>OU896713.1:51871515-52471515 GCA_918026855.4 Phaedon cochleariae | reverse complement strand
TGTCCAAGCCTTCATTTCTTATATTTTGAGAAAGCCCCTTGCAGCCACTAGTTCCAAATTCGGAAAATGAATTGGGAATAGGTGGCAAAGTCATCAGGATTAGGACATATCGTCCATCAACAATTTTCCAGCCGTAATTATTCGGGTCTTATAAATCAGGATACTGATCATGGGCCTTAATCTACACTAGTATCTGAACATAACATTAACATCCTTCGATTTGTTCAATTTTTTTTCACCTGGAAGTAGCACCGGAGAATGTGTTGACGGAGGGCATCAGTGGTAGATGGCGAAAAGCATTCGCACTGTCCAAAAAATTGCAACATGGGCTGCGTCTGCCGTTGTAATGTCCGGTCCAACTCAAAATAAAAATGGTAGTAGTATCGAAACGGCTAATAGTTCTTATTCACCATGTATCTCAGAAAAGGGACGCAACAAACCTTGTATAAAGCTTGCACCACAAACTGTTCAACCAAACGGAGATCATCGGGGGCTAGATCGGGAGTTTTTACAAGCTGACTGAGGAGTTTACAGTAATTTTCTTCTATGTACTTGCTTCCACCGTTCTGTTTTTGTGACTGACGCTAACTTAAATGTAGTATCACATCCAGTGATTGCGTGGAAAGCCATCAGGTTTTTTATCTGTTGTGGTGCAAGTTTCTTACATAGTTCGTGAATTGGAATATACTCCATGCGTAAAAACCGAAAGAGAGGCTGTTGTTGTTCCTGTTAAAGACACTAGTGTGATTTCATTATTCATCTATCACTTTGAAAGAATGAAATGCAAGGAATGCTGGGAGATGTGTGGTACTTCCCGAGATAAAAAGTATATTCCAATTCATGAACTATGTAGAAAGCTCACATCACAACAGATCAAAAACCTGATGGATTTTCACGCAATCACCGAATGTGATACTAAATCTTGATGAGGGTCTGCCACAAAAACAGGACGGTGGAAGCAGTACATTGAAGAAAACTACTGTAAACTCCTTAGTCAGTTTGGAAAGACTCCTGATATAGCCCCCGAGGATCTCCGTTTGGTTGAACAGTTTGTGGTGCCAGCTTTATACAAGGTTTGTTGCGTCCGTTTTCTAAGACACATGGTGAATTAGAACTGTTAGCCGTTTTTATACTAATATCATTCTCATTTCAAGTTGGACTGGACATTACAACGGCAGACGCAGCCCGTGTTGCAATTTTTGGGACAGTGCGAATGATTTTTGCCATCTACCACTGATGCCATCTATCAACACATTCTTCGGTGCCACTTCCAGATAAAATCAACAAGAAGAAAAAGAAAATTGGAAAAATCGAGGGATTTTAATTTTAGTCTGTTTTCTTTTTAGGTACTAGTGTGTGGTTTAACGCCCATGATCAGTATCTTGATTCACCAGACCCGATTAATTGCGGCTGGAAAATTGGTGATGGACGGTAAGTCCCAATCTTGATGACTTTGCTACCTATTCCCAAGTCATGTCCCGAATTTGGAGCTTGTGGCTGCATGGGGCTCTGCGGCCACTGCGGCACGAAGCAGTGTGGCTGCAGGGAGCCAAATGGAGCAGAAAAGATGAGGAAGACTACTAATAGTGAATTTTTTTTTTCAAAATATAAGAAATGAAGGCTTGGACAATGTTAAAATGCTTTTTTAGCTCATAAACGTATCGAGCACCCTCGAAAACGTATGCAAGCATGTACATTATACAACACGTTTTCACAAATTCTTTGGAATTTTGGCCCATTTCGTCAAAATTTGATCATTCGATGAACTTTCAAAGCTCCAAATAATTTTTTGAGTGTCTCATCGTATTCTACACCCCCGAAAACATAGACATCGACACCTCAATCGTATAGCTGACCAAAAGTAGAAAATAATTATGGGTATTCTGGACGCCATCTTGAATATCTCACTTCCGGTTGGAATTTCGACTTGATAAACGGTATTTTCGGATTCAGCGGGGTCAAAATAGGGGGTTAACAGCATTTATCCAATTGTTACATGAAATGCTTCTAGGATTGTAACGGAGGGCTTTTTTTGGAATTTAGCCCCGACTAGCTCGGCTGTGGACTCCTGGGATAAAAACAAGTTGATTTAGGCCACCTTACCTTTATCCAAAATCGTCTCGTTGAGTTGGTACAAGGCGTTGAAGTTTTTTTGGGATAACATTATTTTGCTTATAAAAAGAGTAGGCTGAAATCGATTTTCATAATTTTTGACATGGCATGTTCTGTGACTGTAAGTCACGTTTTGAGATGTTTGTGATCATCATCAGTGACCTGCAAGTGTTTCAAACAACCATGTTGCCGTACAAATTTGGTGATAAATTTTCAGAGGTCAGACTAGAAACTTACATTTCTTTCTTCCAGAAAGATATTCCCTTCATAAATATTTTTTGTATCGTATTGATTTTTGATAAGTCTCGAGGTTCATTTGCAAATAAATAATTTCTGATCTGAGTCAACTTATGCATTTTTCAGAAAAATAATCTGGTTGGGACTTTGCCTTGACTGTGGACTCCTGAAGTTTGCCAAAGTCAACTTGATTTTATCCCAGTAGTCCACAGTCGAGCCATGTCTCAACCTTTTACAGACACAGTATATACAGTGTGACCCACTTCTAATGGAACCACCCCTGTATCTTACGTAATCGTTGGGTAAGGATCCTGAAATTTGCTGGAGCGAGAGATATGCCAAAAATGCACTCTATGACCAAGTGGGGTCATCTTCAGTGATATACACTGCTCGCCAACAGCCATGAAACTAACCCAATTTCCGGAAAATGATATTAGGAGTCAAAATAGGTCGAAAATCACTTCAGATTTGGAATCAGGACGCTCAATTTACTAACTATTCAAATTTTTCCTGTAAAATTTTCAGTTTGGAAAAATGAAATTTTGTCGCATTTTTAATGGAAGCACCCCTGTATCTCACGTAATTCACTTTATCTTTGGACTTTCTCTTCCTCCGGCAAATTTCAGAACCCTACCTCAATAATTACGTGAGATACGGGGTGCTTCCATAAAAAATGCGACAAAATTTCATTTTTCCGAACTGAAAATTTTTCAGGAAAAATTTTAATAGTTAGTAAATTGGGCGTCCTGATTCCAAATCTGAAGTGATTTTCGAACTATTTCGACTCCTTATATCATTTTCTGGAAATTGGGGTAGTTTCATGGCTGTTGGCGAGCAGTGTATATCACTCAGAAGAGAACTTCAGGAAAGCAATGAAACCTGAAAAGTGGCCTTATGGGGCCTGTATCAGTCGTTTTTTATTCAGAAGGAGGAGTCCGACGACAGAAATGTAACATTTGATCCAAGTCTATTTCTTCTGAACATACAAGGTGTGAATTATAAAAAAATTAACAATTTAATCATAGATATAGCTAATTTTAATGTAAATTTCATATGCCTAACTGAAACCTGGTTTAAAAAAGATTCAGCTGAATCATTTCATATCGAGAACTTTTCTCTGAGTACTTACTTCTGTAGAACCAATACCACTCGTGGGGGAGTTGCTATATATACCAAAAATAACTTGATTGTCAAAGATATGGAACTGAATGATTTTTGCATTGAAAAAGATTCCGAAATATGTGGTATAACCTGTAAAATAGATTCAAAATCCACAATTGTACTTTGCTGCTATAGGTCGCCAAAGGGAAATTTACAGACATTTTTTGAAAAAATTCATAATGTTATGGATCTAATTTTTAAACCAAATTCTGATATCTTTGTATGCGGTGACTTAAACTTAGATTAATTGTTATAATGGAGAAAACAGAGATTTTGCGAAACTTTGTGATACTTTCACCTCTTATGGATTGAACCACTCGATCAGATGGCCTACTAGAATAGCAACCAATTCACTTTCAACTATTATCAGATCTATGTATACCCTGTATTGTGGATAATAGTATTTCAGACCATCAGTTAATATTTCTTGAATATGGTTCACATACACCAACAAATTACAATGAACGTCACCTGAAACGGTCGTTCAACAGAAATGCTCTGGAAAGTTATTGTGAAGATCTAACAAACGAGAACTGGTCGCTTATTTCAAGTTTTTCAGATGTTGATTCTGCCTTCGGTCATTTTTGGGAAATATTCTTATATTATTTCGATAAACATTTCCCAAAAAAGTATGTACAATATCGCAGCAAAAAAAATGAATGGGTTTCAGATGAATTGAGGAAGTCTAGTCAAAACCTCAAAGATTTACATAGACTGGCTCTGAGTAACAGATCTCTCATGGGATTCTATAAAGTATCAAAACGAAAACACGACACACTTATAACCACAACAAAAAAACAATTCTATCAAAATAAACTTAACAATTCAGATAATCCCACAAAAACAGCGTGGCAAATCGTGAACTCCTTGAGTAACAAAAATCAGTCAAAACCAAATAAAATCACTCTAATTGATGATGAGAATGCCCTGGTAGAAGATCAAAAAGAGGTATAGTTGAGCTTTTCAATACATATTTTCAATCGATACCTTATGATACTATTCGTAAAATACCAATTAGCAACTCGAACTTCAATGAATACCTACAATATTCCAAAACAAGAATGAATTCGTTTTTTCTCGAGCCGTATTCTGAATTAGAATTACTCAACATATTACATCTTAAACTGAAAAATAAATCTTCATGCGGGTTTGACGAGGTCATTATGTCCGTTCTGAAAAAATCCTTGCCATTTATTATTTCTCCTCTCACACATATAGTCAATTTATCCCTTTCAACAGGAATATTTCCAGACCTCCTCAAAACTGGAAAACTGGTACCAATTCATAAAAATGGTGATCCACGGCTTGTGAAGAACTATCGTCCAATTACAATTCCCTCTAGCTTTTCAAAAATTTTCGAGTATGCTTTCCTTAACAGGTTATAAGCATTCTGCAATAAGTTTAAAATTTTCTCCAACAATCAGCACGGATTCCTAGATAAAAAATCAACGATAACAGCAGTTGACTCGTATTATGAGAAACTGGTGAGCTTGATTGACGCAGGTGAGTGCCCTGTTGGGATTTTTTGTGATCTCAGCAGGGCATTTGACTGTGTTGATCATGGTATTTTACTGGATAAACTTGAGAGATATGGAATAAGGGGTATTCCCCACCAATGGCTAATCAGCTTTCTCAATTCAAGAAGCCAGTACGTGTCTATCGACAATATTATGTCCTCAAAACGAGCAGTCACAATTGGAGTCCCTCAAGGCTCGGTTTTGGGACCTATTCTTTTTATATTATATCTGAATGATTTGGATGACTTACCAGTTCAGTCTTCTCTCACTATGTATGCAGATGATACGTCACTGATCATTTCAAATAAATCAGACAAACTTCTGTCAGATAAATGCAATGAAACTTTCTCGAACGTAAAGGATTGGTTCAGTGCAAACCTCCTACACCTGAACATGGATAAAACGAAATCCATTAGATTCCATAATCGTCAGAAAAACTGTTCCGATGTGATAATATCTACAGAAATGTGCGATAATGTAGAAATTGTTCAACAAGTCAAGTTTTTAGGCCTTGAAGTGGACGAGTGTCTCACTTGGAATAATCACTGTCGAACACTACAATCCAAATTGAATTGTTACTCATATCAATTCAGAAATCTCAAACTCGTCCTTAACGAGGATCAACTCCTGAAATTATATTTTGCCCAAATAGATTCCAGACTAAGATACGGGGTGCGCTTCTGGGGCCTATCCACCTCATCTTCAGATGTTTTCATTGCGCAGAAACGCATTATACGTACTCTAGTTGGAATATCGACACGCTCATCCTGTAGAGACCACTTCAAAAATCTTAAAATCCTCACGCTACCATCACTGTTAATTTTTGAATTCTGCATATACGTATATAAAAATCGTAGTAACTTCACACTGAACGATTCCAGGTACGAATACAATACACGCCAAAAAGATCACTATTACATTCCTTTCAGTTATACAAAAATTCATTATAATTCTACTAATGCAATGGCTCCTCGGATTTACAATTCATTGCCAGATGAAATAAAAAAGTGTGAAACACTCTATTGTTTCAAAAAAAAATTGAAGGACTTTCTAGTGACAGAATGTTTCTATTCTGTAGCGGAATATTTACAAATGTAAAATGTCATCTCCCTATTTTTGTTCTTGGTTTTTAGATGTAACTCTTTAGTCTTAAGTTATTTGTGTGTTTACTTTTGTTCTATTTTAGTCACCTGTGTTGACGAATCCAATACAATTTTCAATTGTCGAATGGAAAATAAAAATATTATCATTATTATTATTATCACTTGGTCATAGAGTGCATTTTTGGTATATCTCGCTCCAGCAAATTTCAGGATCCTTACCCAACGATTACGTAAGATACAGGGGTGGTTCCATTAGAAGTGGGTCACACTGGTATATCTGCAAATATTTAATCAGATGCTAAGTTATGTATTTTGTTAGTTAATAATATTGTTGGTATTGCTTTTGTCCTCTTCATGGAGGAATTGAGAGAAATATTCCCACAATTGGAACATTTTTATATTAAAAACCCATAGCCAAACAATTAAAATTGAATGTTTTAGTGATTTCGGGGCGTTTTAGAAAATTTCATATTTATACATCATTATATTATTTTGAAGAAAAAAAAAGGAATTGAAGGAGCTTATGAAATACAGGACGTTCCATTTGAAAAATCATGAGTTTGAGACGTATCTGCAAGACCATACCCCGAAAAAAAAATTGAGTGTGCCACTGGATTCTGCGTAAATGGTCTATGTGATAAGATTTCAATTTGACATTCTCGCGAAGGAACTTCGTAGATAGAGTGGGTTCAAAAAGTATGAATTTTCGAAATTGCCCTGTATCTCAAAAACGGAAACAGTTATATGCAAAATCTGAATTAGGCCATCTTGAGCTCCACAAAATAGTGGCACATCAGGACCGCGAAAACCGCAAGGTTCTATCTCCAAAGATAACTGAGATATCACGCAAATGCATCGAAAACTGGACACACTGTACTATCCCAAATTTGTTTACTGTCGCAAACCGTTCTCCTCAGAGCTCTGTACAAATTTCATTTTTTTTTTATTTCAGCTACAGAGGCGCATCAACTACAGCGGTTGAGCGCTGTTACATTATTTTTATTACACCTCAAATATTATCAATAAAATCGATGTTTTTCATGAAACATATCACATTGTCGATGTTGGTGTTGTCACTTAGAGCTTCATGTAATGAGTTGGGTACAGTGTGTGAGTCGTTCATTTACGTATTTCAGGCAGTCTATGATTATGTGTTTCATTCCCTCCCTGTAGTATATATTATGAAGTGAACTTCATTTGGACTCCATCACACATCGAAATTCTAGGGAAAAAAGGCTGATGCAGCCGCGAACGAAGCTATGACGGACGAAAACGCTCACGTTGAAAATAACGTGGAACACATGGATATGAAAATTTTCCTCAAAAACGAAGTATGGAACAAATGGCAGCAGAAATGGAACCAAAATAACAACAACAAACTCTATGAAGTCAAAATATCAGTCAAACCAATATCAATCCCCCAATACCCCAAAACAAGTGATTAGAACAATTTTAGAACAACAACAACAATGATATTCTTTAATTTTATAGTAAAGGATATCGAGAAATGAGAAATCGAGAAATGAGAAATCCAGAAATGAGAAATCGAGAAATGTCCTATTTCAAGTAATAAATACGTTTATTCGAATTCTATGTTCACCCTTTATATAACGAGAAGATACAGGGAGATATAAACCCGTATATCAGCAGCTGAATGATATACGAATCAAAAAAATATTTTCATTTCGGTATTAATGTGATGATTTTCACAGATGACAAATTATGTAGGTATGAGGAAAATTAATGATGACAATGATTATTCTTGACCACAATTTTGAAATTTATTTGTTGTAGGAGAGACAATTAATCATATACCGGGTGTCAACGAATCTATTAAACAAGTCATAACTTCTGGGCCATTAGGTGTATCAAAATGAGATTTGGTATAGGTAAATGGTAATCTAAGGACCTCAGGTGATATCAGAAAATTACAATCGCGAAGTTTCAGTGCCAAGTATGATAGATATGAATAAGACAAGTTGGCAAAATTACATTCTCGTGTCTAACTATTATTTTCCAAATGGCGACCATTTTTTGACAAGCACTTTCCGAAAAAAGGATATTTTGACGAATCTATCGATACTAATTTATTTCCGATTGGATCAACAAATTTAACAAAGTTAACAATAACTTCAATGATGCACTTGTTTCTCCCAACACTTTTTGTAACATTTGTGGCGTTATACTTCTAAATGCCTGTATAGAATCCTTTCTTCTAAGATTTCGAGAGTGGCTGGGGCTGTTGCATGGTAGACCCTTTCTTTAACATATCCCCAAATGAAGAAATCTAGCACAGTCAGATCCGGTGAGCGGGCAGGCCACCGTACTGGTCCATTGGTTGCAATAACTTGATTCTTGAAATGCTCTATTAAGTAATCAAGAACGTATCTGGTATTATGAGGGGGTGCTCCATCTTGTTGGAAGTAAATTCGCCTTAAAACTGCTGAAGGTAGATTATTAAGATGATCCTCGATTTCATTATGAGGAAAACATGAGTACCTAACCCCTGTTAACTGACCCTGGATATTGGTCCAATTATTATGCTTCCAACGATACCAGCCCAGACATTGACGCCAAGCCCTTCTTGAAAATTGCCCTCTCTCATTGCATGTTGATTTTGTTGGGCCCAGTACCGAGAATTTTGCATATTAAACAAGCCATTATTTGTAAATCATGATTCGTCGGAAAATAGAATAAAGTTGATAACATTTGGGTTAACTCAATGATTTTTAAGCAACCAATCACAAAACACTACTCGTCTATCGCCATCGTCAGCATACAAATGTTGATGTAACTGATATTTAAATGCTCGATATCCGTGCTTTTTCAATATTTTTCTTGCTGATTCGTGACTTATCTGCTTTTCTCGGCTAATTTCTCAGTCTCAGTCTCCCCATTTATGACAGACCTCTGTCCTGCCTCTCGATTTCTCTCTTGCCTAAAACGATTCTCAACATACGGAAAATACTGATGGGATGGATGTTGCCGATTGGGATATCCCTGAGCATACACCTCAGCAGCATTCCTTGAATTTCTGTGATATTTCCAAACAATTACAACATATCCACTTTTTTACTTTGAGTATACATTATTTTGACGGAAAGTTGAACTAAAATTTAACGAAAGTCAAGAAAATTTTACCTTCTGCTCTTGAAGTTTATGTCACTGTCATAACGTAAGTGAGTGTTTTGTTCTCCCAAGAAGACTTGATCGAAATAACTGCAAAATATTATGCATCATGCCTATCCTCGGCACACCTGACAAAAGTGAATAAATTATCATGAAGTATTTTCGTCAGTAATATTTAATTTATGTTCTTATTTGTAATCCAATCGTAAATAAATTAGTATCGTTAGATTCGTCAAAATATCCTTTTTTTGGAAAGTGCTTGTCAAAAAATGGTCGCCATTTGAAAAATAATAGTTAGACACGAAAATGTAATTTTGCCAACTTGTCTTATCCATATCTATTATACTTGTCACTAAAACTTCGCGATTGTAATTTTCTGATATCACCTGAGGTCCTTAGATTAGTTTACTTCCAATCATGGCCACCTAGATGTAATTTCAAAAGGGACTCCGAAAAAATCGAGTAGGCATGAAAACTTCCGAAAATGTCACTTTTTGATCTAGAATTGTCTCAGAAATCCAAAAATGTTAGAATATACAGGGTGTTCCATTTAAAAATTCAGAACCGGGGCCATATACGGTGAAACCGGAAGTGACCGGAAAGTGAAAAATATGTGTAAAAATTCTCCTCTTCACATACCATTTACCTATACCAAATCTCATTTTGATACACCTAATGGCCTAGAAGTTATGACTTGTCTAATAGATTCGTTGACACCCGGTATGTGTATGTTTAGAAAACAATGTGAAACGTGACAATATCCTTTTTTATTGAATTATTGAATAGCATCATATATTTTATCTCCCCCATAATTGCTGGAACACACTGTATCATTCTTGACCAACAGCAACAATATTGAAGAAAACTTCTTATTGTGACATATCCTATCAAAGAATAATATGATAATAGCTCAAATTGAAAAATTTATCAGGTGAAAAAAAACAACATTGAGACTTCAGCAGTTCAGCGTCCTCTAGTGCCAAAACTAGCTATTAGAACAGTTTGGTAGGTACTCGGACATTTTATTGTTCAGGATGTCTTGGACTATAACATATCAAAATCCAGCCAATTCGATAGGAGGCCAATTTTCCTTATAACACGTGTCCTTTCAATTATTGATAATCCAAACTCACGATATTTCATATCATGAAAAATGCGGGATAGCGTGTGACGTCATCACGCTAAAGCATCGAAACGGGACACACTGTATATGTTGAAGAGTGGATACTGACGGAAACTTAAAAGTATCCGATTTCAATTTCATTCCAAGATGGAGAAAACAACGGACAAAATAACTCACCCGCTTTTATTTTTATGCAAATGTTCACTACGTATCTCATTTCTCGTTATGCAAGAACTTATCGATTTAAAGCAGACAAATTTGAGGAAAAGGAGAGTGTGGGAGTGGAGAATCCAAGAAAATATATAGGGTGATCTGACAGAACCCAGGTAACAAAGAGACGCCAAGTTGATGTCACTTTTTAGTCACGAAAAGGCAAAGTGGACGTCCTGAATTGGTGTCCGAGAGACCCTCCAATGACATCAAAAAGTCACTGCCAGACTGTCATATTTATAAGTCAGAATGACGTATCAGGATGACCTATATAAAGGACGTTATATACTCGTTGACTTGATATTTTAGCGTTGTTAATTCGGTTATGACAATAATGTAATATATGTGTATATGTACGTTATGATAACAGAGATATTCAACGTGCTGCAAACTTAATTCTCGTAGGAAATTACTATCATTCCGTGCTCGTTAAACAATATACTATACAGAGTGTCCGCTAAAAGGAGGTCAATCCATTAACCATAATATATGCCTTGAACAAAAATAATATGAGTTTCTAAATACTATTTTTCATTTTAGCCTTTCAAATTCGATACACAGGGTGTCAAAGTTTTTTTTTTAATAACTCGCGTATTTATTGAGATATTATATTAATCTCAAAATTGATACATTACTTCAGCACAAAAAGTTACATCGTGTGAGGAAAACAAAACAGAAAATAACTATCGAATATTCAACATACTGGGGGTCAAGTACACACTTATCCCCATATTTTTTTGTACGTGCGCTAATGACTTCCTATCTGTTTTTCTACAAGTGTTCAATCATTTTTGAGTATTTTTGGTCTCTTGTAAATTTCTATAAAATCATTTGTTTTTAAGATAATTCGAGAAGTACTGGTTATTGTTTGATGCCTATGCGGCTGACGGTAATCTCATAATGTTCACATACTATTTATTTCGTCGATATTGGTAGAGGGCGTAACATTTTACGTACGAGAAGGTAAATATGGAAATACCGGGTGTTCAGAGCGAATGTATCAAAATAATGTTTACAGCAAATTTTAAAAAAAAATTGTTAAAATCGGTTAGAGCGGTTTTAGGGGATGCGGATTTTTTAAAAAATATTTCCGAGACCCCCCCTCCCCCTGTATGGTATGTCAGGCGCGAACGAAGGGAAAATAAAATCGGAAAAAATCTAAAGAAAATATTTTCGGAAATTTTAGGTGAAATTATGATATCCATGATTTTAATATCTATTTGATGAAAGAAATAGCAGATCAGAAAGAGTTTGTGTATAAGCCACATATTTTTCAAAGGCTGAGATTTTCTTTAATTTAAAGGGCTCGCATGTGTATTCAAAAAATTGGAGATCATATCGAGCAATTTATTATAAGACGTGTTGAATTTCTATAAACTTTTTCTTGTGAAAATTACTTCAATACATTCGCTCTGAGCACCCAGAATTTCCATATTTACCTTTTCGTACGTGAAAATTTACGCCCTCTTCCAATTTCGACGAAATAAATAGGAGTTTGTGAACATTAAGAGATTACCGTAAGCCGCATAGGCATGAAACAATAACCAGTACTTTTCGAATTATTTTATCGAAATTTACGAGAGACAAAAAATACTCAAACATGATTGAACACTTGAAGAAAAATAGATAGGAAGTCATTAGCATACGTTCAAAAAGAATATGGGAGTAAGTGTGTACTTGACCCCCAGTATTTTGAATATTTGACAGTTATATTTTCTGTTTTGTTTCCCTCACACGATGTTACTCTTTGTGCTGAAGAAATGTACCAATTTTGAGATCAACATCTTAATAAATACGCGAGTTGAAAAAACAGTTTTTAATTTCCAACTTTGACACCCTGTATATCGAAAATGAAGAGCTGTTATTTTTTGTTTTGTTTCCCTCACACGATGATACTCTTTGTGCTGAAGTAATGTACCAATTTTGAGATCAATATCTTTATAAATACGCGATTTAAAAAAACAGTTTTTAATTTCCAACTTTGACACCCTGTATATCGAATATGAAGGGCTGAAATGAAAAATGGTATTCAGAAACTCATATTATTTTTGTTCAAGGAATATATCCTAAATAACACACTTATGTCCCATGGATATCCTTAAGACGTCCTGTCGGGATATTCAGGACGTCCAAAGGACGTTCGAATTTGGTACCGTGGACGTCCATTGGACGTCTGTGGAACGCACAAATGTCCCACTTGAGGACCAACTAGGGACGTCCTTGAGGGATGTCCCTGGGACAACTATCGAGTACCTAAATCCTACAGTATTCCTCATTAAGCACTTCAGAGGACATCCTTAGGACATCCATTGGACAATCTATCAGCAACGCTGAGGGATATCAATTGGATGTCCACTGGATGTCCATTGGATGTCCCAGGGACGTACAATTTAATCTTGAATTTGAATTTTTCTGGGTCCCCCTTGCATAACTGATTAGAACATCCATTTGAGTTGATGGTCTGTAGAAGGTCCCCAAAAAGTTTCCCAAGGATGTTCAATGGACTCACGTGAAGGACATCGAGAGGAGTACTTATAGCCTACGAGCAATCATTCGTCGGCGAGGTGTAAGTTTCACGTCCTCGCAGGGACAACATATCAAAAGTACAGACTGGGACGTCCATAGGACGTTATTTCTAGAACTTTAGAGTACAGTTCATGTACCAATTGGGACATCCGACGGATATCCCTAAGGGACATTCGAAAGATGTCCCTAAGGGACATTTCGATTTTTATACGATCCTGGAAATATTAAGCGCGTCTGTGCAGAGATATTTGAAGCAATGTACCATCAGGGACATTTCATGGTTGTCTAGAAACGACATTATATAAGATCTGAAGTCATGCCAGAATATGTACTACTCGGGACATCCGATGGATGTCCCTAAAGAAACGTTTAAAATCATATCCCATCAGAGACATGCCAAGGACGTCCTTGCATGGACATTCTATAATATGTACCACGTGGGACGTCTAAGGGATGCTATTTCTAGGACATTCGAGATGATATACCAGCTGGGACATTCCGTGGACGTCCTTGCTCGTACATTGCATGAGATGCACGGGATGGGACGTCCCAAGGACACTTATTTTTGGTTCGGGAAATTCGGACGTGAATTGTACCAAATAGGGACGTCCCTAGGACGTTGTGTGCTATTAGGGATGGTTAATGGATTGACCTCCTTTTAGCGGACACCCTGTATAAACGCACGTGACATTTTGAGGCAATCATCTGATTTGTCCTTACTACACGTATATGGAAATAGTATTCATATTTTTATTTTATAGAAACGAGGATAGAAAATCCCAAAAAATCTGGAATAATGATAATCTTACGAATTTGAGCGGACGTTTCAAGTGTCCCACTTCAATTAAGAGGCAGTGTATTTTGCACCATTCAAATCGTGTGAATAACTCACGTTTTCCAGGCTTCTCCGTATCCTATTTCCCTGTCTAGTTCATGTTTCTCCTGACAGCCAATAAGTGGAGCACGTGTTCCTTTTGTCACGACAATTCTATCAGCGGGCGGTGAAAACAAAAGCTGGCGCAAGCACGTGTTTTTCCGGGAGCGATTTTCCCGTGCAGGCGTCGAGACGCTCGACTCTCAACTGATTGGGCCGTCGCGACGAGATGCCACTAGATATAGGATGCATCAAATACATCCGCGCGGCTCGCCAGAAGTGAGCGTATGAATTTGTTTTGTACAGGGTGCCCCAAATCCGAGGGGTTCCATTGGGATCTCGCTAACAGATACAAAGTCGGTTGTATTAGGGAAAAGTTGCGCAATTTGATGCTGATCAAAATGCGTTTGGAAATTCCGAGTACTTTCGAAGATATTTAATTGATTTGTTTCTGTTATCATTTTTTTTTACTCCATCTGAAGTGATATGACAATAGTATATTACATAACTAGTGTGGAAAGTGACATATTTCGCGCGAGTGGACGAAACGAGCGCAGAAAATGCATTTTCCAACGAGTTTTGTACACTATTTTTCCTACGACATCAGATATTTATATTATATGTCATAGCAGGGATTATGTTTATAATCATATTCGATCACATGAAGGTGATATCATTATCATTATTATTTAATTTTACTTCAATATTTAAATGACATCATTGGTTTAACGTTGACTTAACATCAACTTAATATGAACTTAATATTAACTCAACATTAACTTAACATCAACTTAACATCCACTTAACATCAACTTGACATACATTTAACAGTTTCTGACATTAACTTGAAATTAACCTAACATTAACTCAACATCAACTTAACATTAACTTAAAATTAACCTAACATTGACCTAACATCAACTTAACATCAACTCAATAATTATTCAACATTAACTCAACAGTAAATCAACATCAACTCAAAATTAACTTGACATTACCTTAAAATCAAATTAATATCAACTCAATATCAAATTGACATTGACTTCACATTAATCACCAAATTGCCAATAATACATTGACATTAATTCAACTTTCAATTGAAATTAGCTTGATTTCAACTTTTCATCAACTTAACATTACGTCAACATTAACGACAATAACTCATGTTAAATCGACACTAACTTTCCATTAACTTGACCATAACTTAACTTATCATAATTCAGCATAATAATCATTCATTGGTACATCATAATCTATAGACCCTGTTACTGTGCGATTTTCGAATATTTCCAGCCATGTGAGTTTTACTTTCGAACTTTCTAACTGTTATATTATGTTGTCATAGTGAAACGAGTCACTTTCTCAATAACAAATCAATGTGTTTTGTGCTGTTTTCATTGGTGGTCGTAGGAAAAATGAATGTCGTATCATCATTGCCACTTTCTCCGCCCTATTCAATGATATCAAGAGATTCATGATCTAACGTTTCTTCTTTGAAGAGCCATCATCAACTCATTTTGCACGGTCGAAAAAATTGTTTGGGCCCCCAAAATCTCTATAATTCCAATTCTGAAACCAACGACATATGGCGCTTTACAATTATCCAACATTTCGAGAAAACGAAACTTCGGATCAAAAATCTGATAATGGAAACTAATTTTATTGAACGAAAAATTTAAACGAAAATGTCTAATTTATTTTGGTCTATCTCTTTTAGTGAAATCATGAAAAAATAATTGCTAGAATTAGAGTTTGTCTTTTTATTTTATTTCACTGACAGACATAGACCAAAATAAATGTTCGTTGGAATTTTTCCTCCTCTACAAGTTGCTGACGTTGATGATTTTTGGGTTCAAAACGTTGGATAATTGTGAAGTACAATATGTCGTTAAATTAAAAATTAGAATTGGTTTTCTAGGGCAAAAAAAAAGTTTTCGACCATTAAAAAAACAGAGTTGCTGATTTCTCCTCGAAAAAGAAACCCTAGTTCACAAATTTATTAATACCATATTCGATGATGGAGAAACTTGCAATGATAATATGAAACTCATTTCGACAGTGTACTTCGAATATAGTCAGTAAAAAATGAAAACGAAATCGCGAATATTCCGTTTTTGTCAAATATCTTCGATAGTCAGATAGTAGTTAGATATTCCAAACTTTTGAGGCAGCATTCTGATCAGCATCAAATTGCACAACTTCATTCTAATTTTCCCGATTCTGTATCTGTTATGGTTACCGATATCCCAATGATACCCCTCGAATTTGGGACACCCTGGACAGTGCATCCAATTTCGGTTGAGACTGCCACGTTTCTCTGTTGTTTTCGAAGATAAAGCCTTGCGGTTTTCATCACGTTTCCTTTTCTACTTATTTGTAAAGCTCAAGATAGCCTGATCACATTTTCATATCATATAATACATCATATTATTTATCAGATTTGAGAGATTGTCAATTCTCAATTTCGAAGGATTTTCATTTTCCATGCTCTTCTCTTGGATGTTATAATTCAATGTTTGAAGTGGCAAATAGCCAGAAAATTCGTTATTTGCTGTCAAATATTCAGAGTGATGTTATATGCATATACATATTTTCATCTGAAGGAGAATGCAAATTCTCAACTTTAGAAAATTTTGTGTGTTCAATAGATATAATTCAATATTTGTCGTGGCTTATAGTAAGGAAAGTAGTTGTTTTCTGTTGATGAAACCGAGAAAGAATTGATATTTTCATCACATAAAGGGAATACGAATTCTCAATGTATTTCTTTATACAGTATGATGCAAATATATGGAATGAATTCATTATTTCAGAAATGGGCGACATTTGAAAAAATTCCAAAAACACGTGAGTTTTCATTTTTGAAGCCCCATCTCATGATATTCATATGAGAGATGTTACGTCACCGATGTTGAAGCAATGACGTGATGGACGATTTTTTCAAATACAAACAAAGGTCATGTGACACCTCGTTTGAAAGGTCTACTGATCGTCTATTCAACAGTCAAAATTTTGTATAAGAAGATTGAAATTGAAATGGAATATCATTCAATTAACTGAATCTTGCAGAGGTCTGCTACTGAGAATTGAACATCGAAGGGTCGTCTAGTTTAAAAAATACATCAATTGAAAAAGTTCTGAACTCTAGTTTTTGAATTTTTTCAGAAGTCTTCTTGTTTCGAAATGAATTTATTCCATACATTTGCATCATTCTGTGTATATATATATATCAATTTTTTTATGTTCAGAATTTATCTAAGAATTACCCTTTCAATACTTGAAAGATGCAAACTTGTTATTCTTATAGACCTTCAATCGCAGATTCGTGATCAGGTTTTCTCAATTCAGAATTTTTCCATGTCCTGTATGATGAATATCAATTTGCCATACAACCGAAAACCAATGTTATAACTGAGATACTTAGCTATCGAATAAAATATAAAACAATCACTCTGTATATAAGTTCGCCAGAAATACAATGGTCAATAGAACAACGTGATTAACTGGAAAAAATACTGTGTATACAATTACTGTTGAGGCCGATAGAGATTATGATGTTTTTTTTTGCTTCCGCACGGCGAGCTCGAACAGATCGGATTTATTTGATGCGTCCTGTCTCTAGACGCTAGTGATGGCAGCTCTTATCGAAAATACTGAGTTTGTTATAAATGTGGTTCAATTCCTATAAATCATTCCAGAATTACGTCATTTGACAGGTTGCTGAGGGGCAAACATTATATTTTGTCAAGATATGTCATATGAAACCAGAATAAGTGGGATCGTTTTCCTTGGAATCCGAGTTGAAACCAGAAAGAATTCCATAATCGTGTTTGGTGAAACTGTTATT
This sequence comes from Phaedon cochleariae, assembly GCA_918026855.4. Classification (NCBI taxonomy): domain Eukaryota; kingdom Metazoa; phylum Arthropoda; class Insecta; order Coleoptera; family Chrysomelidae; genus Phaedon; species Phaedon cochleariae. The sequence goes on along the minus strand of OU896713.1, from coordinate 52,453,676 downwards.
ATCTTGTAGATAAGGCAGGGCTATGCTCATCAAAGGTAACCTCTAACAGATAGTTTGTGTGCCCCTCAAGAAACCATGTCAAAATCACGTGTTCTAGAATGATCAATTAATCATTCCAGGATTACGTCATTTGACAGGTTGCTGAGGGGCAAACATTATATTTTGCCAAGATTTGTCATATGAAACCAGAATTAGTGGGATCGTTTCCCTTGGAATCCGAGTTGGAACCAGAAATAATTTCATGATTTTGTTTGATGAAACTGTTATTATATTGTGGATGTGGCAGGGATGGCCAGGGCTATGCTCATCAAAAGTAACCTAACAGATAATCTGTATGCCCCTCAAGAAACCATGTCAAAATCACGTGTTCTAGAATGGTCAATTGCAATGTAAATGCCAAGTAGGCATCTAGGTGACGTCAGAGCTGAAATTTATATGTTTAGCAAGTGCATTTTGTATAAAGATGAATCCATCTCTATACAGGGTGTTCCTTAAAGACATGCTTATATTTAAGGGGGTGATTCTCTGACTTAGTTTGAGAAGAAAACCTCATATGAACGTATCTCCGAAAAGTCTCAACTTTCGAGATACAGGGTGATAAAGTTTTGAAAAATATTCAGTATTTTGATGATACCTGAGACAATATTGTATACATATTTCTGAAATTTGGTACACGTCTGTTATGCTCCAAGGTGCATTTTCTGATGTACAAAAATTTTCATTTTGTCTACCAGTCGCATCGTTACGGGAAAATTATTGTTTATATTCTACTCGAAAGTGAGCAACGACGAGAAATTAACAAATTCCATAAAATGCTATGAAAGGCTATTCAATTATGTACAAAAAAGATATTCTTGTTAATACTCGATAGAACGCTTCGTTTTCGATAAAAAACGGAAAAACGAGACCAGACTTCGAATTTTGATGTTTGAGTACTCCATTCAGAACATCCATTACTGGACAACCACCGTATGTAATATATTGAAATTCGTATACCGATTCAGTCACATAGCATACTGAATTTTGCCATCACGAAAAGCTATACAGGGTGGACAAAAAAATAATCTTTGCATATTTTCAACATTGACACCCTGGGTATCTCAAAAGTTAGGACGTTTACGACATATGTTCATTTGAAGTTTTATTCTTGAAATGGGTCGAAGAATCGGCCCCTTGAATATTAGCATATCATCAAGGAATACCCTGTATACTGCAGCTCTACGGGTGGTCCACTTCATAGTAGCAAAACTTTGACAATCGATAAAGGATCTTATTTGTAGAATACAAGTTTCAATAAACATTCGCCCTAAGAAGCTCTTTTGCTGAATTTACGGTCCCATCCGGAAGATAGCATGAAACTTGACATGCATGTATATTTAATGTATATGTATCGGATTTAATTCGTCTAACTTTTACAATCGATAGCAAAAGTTCGCATGAATTTTTTTATTTCAGTTGAAACAAAACCTAGCGATCTGAAATTCGGGTAGCTACTTCCCTGACTATATCAGTATAAGGATTAGTATGTCAACAAATAATAATTCTCAGATGTTAGTTGTTTATAGTTTCAGCTATAGAGATATGGAAATTATGTATATCATATCACTGATACGAATGATTTTTTTTTTAAGTTTCAAGCTCATCAAAATCAGAGTTTTTACTATATATACATTTAAATTTTCATTTCAATACTCAACATATTGGTAAGTTATATTTTTACATCATGATACATAATATTATGTTATCAGATTCCAGAAAGAATGTCAATTGTCAATTTTAGAGTATTTTCATTTTTCATGCTCTTCTTTTGGATGTTCAACAGATATAATTCAATGTTCCACGTGGCAACTAGCCAGGAAAGTATAGTAGTTTGTGGCCGTTAATAGATTTTATCTCTAGTTTTATCGAAATATCCATTGAATATCAGAATATCGAATAATAATAATTATCTATTACACTCAACACAGGCACGGCTGTATGCTCAACAGAGAGAATATGGATCGTGGGTCGTGAATTGAAACTTTTCTCAAATAAATTTATTAATTACACAATCAAAAGATGGCATTCATTTCACTAGATGTTACGTAAAAATTAGTAAGCTGTGGGCGCCAGTCGGATATCCGACAGGAGGGGATTTCAAACAAATTAAACAAGTATACACGTATAAGATATAAATAATGAAATTTACTATTCAATAAATTGGTGATAAGTATAAATAATTATCTGGAGGAGAAGAAAAAAAAATATAGTAACAATAGGTTACCATAAAGTTCAGATCATAATATAGTAATATAAATTTAACACTCAAAATATTCTGAATCTCGAAATAATCGGAACTGATATTTTATACTCACAAAACAAAATGTATAATTACGTCACTGAAACGACCAACAAATTACAGACGAGTTGAAGACAAGGATTATAGCCCTTATTATTGACAGAGAACATTGAATATAGAATAAGTGCAAAACAATATTATTCCTTGAAAAAATGAATCTTTGAAGAGATTTCAAAATGTGATGATGTTAGATAAGTACACAATAATATGACCTCGGAAAATTTGCAGCTGCAGATTTTTACATTTTACCTTATACTATGTCGTCAGGTTATATAACGATTAGGTACGAAAAGTGGATTCGTAGTTCATAGATTCACTTTTCGATTCATCAATAAGTATAGAAAAATATGTATATAATGAAACACCAGGTTTTCTTTATTTTGTCGACCTCTCTTCCAGGATATGAAAAAAGTACTCACTCAGCTCGCTATAATTACGTTACCCAACAGTATGGACTTATCCTTGTCGTCTAACTACCATTTTTATAGTGTTGATCGTGGAACTGATGAGGTGGCTCGATGACGTAAATAGTTTATCGAGTGGTGGTTACGCAACAACCGGTGACGTGGACAACGTGTTGCCAGGTGACGTGAAGCAGCGTGAAGTTACGTCGAGAGTTTCGTGTTATGTATGGCTTCAAATGATTATTGTACTCATAGGTAGGCTTTTATGATCATATAAATTGTGTATAATGAGGTTATTAGTTGATAGTTAAAATTATTGAGAAAAAAAATATTTTCTTCTTTTCAGAGCGTTTAAATAAAAGCTATTTATCAAAAAGTTTTTTTTTACTTTTAATTTATTTTTAAATTTTTATTTATTGCTCGCTGGATTTTTCGATTCACTCTCAACGAGCCTTTTCATTTGATACCCATATTGTAGAAGTATATTGGAAATGACCATACCGCCATCTTGGATGGTCCGCCATAATGGATTTAGAATGACGTCACATCATTTTTCAAGTTACTCTCAACGAGCCTTTTCATTCGATACCCATATTGTAGAAGTATATTAAAAATAGCTATTCTGCCATCTTGGATAGTCAGCCATATTCGATTTAGAATGACGTAACATCATTTTTCGAGTTACTCTCAACGAGCCTTTTCATTTGATACCCATATTGTAAAAGTATATCAAAAATAGCTATTCCGCCATCTTGGATAGTCCGCCACATTAGATTCAGAATAACGTGACACACCTTATCGCGCATTGTCATTCAAACTAAACGTGTATACAAAATTTCAGCTCAATCGGTTGAAGATTTCTACTTCAAAATTGAGTTCAAAGATACCACCCGAACATACATATACATACATCCATACAAACATACAATGCAAGTTAAATAAAAGCTTTTAATAAAATACCTTATTAATTGGTTTCAACTAATGGACTCATTAGGATAATCAAATAGTAAGAGGAATTCTTGAAATGTTTCAAAAAAATATGAATAATATTTTTTATGAATATATTCTACAGGCTATGCCATTTTCGTTCTGAAGATCAAATAATCAGAATCGCTCATTTTCACATTATATCCTGAATTACAGCGATATTCTTTGCTTGCCAAGAATTAATCTCTACATACCTACATACACAATCCGAATGAATCAATCGTGTGAATCAAAACTTTTATACCATATTTCCTCCTTAAAATTAGGTGCGTGTGTGGTCCATGGACATGCAATAAAGTGTTTTTTTATCTCGAAAACAATGCGAGATGGGGCAATGCCTTATGAGATAAAAAAGCTGTAACACCCTAGGAGATAAATCCGAAAAAAATATTGCAATTACAGAAAATGTAACTGGCGTACTTTTCCTTAATAATATTGGTAGTTGCCTCTCCGAACGCCACTGGGCTTGATAATGTTTTTCTATTAATATATAAATAACCTTATCTAAGTTCCAGGGAATTGGGTGAAGCATGTCTGAAAAAAAAAATTAAAAACCGATTCAAACAAGAATTTGTATTTTGAAAACTGAGCGACGAAAAAAAAACTATTCTACATTTTCGTTTTGACGTTAACCAATAATTCGCTCCTTTAATTTTGTCAGAGAGGTTAGGAAGCACCCTGTAGGTATAACACGTCAATTATAGCTAGTATTGTTGACGGTTCAAATTTCTGTTTTATCATTACAGCCTACTCCGATCATGGAATAGTCATACGAGTTAAACTCGTGATACGAATTTTCCTGGAAATAGTCGTCGATCGACATACTCCAGCTTGTTGCTTAAATTTCGCTCATGACATTGTTCCAAAACATCTCGCCTACGGCTCGATAGTTTCGATAGACAATGTTACTTGCGAAATTACTAGGCAACAAAGCTGTCGATAATAATAACAATCGCCAAAAATTGCCAGCAAAATAGTACCAACCATGCACTAGTGAAGAACTATGAATAAGTTCGAATATTTGAACTGTACAATATGTGTCCAGATTTTGATGCTTTTTCATGATATCTCAATTATCTTGGGAGATAGAACCTTACGGTTTTCGCGGTTTTGTGCCACTTTTTTGTGACACTCAAGATTGCCTTATCAGATTTTGTATAACTGTTTCCGTTCATGAAATACAGGGCGATTTTGAAAATTCATACTTTCTGGACCCCCTCTATGTCTACGAAGTTTCTCAGCGAAAATCTCGAATTAAAATCTTATTCCATAGAGAATTTCATGCAAAATCCAGTGGCGCACTTGATTTTTTTTCGGGGTATGGTTTTGGAGTTACGACAGAAACTTATTATTTTTCAAATGGAACACCCTGTATCTCATCAGCTCATAAAAGTCCATATTTTCTCACCTTCAACATGAGATATAATGTATAGATATAAAATTTTTGAAAATGCTCCGAAATGACTAAAACACCAATTAACTAACAAAACACAAAACTTAGGTACCTGATAGCAACAAATAAATAGTAATAAGGAGTTCATAATGCATGTAGAATAAGCACCTGATTGAATATTTAGCAAAACAATTGAGTTTCGTGATTAATCAGTAACTCATTCATTGAATTGTTCAAATTGATGTCCATTTTCCCTCACTTACTTTCTCAATAGATCTTAATGGATTAAAAATCATTGAAGGATGTCTTTGTTATTCCGGGAAAACTGCCTCTGTTTTGCATGAAGTTGTTCAAGATTACTGTATTAAGACGTATTCAGAAAGTGTGTCAATTGTTTGTTAGGAAAAATTGACATCAATTTGAACAAATCAAAGGATGAACTACTGAATAATTTCGAAATCCAATTATTTTAGGAAATATTTCATCAGGTGATTATTCTACACTATGAACTTTTTATTACTATTTATTTGTTGCTATCAGGTAGGTACCTAAGTTTTGTGTTTTGTTAATTTATTAGTGTTGGTATTGTTCTTGTCCTCTTCATGGAGAAATCAAAGGAAATTTTCCTTCAATTGGAACTTTTTTATATGAAAAATCCATAGCCGCCATTATTAAAATTCAATGTTTTAGTGATTTCGGAGCATTTTCGAAAATTCAATATCCATACAATATATATCATTTTGAAAGGAAAAAATATGAGCTAATAAAATACAGGGTGTTCCATTTAAAAAATCATAAGTTCCAGTCGTAACTCCAAAATGTAGTGCGCCACTGGATTTTGTGCAAAATTCTCTATGAGATAAGATTTCAATTTGACATTTCCGCTGAAAGGGGGTTCAGAAAGTATATAAATTTTCAAAATCGCCCTGTATTTTATAAATGAAAACAGTTAGGTGAAATCTGATTAGGCCATCTAAAGTTTCACAAAGAAGTGGCACAGGACCGCGAAAACCGTAAGGTTCTATCTCCAAAGATAACTGAGATATCATATGCAAAAGCATCGAAATCTGGACACACTATATAGGTACAACCTCAAAAGATATCCATCAATACCTACCTTCTTCCCTATCCTCCCTAGATACCCACCATGTTCCAAGAATCTGATAGGAATTCCCTTTTGTACGATCCAAAATATATAGAATCTCTCATCAATGACTTTTTTTCTGACAAAACGTATTGCTGCAAATTTTGAAACACCCTGTATATGTATTAATCGCTTCGCTAATCCTCATATCGCTACAGAGACTGTTTAGACAAACCGTAATCGCAACAAATACCTATACCAACTGAATACCGAGATAAAACACAATATAAAAATACTATAGGCGAAGGCCGATACAAAGCAAATATGCGAGGCAGTCGGTCGCAAGGTGAAAGAAATAGTTATTAACATTCATAACATTGTCAACGAGAAATGAACTAGTCTAGCGCAACGACACGCGAGAAAGTCAGCGAAAATATTATCCTCAGTACAACAATCGATACTCAATTCCGAAAACCCAGACTCTCGACCTTTTATCTAATCAATCGATACAGTGTCATGCAGTTTAAATGATAAATGATAAGATATTCTTGGAGTGACTGTGTTTGCACCTTGGGCGTTTAAGTAAAGTGGAAAGTATACGAGAGAAGAAACGAGAAGAAATGAAAGTTGTGGTTCGGACCGTGCAACACGAGTCCGCTTTGGAAGCAGTACCGCGCACCCGGGTCAGAGAGATCTTCCACTTGTTCAGCAAGGCGCAGGGAATCACTGAGACATGGTACTTCGGGCTGATGTACCGCGGAAGCGACAACGAGGAAGTTTGGGTGGAAGACTCAAAAAAGGTACGTTTGTGGTGGACTAATGCATTCGCAGACTGCAGACATACAGAACTAACACGCGAATGAAGAAACACGCAAATAAAAAAACACGCACAGACTGCATATATATATATTGGATCTTTCTTTTATTTTATTCAGACCAGGGAAGAATCCCTCTTATCCTGATATCTATTATGGAACAAAATAAAAACGGTATTGAAGTTTTATGCGAACAGCCCTTCTGCCCCAAATAAGTTTCATTCATTCTGAGAATTGAAAGAGATCGAACGGAAAAAATAAATATCAAAAACTTGAGAATAGTAAATTTGGTCATAATGTCGATATTTTCTCTAGTTTATGGACAATCTCGGTCTTTTGAACTTTGATTGATCACCTGGGTCATAATCAACTGCATTTCGAAGAAGCTGATTCTCATGAACCTCAGCTTTTTCGAAAGTCTTGATGTTTCGTTCTTTAATGACTGACACGATTGAAGGGAGTTTCAGATCCCTGGCGATCTGGTTATTCCGAACATACCAAGGAGATCCTGTCACCATTCTCGCGACTTTGTTTTGTAATGTTTGTAATCTGGTGATATGAGATTTAGCTGTGTGGCCCCAGACTACTGAGGCATACAGTAAAATTGGCCTGATAGCCATGATATAAATATTCAATTTTTGTCTCAAACCCAATTTACTTTGCCTGTTTAGAAATGGATACAGGGCTCCAATGGCTCGTTTAGCTTTAGAAACTTGCTGTTTGCTGTTCAATGTGCTGGGCCCAGGTGAGCTTTTTGTCAATGCACACACCTAAGTATTTAACTTGTGAAGACCACTCTAACTCATGACCATCCAGGACTATTCTGGTTCTGGGAGGCCTCCGCTCCCTTCCGAGTGCGACCAATTGTGTTTTTGTAGGGTTCAATTTGATCTTCCATCTTCGGAAGTACTCCTGAAGAGAATTCAGTGCGCTTTGGAGGTTCATAGCTGCTTGCTCGAAATTTGTCGAATATGCAAGAACTGCCGTATCATCAGCAAAAAGCGACATCTTGCACATCACTGGTCTTGGCAAATCGCTAGTATATAAACTGTACAACAGCGGAGATAAAACTGCACCCTGAGGAACACCAGCTTCAATGGGCTTGATACCAGATCGTTGATCATGAAGTTTTACTTGAAAAGTTCGATTTTTCAGAAATGAACACATCAACTGAATCAAATCGTCAGGAAAGCCCATATTGATCATTTTGTATAAGATACCATCATGCCACACCTTGTCAAATGCTTTCGCTATGTCAAGGAGAGCAAGATGGGTCTTTTGTCTATCATTTCTCAACTATATTGTGTTCTCAATGAGTCTCAAGACTTGTAGTTCAGTTGAGTGGCCAGTTCTGAAACCGAACTGCTCATCTGGTATAAGCTCGTTGTCGTCGATAAATTCCTGTAATCTCTGTTTAATCACTCGCTCAGTTATCTTAGATGGAGAGCACAGGAGACTGATAGGACGATAGCTCTGCGGAAGAGCATTATCCTGGCCTTGCTTCTTAAGCATCACTGCTTCGGCATGCTTCCATCTTTGAGGGAAATATAATAGTTTCAATATGGCGTTGATGATTTTACATAAGTAAGTGATGAAATTACCAGGAATCCTTTTACAGACTGCATAGGTACTTGTTCTCTTCATCAATACAAAGGTGGATAGTCTATTTTCATCATGATCAATACACTCATAGGCACGTAGAGAGAAACACTATACGCTAGACTTTTGTCTTTGCTCAAAACTATTCTGTAGATCCACTTCTGAAACGAGTTCTGAAACAGAAAAATTACAACTGGCCTCAGGGTACTTTCCCTGACTGAAGAAGACGAACCGGAGTCGAAACAAGCCACAAACTCAACAGGTTTTCGAACCAATGAAGAAAACTTTTGCTTCTTTGGATTCTCAGACTTTTGCTTTTGAACAAAAGGGTCAAACGCGCCACAAAATTCATGGAGATTCGCTAAATTCTCAAAAGCTCTTTTGTTTTTGTCAAATGAATCCGAAGCAGTTAACTGGGATTCGGGTTTCACCTTAAACCAACGATATTTTAGGATGCAATGTGTGAGCTTTCGACCTTCCGGGTCTCATCAGTTAGGCGAAGAAGCCTAAGAGCTGATTTGATTATTAAACATACACAGTCCGCATACTTGTTAATTTTCAACACGCATATGAACACCCACGTTGAACAACGCTGAACAACAAGCAAAGAATAAACAAACACGCAGACAAACACAAAGTTTTTGTTAATGTTAGTTACAAATATACAAATACGTAGATAGAAACAAACACGTTCAATAACAAGCACGCAGATGAACAAACATGCAGATTTTGCATATTCGTTAGTTACACACAAACAAATCCACAGATGGAAACACAATTGAATGAACAGACGGAAGAAACACACAAATTCACGGAGAAGTAGATCAAAAACATACAGACGAACAAACACCCTAATAAACTGGGCGTCAATTGAAACGTTAATAGTGAAATTTGGCATCAAGTTTGACTTCTCGTAATTTCTAAAATATTGAACAAATTTTGAATTGCCGCCCAGATTCTGAATGCCTTTTTCATTCTTTCGAACCGTTCCTTACAGCTTCTTCTAAATTCATCAGAACCCGTGATACAGGGTGATACAATGTTTCGTGCATTTTGAAAAAAATTTCTCCGCCCCCCCCCCCATTTCGTCGGAAGACCACAATGCTCATATTTCATTCAGGAATTTCATAAATAGCAACCATACCTCGGGACATTTTCGAGTGTTTGCCAAAAACTACTGTGGTTTCCAAAAAATTTTTTTTTCGCATTTTCTTCAAATGGACTAATTTTAGAGGAGTACATTACTACCTGCATCCTCGAAACAATGAATCAGTCTATTTATTGTCATGATTGGGTATATCCTAATCGTCGTAACCTGAAATAATAATTATCTGTACTGAATTATAGTTTATATCACTATAGTGATCTCACCTAATGATATTTTCCATTTCGACCCGATTTGAACGAGGCATCTTTAAATTTTTTAGGACCCGAATAACACTGACGTTTTCATGAAAATTGGCAATTGATATAAGCTCTATGCATACCTACATTGTTTCAACAATACGTTGTTATAGAAACAAGGTATCGTTGTTTGTTTTTGTTGATGAGATGTGTTGATTTACTGCTCACTAAGGTAGAAAACTTTTATCATAGACTGCGAAGTAATAAATTATTGATTGTTTTTGAGTAACCTGGTATACATATCTGCTCCAACGCTTTCCTGAAATGCATAAAACACTCGAGAACTTCCCGAGGTATGGTTGCTATTTATGAAATGCCCGAATAAAATATGAGCATCGTGGTCTTCCGACGAAATGGGGGGGCGGAGAAATATTTTTCAAAATTCACGAAACTTTGTTTCACCCTGTATCACGGGTCCTGATCAATTTAGAAGAAGCTGTAAGAAACGGTTCGAAAGACGATGAAAAAGGCATTTAGATTCTGGGCGGCAATTCAAAATTCGTTCAATATTTTAGAAATTACGAGAAGTCAAACTTGATGCCAAATTTCACTTATAACGTTTCAATTGACGCCCAGTTTAGATATAAAAACACTCTAGTTCAATTACAACAAACACTGCATACTTTTGAGTCTTCAATACACAAATAGGTACGTAGAGAAGAACACTTACGCTCAATTGCAAACACGAAGATGAACACCCGCGTTGAGTATAACAAACACGCTGAATATCAAGCACGTGAATGAGCAGACACGCAGATCAACAAAACACGCGAAAGAACAAACATGCAAATGAACAAACATACACAGTCCGCATACTTGTTAGTTCAACACACTGAACTATAACCCAGGGTTACAGTCCAGTGGTTCAACATGCAGATGAACACCCACGTTGAGTATCAAACACGCTCAACATCAAGCACACAGACAAACACGCCGACAAACACATAACGTGTTTGTATTCGTTAGTCACAGATATACAAATAGTTTATAGAAACACACACTTTCAATAACAAACAACAAACACGCAGATGAACAAACACGCAGAGTTTCCATATTCGTTAGTTACACACAAACAAATCCACATCAGATCAGGGGCGTATTTACCTAAGGGCCAAAAGGGCCATGGCCCGGGGCGGCAGGCTGCGAGGGGCGGCGCAAGCCGCACCACGCTTAGGTTTTTTTTTACTTTATTCCTCCGAAGAAATTAGCGTCGGCGGCACACAGTTAGATTACTCCGTGTCCGTGAAGCTACAAAGTTTTTTGCGTTGCTGCAAAATCTATACGTATTTTTTACAGCATCAACGGAGCGTACAAAACTACTGCAATCATTCTTAACTAAACCTGAAAATGTAACTGTGAAAAGTTTATCACAAACGCGATGGTCAGCGAGGGACGATGCTTGTACCAGCCTTAATAATGATTGGAGCCAGATAATAGCGGCTCTTGAAGCTATAAGAAGTGACTCTGCATACCACAAAGCCTTGGTTAAAAATGAAGCGGCTGGGCTATTAGCTCAACTAAATTCTCTAGAAACTGCCATATTATCGGAATTTTGGGGATCTGTATTAAAACGATTTGGTATAGTTTCCAAAATACTACAAGGTGTCGACACAGACGTAGAAGTAGTTTCCAGGCTTTACAAGTCACTCATTACTTTTGTAGAAGAACAACGGGAATCTTATGATACTTTTGAAAAGGCTGGTAAAAGAAAATGCACAGAAGAATACCGGAACATTCACAATAGAATTGTCAAGAGAAAGAAACGAGACGATGAGAGTAGCGAGGGAGAAGTGGTGTTTCAAGGACGGGATCATTTCAGGGTTAATACCTTCTTTCCAATATGCGACCGATTATTGGGCGAGTTAAGGAAGCGAAAAACTTCGTATGAGGCGGTAACCGCCAATTTTGCATTTTTATGCAAATTGGATACAATGTCTGCTTCAGAAGTGAGATTAAATGCCATAAAACTCCAAAAAGTTTACCCTATTGATCTGGCGGATGATTTACAAGAAGAATGTGTTCTTTTAAAACAATTCCTGACGTCTCATGAAAATAAAATGGGTTTAAGGCAACTCAGCTTATTTATTAAGCAAAAAGATTTGAAGGAAGCATTTCCATATATTGAAATAGCATTACGAATATTTCTGTGCACTGCGGTGACCAATTGCAGTGCAGAACGGTCATTTTCTGTACTTGAAAGAATAATAAATTATTTATTAGCTATTCTCAATATAGAAGCTGAACTGACAAATTCCATTAATTATGACATTGTTATTGACGAATTTGTTAACCAATCTGTCCATCGAAAGAAAATGTAAATATCGAATAAATAGTGTTTATTTCTTTCTTTGGCCTTCATAATTTTTCCATTCATTATTATCATTCTCAACCCAATATACTGCTGGCTTTCATTTCATGATTTGATGTTTTGCTCATTTTCCGTTGATTTATGGGGCGGCAAACCCTACAGGCCCGGGGCGCTGAATATTGAAATACGCCCCTGCATCAGATGGAAACACAATAAAATTAATAGACGGAGGAAAACACACAAATTAACGAAGAAGTAGATGAAAAACATACAGACGAACAAACACACACACACACAAATGAACAATCACACACAGACTATATACTTCTGAGTCTCCAATACACGAATAGGTACGTATAGAAAAACACTTACGCATTCGATCGTGTCTGGCACCACGGACTCCTCGCCAAGCTTCCATCTTATGGCTTGGCTCCCCAGCTATGTTCTCTGCTAGCTAGTTCTCTCTCAAACAGGTCTCTCCATGTAGTGGTTGGCGGAGTTTCATCTGACTCTCTTATCATAAATGCTGGTGCTCCGCAAGGATCAATTCTAGCACCAACACTATTTCTACTCCATATCAACAATTTCTTGAAAGCAACTCCATGACCAGTAGACAGCTTCGCGGATGATACTACCCTCCATACCGCCTTCTCTTCCAGGGCTCCAATACCAGAAAGGCAAATCAGAAATGAACGAGGGAGAAATGTTGACAACATGAATATGGACTTGGCAACAATTCTCGAATGGGGATTCAATAACTTGGTAGATTTCAATGCAAACAAAACACAAGCATGGCTCTTTTCTAGAAAAGCCGATCTCACTCGGCCCAACATAAGCTTGTCAGGAGTACCAATACCTTTGAAGACATTCATTTCGATGCTTGGTATTACAAACAGCTATAACCTTCCTTGGGAAAATTAAGTAAGATCAATTGTTAAAAGTGCATCTCAAAAACTTGGTTGTCTGTTTCGGGCCAGGAGCTATTCTACTTCCAATCAGCTGCTTATGATCTATCAGGCACAAATTCCTGTCCTGGAATACTGTTTCCATATTTTGGAGTGCAGCATCCAAACATACCCTGAAACTGTTAGATTCTGTCTAAAAAAGGGCAATATGTCTCGTGGGCGATGCCTCCCTTGGCAGTCCCGCGTGATAACTAGTCTTATAAAGTAGGTACCTGTATGAACATATATTTGTTTAACATGTTTTGTACCACTTTTAAAGATGCTTAAATATATTTCTATTCTATTCTATTCTATTAACCCGTCGAGTTGACCCCTCTTCGTGGTCACTTTGGAGATCTGCAGAACATCTCTTTCCAAAGACTCGTTCATCCAACGAACAGCGAGGCTCTGGAACACATTGCCAAGGGAGGTGTTTCCCGAGGCATATAACCTCCAGAAATTTAAGAAGAACACCAACTCCTACCTTATTCACCTTGGTTCTCACGATGTTCTCTGAACATTACAAGATATTCCTTTTCGTGGGAACCAAAACATAAAAAAAACATATCATAGGTACTACGCGATAATCAAATCAGTGCTTTTACTTATTAATTTTGACATATTAACAAATATATCATGGTTCACAATAATTGTTCAATATGTTTAAAATGCAGAGATTTATACAAATTTTAAATGAATAGATAACCATGAACGAATATTGAAACGGCAACTAATCACAAATAATAAATTGTCGAAATGTTCATGATGAACAATTGTTTCTCCAGCTCCTGCAGCGAACTGAATGACAAACCGAGTAAAATCTTCTTCAATTATTTGCCTATGATATGAATATTTGTTTTTCTCTACAGCCCAAACGGCACATTTGCGAACATACACAGTGAAGAATTTTTGGGTGTAATCTCAATCGAGTGGATTTCAGAAATAACTCCGATTGAATCAACACTCGATTAGCAATATTATATCAATATAATTAGAAATTTGGAAAAACAGTGTACAGTGTTGTCAATTCATACCTTCATAGTGAAAAATACACGCATGTGGTAATTTTTAGTGAGGTTCTGAAAAACCCATTCAAATGAGACACCAAATGGATGAAATTGAATTCCTCTCGATAGTGGGTATTATTCAAGTTAACTCAAAAAATACACCTATCATACGAAATTAATACGTAGTTACACCCTGGCCAATCATGAATAAATCGAAATCGTGTATGAATCATGAGATACGAGGCTAATATAATTTACTCATCGTCTTGCATTCTCCCATGTTAATGAATCACTCATCGAATAATGGATAAAAATATTGTAGGTATATTATCTTCCATGAATTCTGATATCCAGATTTGATAGGTGACGATGAAAACGGATTGCATTGAATAACTTTTCAGTTGATTAATCAATTTAATATATATATATATGAAAGATGATTCTGAGATTGCGATATATATAGAGTACTTATATCGAGCCAGATAACATGAAATTAAATATCAAATTAGAAATTGTGTGCAGCTGTTGCTCAACACCCAGACAAGAAATCACTGCTTCTCAGCATGATTACACTCAATAAGTGTGTTTTCACATCAGAAAAGTATCTGAAAAACATTTGCATATCATAATATCATCAGTAGAAGCAAAAATGCAACAGATACAGTGTCAAAATAATCACCAAATGATTGTATAGTACACCACTTTGGTGTTGAATAACACGAACCGATCAAATAAGCACTACCCAAGAAAAATTTTAAATGCCTAATAGCTTCGATGAGACTTTAAAGAGAATATGTGAGCGCAAATGATCTAATTTGTTCTACCGTTTTATGAATGCCTTGGAAAAAGCATATTGGCCTTCATGTCCATATAATCCTATTAAAAGGCTTTGAGATAGGTACTATGATAGAACTATCGCATAAAACAATTTGGCATTCAGCTCACTTCTGTTTTAAGAGAGCTCTGTGGGAGTCATTGAAATTCTTCATCAAAACTATTTACTCTTAACAACCCTCTTAAAACACTTAAGTTTCATTAGTGTCTCGATTTTGACCAAGAGGTTTTGAACTAATTCTATGAAAATACAATCATAAAACCAAATTTACGCTAGGCCAATTAGGATTTGACTCAGGCAATAATGAAACCTAATGGCATTATTCTAGCTATGTGAAAGTAATTATTGAAACCTATAAGCCACAATGAATTCATCGAAGTCAATCATAAAATCTATAGGATTTATGAAGTTTCATTTAGAACCGTGTTAAACCCAAATCCAATAATAATAATAATAATAATAATAATAATAATAATAATAATAGTGTGAAATCAAGAGAAATGGCAACTTCAAGCGGAAAAATAAAGAAAATTACTTAAGAATCAAAAATCAAGTCGTGAGAGCAACAGTAAATCAGAATTCTCGAGCCCAAGCAATTCCAAACACTGCGTCTTTCAATTCATCCCACCTGAAACCACCAAAAAGCAAGAATTCATTAGGACCTGATGTTCATGAAGTACCATCAACGAGTCAGAACCACAGATCAGAACGTAATGGAAAATACTTCTGATCATCTGATGGGAACTAGGAAGCGAGGAAGTTGACAACAGTTTTGCACAAATTATGTCAGATGTCACTCAGATAGCGAGTTCAGCATGAATTTGAGATGATGGAGCATTCAACACAATATCAGGCAAACTGCACTGAGTGTAGTTTGTCTATGTTCATGTTTCCTAGTCGGTTATCACAAAGTGAACACTGTAAATAACAAAAGTAGGGTTATGTTAATCATGTTGATGACGTTCTTCAACTTTCTGCAACACTGCCAATGAGCACTAGCCAGGATATTCTTAAAGCTCTATAATTTTATGAAGGCCTTATAACCGTCTTAAATCAATCTTATCATTTTCGAAGCTTTGTTATTGTCATACCCAGGAGCAAATAGTCATAAGAATGGATTTGAATATGCAATAAGTACTTCAACAGGAGGAAATCGTCTCATTAAATGCCTTATCATTACCTAAAGGTTTTAATCAAGCATAAGAGAAAGAAAATTGGTTTTAAGAATATTTTGCGCCATATTTACTACAAATAGATGTCGGCCATTGATGGAAATAAAAATTTCAAGCAGAAAATAGAAAAGATGCATTGATACTGCCGTCGAAAATGTTGTTTTTCCACATTTTTCAAACGACTCACCCATATTCAACAAACATTTACACAGTTTTGTCAACTTTTTTGAAAAGGTATTGAAATTCTAACTGGTAAAAACACATAATTTCTAGGGCGCTGCTTTTTTTGAAGCATATCTGGTACGTTTTCGTCAAAAAAGTCGTCATCGTTTTCATTTTACAGCCTCAATATTC
Source organism: Phaedon cochleariae (assembly GCA_918026855.4). Lineage (NCBI taxonomy): Eukaryota > Metazoa > Arthropoda > Insecta > Coleoptera > Chrysomelidae > Phaedon > Phaedon cochleariae. Next base: position 52,437,032 of record OU896713.1, on the reverse strand, counting down.
ACAAAAAGGACTATTTGATACAGTAGGGAATTATCATATCATACCGCCATGTTTAATCTCTTTTATAACTATCTATTGTTTTCACTCCATTTTGACATATTTGTATCATAATTAGTTTTGAAAAAAGACTATCATATAACACGTTACGGACTATAATTATCTTAACAAATGCTTACTGTAACTGATAAGGTTTCAATTCTAGCCAATAGGTTTTAATGTTGGCATAAGAACTGTCGTTTTAAAGCATATAGGTTTGAACTCGTGCTAAAAGGCTTTGAAGGAAGTAGTTTCGATAGCTTTTATTATTGCTATGAGGCATACTACAATAAATTGCTATTAGTTTAATGACAAGCTTTAAGAGAAGCTGTGGCAACTTTTATAAAGGTGGGCCCTTTATGTTTTGTTTAATTGTTTTAATCATATCATTAAAGTAAAATAGTTTTGAAAAGGCATTCTGAAATAGGCTGTAACAACCTCATGTAGCTAACAATAAATAAAACTGAGAATGAATGACGACACCCTATGATGGTGTTGAGAATATCAGTGTTGATGCTCACTAAACTATTTTTATTTCACTGTGTATGTTTATATAAACAAAAATGCTTGTTTGATGTCCCCTATATCACCCCTTGAGTTTGTCGGGGCACCCTGTATTTCATGAAATAATGTGCATTTGAAACAATTCTCAATTTCAATGAGACTTCGTGATTTTGTCAATATAAACATGGATCTTCTCTTGATAATATTAGATTCGATTAATGATTCTAGTGACGGCGCAGTGGGTTACCCCATCGATATTCATGAATATAATTTGTAGGCAACTGGTTTTTCATAGTTTGATATCTTCATTAGAATCAACAATTGAAAAACAATTTTTTCGTTCCCTTCGTGAAACTATAAAAATTGGATTTGACTCCAAATTTTAATGTAGGTGACCTCAAGAACCTCAAATGTATCGAAGCTTATACCTACATTAGGGTCATAAAAAACAATCGATACTTCCAACTTCAACATCCTGTATCTAAGCAGGTTTGGAAACTACTTTTTTTTACTAACGTGCGGAAATGTCCACCTTTCCGCACTCATTTTAGTGTTGAAAGTCACTTCTCCACACTAGTGCGGAAAAAGTATATTATGTAACAAGTGTGATAAACGTCCTTTCATTAACGAGTATTCGAGCGCAGCAGAGCGGAGCAAGTGTGTAATAAACGAGTGTCTACATGAGTTGATAAACGCGTTACAGTCTATACTTTTTCAACGAACTCATAATTCGTCTCTTCCACAATCCACAAGATTCTATAATTCAGAAAATTAGATTAATCTACCTGCTAACCTACAAAATAATGCGAAGGGAATGGAAATCAAAAACATAATACATAATACTATGCAACTACATACCATCAACGAGACACGTATAAGTGATATTGGTTGTGGATGTGTCCAGTCTGTCCAGTACATAAGATATGTAAATGATGAATTTCTATCAAAATGGCTCTTCCTACTAACCTTTGTGAATAAGAAGTTTTCATATCCAACTTAGAAGAAAATAAATGGTATTTTGAAAAACTAAAGAAACACCCTTTCAGAAATATGCAAACTAAAATAATACAAGTGTGTTGATAAATACACATCATAGAAAATATAAGATATATTTATTTATTTATTTATTTATTTATTTATTTATTTGTGGATCATCCAAACAGATGAACCCTAGTGGTTCATCCTTTAATAGGAAGATACATAGTAACATGTAAACATTATAACAAAATATCAATAGCTATGACAATATGTTGAGAGTTTTTACTTACATACTAAGGTGCAAATTTTATAGGTGCAGTAAGAAATAGTAATAATATAATAGTAGAAATAATAATAATACAAACTATTTTAATTATCAACTGATGTGGGAGCATAAAAATCAAGCAAGAATAGCCGCAGTTTCTTCTTAAAGCTAATCATATTCGAATAGAACAAATCAATATTCGAGTGACAAATTGTGTTGTAAGCATTCATGCATCGGATCATTGGAGAGTTGCCATAATAGTTAGTTAAATAAGAGGGTGGGTAGAAGGTGAGGCGATTTCGCACAAGTCTTGGGTTACAGTTCAAAAATAAATATTCAGTGCAATTTGGTGAATCAATAAAATTATTCAATATTTTATATGTAAACAGAATATCGAAGAACTCCCTTCTGATGAACATTGATTCTATTTTATAAAAGTTCAAATTAGATTCATATGTAAAATGATGACGATATTGGAAAAATCTGAAGTTAAGAGCATTTACCAATTTTTTTTGTACATTTTCAATTCTTGCCACGTATTTCTCATAAAATGGGTTCCATATACATGTACAGTATTCCAATATCGGCCTCACTAATGTTTTATAGACAGTTATTAGGGATCCATGATTACGAAAGTCCTTCGTATTTCTTAAAACGAATCCTAACATGCGAAGGGATTTCCTTACAGTTATCTCCAAATATGAGTCAAATGTCAACTTTTTGTCCAGGATGATTCCAAGATCGCGCACCTCATCACACGGTGGTATTTTTTCGTTATTTATAAAAAGGTCATTCGATAGACAATTGTTGGTTCTTGAAAAAACAATCTGGTGACATTTCTTGATGTTAATGAATAATCTATTGAACTTACAGTAATCATAAAGAGTATTTAGGTCTTCTTGAAATTCAGCGTAATTTAATGATGTTTCGATTGGCATATAGAGCTTTAGATCGTCTGCATAAATTGCTACTTTCGAATATTTGATGAATTTTTCCACATCGCTGACGAAGACACTGAATAGAATGGGGCCTAAATGGGAGCCCTGGGGAACCCCAGAAGTGATGAGAGTTTTATTAGAGTTGAAGTTGTTGATGGCAACGTACTGGCGCCTGTCTTGTATATAGGAGGTCAGGAGACTCAGGAGGTTACCGTACACACCGAAATTCTCCAGTTTGGTTATCATAGTAGGATGATGCACTTTATCGAATGCTTTCGAGAAATCGGTGTACACGGCACATGCTGAGTGTCCACTTTCCATAATATCAAATACGTTTTGAACAAAAGGTGCTAAGTTGGTAATAACGCCTCTCTTCTTGTGAAAACCGTGTTGATGAATTGTAATGACGTTTTTAACCATAAAAAATATTTCTTTTGTTAAGATTGATTCAAATATTTTTCCGAAAATGTTCAATATTGATATAGGCCTATAGTTCCCTGCGTTTGTTTTATCTCCAGACTTGAAAATGGGTATAACTTTCGCTATTTTCCACTTTAATGGGAATAAGCCTGAGCGAAGTGATTTATTGTACAGTAAATGAAGGGTTTTCAACAAACTATTGCTCAATGTCTTAATGAAATGTGGAGGCAGGTTATCAGGACCAGGCCCTTTTTTACAATCAAGCTCGTTCAAAGTTTCCATTATCTGTTTTTCCGTTATAGTGCTGATATAAGATATATGATAAGTATACACAACATAGAAAATATAAGATATATTTTCTATGTTGTGTACTTATCAACACACTTTTTTAATTTCATTTTCTACTTCTTTTTAGTTTGACTATCTATAAAAGGGCGTTTCTTCAGTTTCCGCTCTTGTTAGGTGAATTACTATTTAGGAACATCATTCCTTAAAATATGACCACATTCAGAATTTTTTGGCACTCATCCATGCACCAACGACGGTACCTATCTACGAAAATTTAACGTTTGAGAAGCACATAATGAGTAAATTGAAAGCGTGCTATTTTAAGTTTAAGTCATTGTGGAAATATAAGTATGTACTACCACAAGACACAAAGTGGAATCTGATTAATGCTCTTATACTTACACACATTGATTATGGGTCTAGTGTATATTATAACTACTTGAATGAGAGAATGAAGCACAAATTACAGGTTCTTCAAAATAGTTGTATGAGATTTTCGAATACGAATATCAAAAGGAGAGATCACATTACACAATTTTATACTGATAGAAGTATTTTGAAAGTTGATGGTAGATTTGCTATGCTCTATGGTTTTATAATTTATAATGTGATCACTCAAAATACACCACTTTATCTCTATAACTTGCTTCATATGAGATCCACCGAACATTCGGTGAATTTACGCAACATAGACGACTACTCAATGCCTAGGCATAATACAACAAAGTTTGAAAAATGTTTTGAATATGTTGCTCCGACTTTGCTTAACAATTACAAACATATATTCGGTCTGACTAACCACCACAAATTCGAAATTGCCTTAAAAAAAATTGTTATCAGAACAGCAACAACATAATAAAATTATACTTTCGTATATATGGGAATATGACAATGCCGTAGTATCAATATCAACATTATAATCTGTTAATATCTTCATATAGCGTTATTGTTCTGGTCTCAACATTTCGGATAATTTTAGTCTATAGTTTCTTATTATTTTATTATTACTTTTATAACTTACGTTATTGTTCTTATATTTATATATGCATGTTGTAAGAGATTTTTTTTGTTTTTTTTTTAAATATTGTTATGTACTATAATTATGGAATCATTACCTACAGGCGGAATTGAAAAATGGCTCAGCCAATATTCTAGCCTTTTGAAGTTCTTCATCTTCATTTATCTACATTATATATTTTATGTATATTGCTGGAACTTCAATAAACATTTTTATTATTATTATTATTATTATTATTATTATCTAAAAATGCTGAATCTCACGGTATTCGAATGCAATAATTGAAGAACTTACTTTTCGAAGTTTTTTTATCTTGTATCTATCGATGATTCAATTCAGAAAAATTATAAGTATATACCTTTCAAACGAACATATGTCACGAGCCTTATCAGCCACAAAAGGATTACCTATACCTGTGTGATAATATTACGGAAAATATTACCGATAAGGTGACATCATCCATTGTATTGAAACAAAATATCTTATCAGCCTATTTCTCCGATTCAACTAATCCATTCATATTATTTCATATTGTTTTGTTGAAGTCCTTCACAGGGTGATTGGTGATTTACAATAGAACAATGTTGTGAAATACTGACGTCAAAGTATGATGATTGGCAAAATAGGAATTGAAATATTTCATTGACTATTTCACTCATCACATAATTTGACCAATAGCAAGCCAGAGAAAACTTGTATTGTATTGTATTGTATTGTAAGCAAAGTCTGTCCGTTTGGCATTAAATAATTATAGCTGTACTTATCAGAATGAATCACTAATTTAGAATGGATGCTTTTTATGCTTCTTGAACGTGAAATAATCTAGCAAAATACCACTCTTCTGAATATCATTTTATAATTCTGCAACACCTTTTGACCTGATAGATTTTCGTGAAATAATCTGACCAATCACAAGCCAGAGACAACTTTAACCTATTTTGGATCATCAACTGAAGAATTAGCTCCATTTCTACATAAACAGGACTTAAAAGTAGCATATACATCGAATAACACGTTGGGAAGGTTTATCAAGAATAATACAGACAAAACTTCTGAATTCGAAAAATCAGGGGTATACAAACTCAACTGTGGATCTTGTCCTAAAGTATATATTGGTCAAACAGGTCGTACGTTTAATCAGCGCATTCATGAACATAAGATGAAATTTTTTAAGAAGATAACAAATTCAACATACGCCAACTATATATTAGAAGAAAACCATAGTTTGATGAACATTTCGAAATTCTACAAAAATTCTGACATTTTACTCAACGATCAATTAGACTTCAATAGTTCACCACTGTTGAATTTGTTCTCTTAGAAGGTAATAATATGTATATTTGATATCAACCCTTTCAAGTTAATCCGATACACCGTATTTTACTGTAGATATTGTGCCTAATTTCCGAAAATGGAGGTTTATCGAACCTATCCACAGGTAACTAATACTTCATGTTGGGAAAGTAGGATATACAGGGTGTCCCAAAATTGCTGGGACACAGAGCTACCACGTGAAGAGGAGATCAAGATGAGGTGATTGGACCCAATTTATTTATGTGCCAAAATGTACCGTTTGTCCGTGAGACGGGTTCAAAGCTCACATAAAAGAACACATTTTTGGACGCTGTTCAGAAATGAGTGAAACAAATTCGATGAAATTTGGCAATAGTGTATTTAAGAGGATTGCTTCCCTTTTGATGGTCGTAGAAACCTAAAAGAAATTGTAGAAGGGTCAAAACAACCCTCACCCCCTGACATTTTTTCCAGAACTTTTTTAGGGGTCATAATACGGTATACGGTTCTGAAATTTTCAGAGCTCGAAGACTGATCAATTACCTTCATTTTATTACTCACGTAATAATTTTGTTCACCGCATAGTTTCAAATAAAACAAATTTTCTCTCAAATAATGCTACCAGATATTCCTATAGTGCAAGTTACAATTAAATTGTGATATAAAACTTAGTTGGCAGTAGAAACGAAGGCAAGTCGTGATTTTGACAGTAAATTTTCTGTCATTCAAGTTTGTTGTTTTAAATTCAAAATTAATGTTTGGATCGGATTTATCGAAACATTTTTGGTTGGGCTGATCCGATTGTCAGATCGCCTTGATGGTGCTGATAACCATCACGCTCTTCAAGGAATTTCGCCATATTTATTAGAGGACTTGCCCTTCAATGTTCGTCGTAACATTTTCTTCATGCACGACGGTCCACTACCTCATTTTGCAAGTGCAGTAAGACAATATCTGAACGCACAATTTTCTGAAAGATGGATTGGTAGGAGAGAAGAAGCATCTATTCAATGGTCTCCGCGGTCTCCAGATTTGAATCCATGCGACTTCTTCATCTGGGGAGCGTTAAAAACACAAGTGTATGAAGTTCAAATTGATACTTTCGAACAGCTGTTTAACAGAATCCAAAATGCCGTTGATGCACTACGAGACAACGACGATGTCCTGAGGAGGGTGCATTTCTATTTTTTACGTCGAATTGATATTTGTATCAATGAAGATGGGCGTGATACTGGACATTCATAATGAAAAAACGTTCTGATTTTATTTCCACTGCCGACTAAGTTTTATATCACAATTTATTCAAACTTGTACCATAGGAATATCTGGTAGCATTATATGAGAGAAAATTCTTTTTCTTCGAAACTATGCAATATACAAAATTTTTACAAGAGTAATCAAATGAAGGTAATTGATTAGTCTATATAATTCCAGAATCGCATTATGACCCCTAAAAAAGTAAAATGTCAGAGAGTGATGGTGGTTTCAACCCTTCCACAATTTCTTTCAGGTGTCTTCGATTACCAAAAGGAAAATAATCCTCTAGAATACACTTATTTCTGAACAGCGAACAAAAATGTGTTTTTTTATGTGAACTTTAAACCCTTTTCACGGACAAACGGTACATTTTGGCACATGAATAAATTGGGTCCAATCAACTTATTTTGACCTGCCCTACACGTGGTAGCTCTGTGTCCCAGCAATTTTGGGACACTCTGTATAAGCAAGGCAATGTTAGTTTAGTTCATCGTACCAGTATATCACCTGACGAAGCTACTGTGTTAGCGAAACATGTCGTGTGTTTGAGAATTTAGTGGAAATCTTATCGTTCGTGAAGTTTTTACATAAGCGTTGGTATTTTCAACGATGTAACCATGAATAGCGAAGCAAAGTCTAAGGGTTCGGAATTAAATAATTATAGCTGTCGTTGTCAGAATACATCGCTAAGATGTTATACATGTTTTTCATGCTTCGTGAACGTGAAATAGTCCGGCAAAATATCACTCTGTCTTGAAAATCTTCTCATAATTATGTAATTCATTGTTAACGCAATGGGGGAGACCACTGATTTTTCAAAATGGCATTATCGTGAACTCTATATACTGAAAAACTACCAGCGAATTAATTATGAATTTTCTCATTCATGCTAAGACGATGAAAATAATAAATTAGAATATGTCCATTTCAAAACACACAATTCCTGCGCCATTTGAAATTTTGTCAACTCATTGGTGTGACTGGGGCGACGTCTTATTCCCAAAACGCCTATTGTCCTTGAACTGACGAATCACACTGCAACACTGCAGAATGACGAGGTATCAGAGAGAGATAAATACTGTTCGGGACTAATACGTCACGACTCTACCATCATATTTGGCTGTTTGAAATATCGAATGAAATATGCTGATTTCAAAACGATAAAGATTCGATTCCCTTCAACTTTACTCATAATATTGATTGTACATCAAACGTAAATCATGATTCGTCGATTGAAAGAGGTTTGCACGGATTTCTTTTCTCAGTGGTCTTCCCCATTGTGTTGTGCACAGCAGCACCGACAACACACTTTCGTGAACAAGGAAGCGACAGAATTATGTCGAAGAATATTCAGAACATCGTGATAATACTTATGAAGATTTTATATAAAAAGATGATACATTTTTTGTACATCTGATGTCACGTCAACCCCTCTTTGCCGTTCTACCACGTCACGGTAATCATGATATTCATGATGGGCCCCATTCCAACTACTTGGATGACCAACTGTTGGTACCCTTCATAAAGTCCTCTTTGGGCTATAGGTACTTTGCCCTTCATTAATATTTACATTTCATATAATAACTAATAATATATCGCTGTTTCCCTGTTTTCACTTTCTCGCGAGTAGGTACATAACCTGAGGTAATTTTTAGTTTTACTATACAGAGTATGTCACGACGAGCTCACACTATCTTCACATCGAGAATCAGTCGTGAAAAATCCATGAAAATGTGCATGCATATATTTCAAAATACGCTCTCTTCATTTGAAATATTTTCGACAATACAGTGTTGCCGCTTCTACTAGAAAGAAGTAGCAACATTGATATTTCGAATGAAACACCCTGTATTTCATCGCATTTTCAGATTCTTCCTGAAGATCTGATTCCATTGATGCATCATACTTGGGGTCTATCGGGAGAGATTGCAGAGATATAGGGCGTTCAAATTCGAGATTTTTCAACTTTCAGGATTTTATTGTGTCGAAACTATTTATTATCAGTCGAAACAGCTCAAATGTCCCAATCCCAACTTTTGATTCACTATTTACTGATATTCAATCGATTAAATATCAGTGAATGGTAAATCGAAAGTTGAGATAGGGACATGTGAGCCGTTTTGGCCGATAATAAATGGTTTCAACACGAACAAATCCTAAAGTTGACAAATCTCCCGATTTTGAACACCCTATATCTCCGTAATCATTTTCGATTGACCCCTAGGATGTATCGATAAAATTAGCTCTTCAGGGAGAATCTGAAAATAAAATGGAATACAGGGTCTATTTGAAATAACAAAGTTGTTGCTACTTTTTGATAGAAGCGGCAACATTGCATTGCTGAAAATATCATGAATAAAGAGAGCGCATTCTGAATTATACGCATGCATATTTCCATGGATTCCTTTCGACTGATTCTCGATATAGAGATAGTGTGAGCTCGTCATACCCTGTATAAGAACTTTTCTTTTCAGAAATTTCTCAAATCATACTGCTGATGATGGACTCACGATAGTTCAAAACATGTGGGAATGAATTTGTGGAAAGTTGGTGACATTTTTGTTCACGTTTCATTAATTCTTTCTCTTTTTTTAGACGTTGAAGGATCATCTGAAAACCAACGCCAGCTTGTATTACAAAGTGAAATATTATCCGGAAGACGTCGGAGAAGAGCTCATCGAGAACATTACCATCGAATATTTTTTCCTTCAAGTGAAATCGTCCATTTTGAATGACGAAATCTACTGTCCTGCAGACACCAGCGTCCTGCTGGCTTCGTACACCTTGCAGGCCAAATTCGGCGACCACGATGCCGATAAACACAACGAGAATATCATCAAGAAAGAAAAACTCATTTCGGATAGGTGAGTTTTGAATATGTTTCACCATTAGCTATAGAACCTACAATTATTCACTCTTTCTCAAGGCGTGGATCGAGTGTGTTTTTTCTTTCCAAGGTAGTTTTTTCGTTAACCTGAATTCAATGAACTGATGCGAGATTCGTAGAAATGGCACTTGAATTCAATTTATCAATAACGATTCGTCATATGCTACCAGATTTTAACAGGAATGGAAAAGTTTCCTTCAGATGAATCTTTATAAAATAGGTTCGGAACTCTCCAATTTTATGTCCACGCTGTACACATTGGCGACCGATACAGTTCAAGTCGTTTTTATTTCCAAATTGAAGTAATTTTTGATTTTCGGGCCGGCAAACTGTGACGTACATTCTGAATCTAGTCTGAAAATAGCTGATGGTGAAGAATATACCTAGCGAATAGCTAACGAATAACTAACAAATGAAGAACGATCGAAAAAAAAATAGAAGAAGAAGTAAAACTGGTAAACAAAAACATACATAACCACAAATGCACTCGGAGCAGGAATGCAGAAGGTAGTTTGCTTCATTCTGACTGGTGATGGTTTTGTTATTTATGCATTGAAATATCTTGAATAGAGCTCGATCCTGAACGAACATATAATTGAATCAATGAATCACTATCGGCTACATTCAATGATACTATCCATCCTAATTTACTGCTATCGGTCAGAACAGAATGAAGCCGACACACATGGCTCCTTCCTCTTGTTGTGTCTGTCAGTATTTTGAGTGGTGTGGACGGACTCGAAGTATTAGGCGCTGTTGCAAGATAAAATTTGCAACTTTCATAGTAAATAGATCCGTTTTATTAAGGAACGAATTCATTAGCAAAAAAATGACTGACAAGTTGTGAATAACAGAGAATATATTGTGGTAGAATATTTTCTCATGTTGCATGTCAACAAAATTGTATAACAAACTGAAGTCATCGTCCACTAATATCCTAGTGTAAAGTAGTCTGAGGTCTTGCTTCTTTCTACTTATCTATATTATTATAATGAAGGTATTATAATGAGCTGTCAAGTAAGTCACATTGGTGGTTATTTCACATAGTTGTTTCAGTTAATTCTTTCGGGTGCAGAAAAAATAGCATGTTTCATTCGGATTAAAAGTAGCTCTTTGATTTTGCATTCGCTTGTCAAACAAAGTGTCACTTTGGATCCTAATGAAACAATCTACTATTCTTCACCCTAGCAATATATTTAAATTACTATAGTTATGGAATATGGAACTATATTGTCACTATAGAAGAACTTATTTTCAATGGGGATGCTCCCTATATTGAGGTTTTTTATCTCACTCTGAAGTTTGAAAAAAATTAATATATACGTACTTTTTCTTTTTTTCGTAAGATCAAATTTCACTTCAGAAAAAAATAAATAATAGAGGAACTTGGCTCCTCCACCATTCCTATGACGTACTTTCTGAAAATTCACATTCACACACAGTTAAAATACGATTCCCTGTGCCAGTCTCACGTTACCTACATCATCAATATGTCTAGATTCCCGATTTTCGGAAATTGTTCTTTGAATGCATGATAACTATATATCAAAATAGCAATGGGATATAAAAGGTTCTTTAATCCTACTTGGTCAAGTATTATGAATAATTTCCATTAATCTCTCATTGGCTGAATGAAGTTGATTACTAATGAAGATACATTATGATATTTTGCGGTAGTATCTATAATTCTTCATTAACGTTATATCACAATTCACAATCACAGTGCATTTACAGATCAGTTTTATTCAATTTTCAAGGATGTTCGAATTGTAGTTTCAATATAAATACCACCACAGAGTGTATTATTTTGAATCGATAAATGGATGAATCCATTTGGACCAGGTTTTAGCCCTAATAGCAAATACTGCGCCAGTGCCAGGTATAGGAAAAACAAGTGGAAAAGGTTAGGTTAGTGAGCATATCAACAATAATGATAGCAACTATTTATTTCATTCCATATTCCAGTGTGTTTGGCTTGGTAATAAAACAGAAGTTCACAATATCGTTGTGTGAAAGAGAAAAGTATTGCTGGCTGTGATTATTCAAAATAAAGTTCTCCAATCAATTAGATCTCGAGAATGAGTGGAATACAGATCAAGCAAGTATGGGGATCTTAAAGGCTTTCCTGATCAAAACAAACATACCCAACTATAATATGGTGTACTTATATCTCCAGCACGGGTATAAAATGCCAAATCTGCCGAAATCGGCAACAAATCAGGTATGCGTCCCAACCCAAATAACCAACTGTAACCATGTTGTTTATTCTTGATGACCTCTAGTACATCCTTCTTAGTTCCTAGGAGGTAACGTTGAACTTTAGCTCCTTGGAACTAAAAGTGTTGCCTAAATACATGCCTATGTTTGTTACAGTAATAGAAACTTCAATTCAAGATCTATTTTTGATATAAATAGACGACGTTTATTGTGTCGGTTGCAGAAAGAATAATTAGTATACACCTTGGTAGTCAAATATATTATCATCACGGGACCTTATACTACTTAATATACAGGGTGTTTTTTAAGTACGTGTAGAAAATTCAGGAGCATGTTGCTGGTGTCGAAATAGGAAGAAAAGTTCGTATAAATATCCTTATTCTTGTTTTTTGTTAATAAATTTCAACATAGTTGTGATATTCAAATAAAGTTTGGGATCTCGGGGTAGTTTCCAATGACGATATCAAATTTTTTGTTAGTTTGTCTCTTTCGTGGAGGTGGCGCCACCCTCATGTCTTTTGAGTCTTTTGAAAAGTCATAACTTTTTTGTGCGTACCTGTATCACGTTTTATAGTCGAAAAATATATTTCTCGAGCACTGTTGCGTAAAAAATATATTCTTGGCATTTGAAATAATCGATGCATTTGAATTTGAACCTACTTTTTTGGCCACTTTGAACAATTACTTCAATCAATTCCCTCAACTAACTGTTTTAGTATTAGTTTGGTCTTGATTACTGTTATTATCATCAGTATCAAATTGTATCATAAACCGATTCCTATTTCAAAATGTAATAAAAGAAAAATAATTTCCCATACTTTATAAATCAGTTTTGAATTCCAGCTTCTTGTCATTCAGAATTACTTGCATTGATTATTTCAGATCTCAATAACTCGAAAACAGTTACTCGCAGCGACCTCTACCAAGAATATATTTTCTACACAAAAGTGTTCTAGAGAATTATTTTTTCTACTATAAAACGTGATACAGGTACACACAAAAAAGTTATGACTCTTCAAAAGACTCAAAAGACATGTAGGTGGCGCAAGAGAGAAAGTAACATAAAATTTGATATTGTCATTGAGAAATACCCCTACATACCGAACTTCATTCGAATATCACCATTTTTCTGAAATTTATTGACAAAAAACAAAAATAAGAATTCAACTTTGACACTCAGTATCTCAGAAACGAATAACATTCGGACATATATTTATACAAACTTTTCTTCTTATTTTACCGTCAGCAACATGCTCCTGAATTTTCTACACGTACTTAAGAAACACCCTGTATAAAATTCTCCTGACCCTCTCACGGTGTTTGTTGCCAAACTCGTCCGAAACGGTTTGGTCGATTCTTATGAAGATTTTTGTGCATATTCGGTAGGTCTGAGAATCGGTAGTAAACTAATCCATAAATCGAAAATTCAAGATTAAATATAATAAAGATTGTAATCCGATTTTATTCAAATTTGGTATCTGGAGGTTTTCGGGGTCGGAGATTATCATTCTTTGGTTACATTTTGGGAATTCAAGATGACGGATCTGATATGACGGACGGGTTTCGTAATTCTGATCCGATTCTATTCAAAATCGGTATCTGGGGGTTTCTGGAGTCGGAGATTATGATTGAACATGGCGAATCCAATATGGCGGACGAGTTTTCCAATTATAATCCGATTCCATTCAAAAATTAGTATCTAGTGGTTTTCGGAGTCGGAAATTATGATTCCATCGTCAAAATTAGGAAATTCAACGAGGCGGATCCAATATGGCGGACGAGTTTTGTAATTATTATTCTATCCGATTCAATATTGGTATCTAGGTGTTCCAGATTATGACTCTCCCGGCAAAATCAGGAAACTCAAAATGGCAGATCCAATATGGCGGACGAGTTATTTTATTATAATCCGATTCTATTCAAAATTGGTATCTGGGGGTTTTCGGAGTCGAAGAGTATGATTCTCTCGTCAAAATTTGAAAATTCAAGATGATGGATCTGATATATGTCGGACGAGTTTCGTGATTATGCTCCGATTCCATTCAAAATTGGTTTCTGGAGGTTTTTAGGGACGAAGATTATGAATTTTTCATCAAAATTAGTAAATTCGGGATGGCCGATCTAATATGACGAACGAGCTCCTGTAATAAATGAAAGTTTGCAAAGAACTATAATGCAACAAGCTTTTATTGATAGCCAAAAGTAGAAAATAGCTACAGAGTCAGATTGTCGAACTGAAAAGAAGTAAAAAATGAATAAATAGTAGTTTGGAAAACTGAGGAAAGGCGTTTTTATGCACAACCGAAGTAAAAAGAGGTAGAAAACAAAATTATTGAGATGTGAAGATAAATATTTGATTGAGAAAATATTTTCTAGAAATAAATGTGGGTACATAGCAGAGCAACGTTTGCAGGGTCAGCTATTGTAAAAAATAGTAGACTAAAGAAGCACGCTCTTTCATGGAGTACCGAACTAAGAACAAGTTCATTATTTCAGATTTTTTGGGATTTCCTCTCCTCGTTTCTATAAAATAATAATATGAATATTATTTTAATATACGTGTAGTAAGGACAAATCAGATGATTTGCCCCAAAATGTCACTGCGTTTAAAGAATTTTCCAATTAGAGAGCCTATAAGAAAAATTCACTAGCTTGTCAGTGACAATTCGTATCGAAAAAGGTTGAGAGAAGAGAAATAAATGTACATAGAAAAAATATCAAATTTTCACTTCGCTTTAGATGTTTCGGGAACGAATGTACTACTGTTTTCAACATAAAAAAAGGTTATTTAAATAGTAACTGTCGAAATTTAAGATGAATAAAAGCGATCGAAAAACATCGATTTCACGTTTCGTGTGTTGGACATTTTGAGAATGTTTCAGACACTTTTCTCAGTTCAGTGAAAATGTTCTCTTACCCCAATATTCTTTATTATTTTCAGGGTGATCAACCAATACTCGATGGACGCTACTGAATGGAACAAAAACATAACGAGCATGTGGATCAAGCACAAAGGTTTGGAGAAGGAGGAGGCCATGCTGGAGTATCTGAAGCTGGTCCAGAATCTGGAAATGTACGGCGTCACATATTTCGATATAACGAACAAAAAAGGAACGGAGCTACTTCTTGGAATCAACGCCCTAGGACTTGACGTATACAAACGTGAAGATAGGTGAGACAATAATAACTTGCATCGATCCCAAAATGTCATAATCTTCAGAGAGATTAATTTTTCTCTTGCGGTGTCGAATTTGGACATTCTGACCCAATGCGCATGCAGTGACGTTGAAAATACAATTCGAAATAGTTAGATGCAACGGAAAATGTAGTGCAGAAAATCGTTTTCTTGACCAAATTTTGCTCAAAAATGAAAGTAACGTTCCATACGTTCTAAACTGACGATCTGAACACGTTAATAGTATACGTTAATGCAATGTTCACATGTTCCTATTTTTGGTAATCAAATTCTCATGAGAAACTCATTATCAGACACGTCAATATTAAACTTTCATGCAACGTTCTTTGAACCTTCAAACCATACAGCCGCACTATGTATCCTGTATCGCTGTATTTGTATGTCAACAATCATTATGATCATGATTATTATTACAAACTATGACCAATCTGATATTCTGATCATATTGTAGATTGTAGATTGTAGATGGGTCATATAGGCTGGGAGACCTCTCGATCACTGCAACCTAGAAGATCTATGGTGATTACCCTTATCTAGTTTTGGTCCTAAAAATTGTTCTTATCCATCATTCGGTTGCCCCCTTACGAGCAACCCTCAGAAGTCTTCAAGTGACTTGTGCGAACAAGGAATGACGGGGGTCTTACCTTTTAACGTGTGATCCCAAACACTTTCTTAGGCCATCAGAAAAATGTCTGTGGACGTGGTGGGAATCGAACCCACTACCGGTAATCCAACATGGATAGAACATTGACGCTCTTACCACGAGGCTACGCTGGCCTCTAACCCTAGACTTCTGATGGAGCCTAGAATTTTCCTGACGGTTGAATTTTCCACCTCAGCAGGTGTGAGATAAACATGTTTTAAGTGATTCAGCCGTTGGCGGACTAATACTTTACATGAGGAAAGTATGTGTTCCGCGGTTTCGGTCGTATTGTTGCAAAAGCGGCAAGTGTCAGTCTCCGCCAGGCCCATTTTTTTAGGTAGTACCTCGGAGGGCAGTGTCCTGTGAGAATGCCTGTGATGAGCTTAAGCTCTGATTTGCTGAGGCTGAGTAGCTCTTTGGCTCGGTTCTGCGAATGGTTGATGAAACTTTTCGCTTGTCGTTGACCTAGAGTTGCTCTCCAGTAGAAGGACTTTTCAATTTCTTCCCATTTCCTGAGTTCTTCCTTCAGGTGACATTTGCTCAGCCCACAAAAAGGCTCAGGACCAAAGAGTGCAGATGCTGCACCTTTCTTTGCATGATGATCGTCTGCCTCATTTCCTTTGATTCCTTCATGCCTTGGGACCCACATAAGTGTGACTGTTGTCCTTTCCCAGATGCATGAGTGTTTCAGAGCAGTCCCATGTAATCTTTCATGTGGAAACAAATGATCTTAGGGTTCTTAGTGCGGCTTGGCTGTCTGAGCAGATATATATGTTGACACCCCTCAGAACTTTGCTCAGGCACCTTTGAGCGCATAGGTTGATGGCATCTATTTCAGCTTGAAAGATAGTGGGGGAGTCACTTGAGGCTTCCAAATAGCCTACATCCGGGCTCATATAAACCCGCGCCTATCCCTTTTTCTATTTTCGAACCATCGATGTTCCAAACAAGGGACCCTCTGTCCAGCTGAGGCTCAGCGGGACCGCACCTAGGGCGATTTTTTAATAACCACTTCAAAGGCAGGATCGAAACTGAACCTGGCTGGCATTAAGTCCTATGGTTTGGTTGCAAATCCCATTTGTACTTCTTGTAGAATGACCAGCATGTGATCAGTGACATCACCTGGTCTGGCCATTTCAGTGGAATCCAGTCTGTATGCTCTGATAGCTGCAGTCCTCTTGATAAAAATATGCAAGGGTAGTAGATCAAGCATAGCTTCCATTGCTGCAGTAGGGCACGTACGCATAGCCTCTATGATCCCAAGACACACGAGTCTCTGAATTTTTTGCAGCTTGAGTTGAGCTGTTTTTTTCTTACTATTGGTCCACCACACTAGAGAAGCGTATGTGACCATGTGGGTCTGACGACGCGTGAGGTTACTGATCATATTATTTTTCTTCTTAGCTGTTTCTGTTTCTTCTTGGTGAGATGACTGTCTCTACGTATCTTTATTGAATTGCTCGGCTGATTGTATTTGCATCTAAACATCTGGTGAGAGTGTCAGCGAGATATGTTAACGTTTATTGATCGACACACATATGACGAATCACAAATGCTGTTGATAAACAATATTCCACGTTATCTCCCAACAAACGAATATAAAATCACAAGAGAATAACGTTTAAAAAACGTTCAGCTCAAGAACAGGTTCAAATAAACGTTAGTTCACCGCGAGAACTTTGCCGGATCGATGAAAAATGAATTTATAACGATGTCTACTATAGGTTGTCGGATGACGGTTGTTAAATGTTGTCAAGAAATATTTTTTCACGTTTTTTTCGTGAACATTTATGACACAGTTACGGAATAGGGTTTAACAAATTTTTGTATCAACGATTCAAATGAGCGGTATTATACCGAGTATAGTACAGGTTGTCGAATATTTAACGTTTTTTCCTCACAAGTAGATATGAAAATGGTCACGAAATGGTATTGATGAGATGTTTATTTCAAGATTATGATCAAAGTTTCAAATAAATGTACCTCTCCTGATTGATCAAGATTAGCATGAAAACAATATTCAATTCACGTTGTCGAATGACAGTTTACAAACGTTGTAGAAAAACATATACTTTTCTGATTTATTTTTCTTCCAACAATTAGGTATTATAAATTAGTAACGCAAAAGCGGTGATGAAATGTTCAAATGGAAATTTTGATTTTCCTCAGTACTTGGCCAATACTATAAGGAATATTCTGAAAACGAAGTGTACTAACATATTATGTTGTGGAATGACACGAATACGCTCTTTTCATTTGAAATATTTCATGCAATGCCGTGTTGCCGCTTCTATCAAAAAGTAGTAATTAATTTGTTATTTCGAACGGAATACCCTGTATTTTATTGCATTTTCAGATTTTTCTTGAAAAGTTGATTTTATCGATATATTACACTTTGGGTCTATGGGAAATGATTACAGAGATATAAGGTGTTCAAAATCGAGATTTTTCAACTTTAGTATCTGTTTGTATCGAAACTATTTATACAGTGTGTCCCACTTCGAGCAGCACCACCTTGGTATTTTCTTAATCGCTGACAGATTCCAAAGATTTTGTGTTTCAACATGTACTTCCCAATGAGTTCTACATTTCTGAGTATCCAACACTCTGATTGCACTACGACACGGCCAACTATGATAAATTGAAAATGTCTAAAATCAGTTAGTAATATCAGGAATTTTTTTAGCAGAAAACTGACTCCCTCAAATACATGTGGTCAAATTTTCATATTGATATCATATACAGGGCGTTATTTATTGTCAATTAATTTTTGATGCTTGAAAATAATGAGAAAAGTATAATTAACATGATTTCATTTAGATACTACTTAAAAACACATGTTTCATGATGACCTAATACACAGGATGATATTTGAACTACGAATATTTTTTTATAACTTTCATGGTTGCTTCAATTCAAATTGGATTTTTTTGTTTTCAACATTTGTTTTCTTTTCTTGTGTTTCAAATTTGGTAGTTCCTATGTTTATTCCGAATATTTGAAGATAATGAAAATAACTTGTGAGTAGTGATTTTTTTCAATACTACTTGTTAACAGAAATGATTCAACTCGTGAACACCCTCTATCATTGCTACTCCCTAAATTTCAGTATTTTCGATCAATCCACCATTATTTTCTATACATTTGAGAATTCGTCTTCTGTTATTTTTTGCCACCTTCTTCAATGTACAGGGTGGGCAAAATTGGGCGTTTTCACCGTCTATCTCAATAACTAGAGGAGTTATCGAAAAACCGATATACATGTTCCGGGTTCGATTTTGAAGAAACCTCGAATGGTACAATCAAAATTTCGATATCTTCATTCGTTTTAGAGATACAGGGGGAAATTGAAAATTTGCCGATTTCGATTTTATTTTCTGACTACTACGGTGAGAGGTATCAACAAATTTCAAACGTATATTTATACAGTATGATGCGTGAAATCCATTGGCATCATCAGAAATTTTATACAGGGCGACGTTGAGAAAATACGGCAGCCAATTATATTTTTTCTAATGGAACACCCCGTATATTTTGGCACAGTTGAATAGTCCCAGGCGTTCTCATTACAAATATATATATAACCCTACCTTTTCCTTCCACAATTTCAGATATATTCGCAAAAATATATTCAGTGTGTCACATTTCTTATGGTTGCACCCCCGTATCTTCTGTAAGAATAATTGATGGAAACATTAACAATCCTAATATTTTGTGGCAGAATGCCTGAATATGATACTTCACCTATTATTTCTAGTATGCCTTAATATTTTTGCGTTCAAAGAGATAATAAATAAGATATATATTTGAAATTGAAACGGGAACTTTCCAGCTCTGCCAAAATATACGGGGTGTTCCATAAAAAAATTGTTCTGAATCTGGAATTCGGACATCCTTTATAAGGCTATATTTTTCAACGCAACCTACTGATTTCCTAATTGAGTAAATTATTGGTATTATTTCTGTATCTCAAATGTCTTGTTAACAATGATATCAAATCGAATAATTTCCCATTTTATTTCTCACCAAATATCCATTTATCTGGAAATTATATCCCCTATGATATTTATTTTCCACATTTGGTGAATATATACAGAGTGTCATTTTCAACCTCGATTCTGCCTGTTGATAGCATTATCCAGAAATATCGATGATTCCATAGCTGCTGGCGAGCAGTGTTCTCATTGGAGATGATCCCACTTGGTCCATGACTCTATGAGTGTATCATTTGTATCTTTCTGACAGTTGCGAATTTTTGAATCCTACCTCAATTATTTTTACAGAAGATACGGGGGTGTAACCATAAGAAATGTGACACACTGACTATATTTTTGCGAATATATCTGAAATTGTGGAAGGAAAAGGTAGGGTTATATATATATTTGTATAGAGAACGCCTGGGACTATTCAACTGTGCCAAAATATACGGGGTGTTCCATTAGAAAAAACATAATTGGCTGCCGTATCTTTTCAACGTCACCATGTATAAAATTGTTGATGATGCCAATGGATTCCACGCATCATACTGTATACATATACGTTCGGAATTTTTTGATACTTCTCACCGTAAAGTAGTCAGAAAATAAAATCGAAATCGGCAAATTTTCAATTTCCCCCTGTATCTCTAAAACGAATGAAGATATCGAGATTTTGATTGTGCCATTCGAGGTTTCTCCAAAATCGAACCCGGAACATGTTTATCGGTGTTTCGATAACTCCTCTAGTTATTGAGATAGACGGTGAAAACGCCCAATTTTGCCCACCCTGTACTAGGAGTAATGTCATGACATGCAACCAAAATTCTTTCTCGCAGTTCTTCACTACTTCTGGGTCTAGACTTATAAACTTTCTGCTTTAAGATACCCCATAAAAAGAAATCAAGGGGCGTCAGGTCTGGCGATCATCCTGTGTATTAGGTCATTATGAAACATGTGTTTTTAAGTAGTATCTGAATGAAATCATGATGTTAATTATACTTTTCTCATTATTTTCAAGCATCAAAAATTAATTGACAATAAATAACGCTTTGTATGTGATATCATCATGAGAATTTGACCACATGTATTTGAGGGGGTTCTCACATGTTGAGAATGTCAGTTTTTCGCTGAAAAAATTCCTGATATTACTAAATGATTTTAGGCATTTTCAATTTATCATAGTTGGCCGTGTCGTATAGTGTAATCAGAGTGTTGGATACTCAGAAATGTAGAACTCATTGAGAAGTAGGTACATGTTGAAACACAAAATTTTTTAAATCTGTCTGCGATTAAGAAAATACCAAGGTGGTGCTGCCCAAAGTGGGACACACTGTATTATTGACCAAAACGGCTCACATGTCCTTTTGATTCACTATATTAATTACTGATATTCAATCGGAACAGATACAGGGTGATCAAAATTCTGAATCTTGATCCACCCTGTATCTGTTTGTTTGTTTTCTTAGTAGTTATTAATATGTATTTGCTATCAACCCTTCCAAGTAGTGAAGTTTTTACAGAATCACCCTGTATATGTGATGATTTTCCAGATTGAATCCGATAATTTCGTTTCCGTGGTCAGAAATAAAGAACCTGAAATTCAAGGACAGAAAATTCATCATCAAACCGACAGTCAAGAACACGAAAGATTTTGTGATTTTCACGTCGAGCGGGAGAATGAGCAAATCCGTACTGAACCTGGGAATAGGAAATCACTCAATGTATGTGAAAAGGAGGAAACCGGAATCTCCGGAAGTTACCAAGATGAAGGAGAAGGCTGCGCAAATTAGGAATAGAAGGAATGAACAAAAGTAAGTGTCAAAAATGATTTGATGCAAGTTCGACTCATTGAGCTCAAGGTAAACACCTGGAAGGGATCCTCTGTGAACGAGTGAGGCAAAAAGATTGTTAAGGCAACCCGCAGTGGTTATGGATACCTATCTCTTTCTATCTTATGTTGGCTAATGGGGAGCGCTCGCATTATTTGAAATATTTTCTCGTTTTTTGCTTTCATCTAAGAATAAACGTGATTGAATATAAATATTCGTTTAGGAAAATGGATTATGATGCAATCAATTATTATTCGAAAATAATTATCGATCTTTTTATTAAATCAAAATTGAAATTTCATTCTCATTCTCACCATGCTTGGCCTCATTTTAAATGAGACTACGTGGACCACGGTCTGGGGCCGTATTCTCGACAAGTGAGCTATTTGACGTATATGGATCGAAACGAATGATTCATGTACGAGTTCTTTTTCAAAGTGGTATTCTTAACGACCATTCGCTTCGCAAAACGTATACGCTTGATGCGATCGTGATGCGATCAGAGCATCCGTCAATACCTATTTCACGAAAGTTATGAAATGAGCTGTTGATTCAAATTTTCTTGATATTTTTTATAATGCAAATGCTGTGTTGAATGAATCAACTTACCTGATCTAAAAATTATTCACAGTTGAAGTGATCAATATAGGAACATAATTTACGATTCTTCATTCACAGTCATTATAAGCACAAAAGAATCCAGAGAATAGAGATTTATTAGATCAGAAAAACATAAATGTATAGCAATAAATAATAATAAATGATAATAAGATAGAATAATCAGTATTTTTAGCTTCATGTAACCTCCTCAGTATTGCTTCGACATTCGAACTATTCCATGTAAAAACATCATTTGTATCACCAGGAAACCAAATTCACATTAACAATTTCCAAATTGTAGTCACAAATTAATTGTACATTTATTAAATGATAGTTTTTTTTATTTACATAGATATTTTCAGGATGCTCATAACCATGTACTTTTGGAGGATGAAAAGCTATTTGTGAGTGCAGGCAAACAGCTTATTACACCTGGAAAATCATATCTTCTGTTGAATCTTCGAAACAAAAATTTTAAAAAATCAGTTGAATAAAAGCCAATTACTTTGAATCTACTCTGTTCTTAGCCGGTAGGTAGGTATTGGTAGGTATTGGCAGGAAATTTGATGAATCTATGGAAAATTTCAACTTGGTTCCAGTACCTCAACGATCTTGTTCACACGTCTAGAAATATGTATAACTGGGACACAGCAAAGTTGAAATTGCAGCTCATGTCCATTTGGTAACTTTCTCATGCGAAAAACTGTATGGAAACTAAACACAGTAAACAGCACAATATATGTATTACCTCTGTGATAATTGGGTACCAACATTTGTGGAGATATCCAAATCTTGAGCACGATGTGCAGGTCATGTAATAAAATCAGAGGTAATATTGATTAGGTGTCGAACCTATTCTTTGGAGATGCGAAACATGTTGATAAATTGTGTGTAACCCAAATCATCAGAGTGATTTTCACGCGACTGTATCTTCGCCTATCTATTTGTTCCGCATCTTCCATTACGGCAATCAACATCAACTGTACAAATTTCTCTTCCATTATGTTTTGATATTATTTACTATTTATTCAGATGATATCAAACTCAAAACAGATTCATTAGAGTCCAAAATGCTTCTCCAATATAAATAGACGATAAAAATATTCACGTCACACGTCACAAGTCAACAAAACACTGTGACAAAACGAACGAAAACATACAAAACGAGTGAAATAAAGCACTCGCTGTAAACGCTCGCTTTGAAAACGTAAACGCCTCAAATTTAGTCCAGTCACCAGGTAAATTTTACCTGGACAAAGGTCCGAAGTTGATGATCTTTTGATATGTTGTAAGTGGGTATTTCGTGGTGTAAAATCCAAGTTTTCCAATTCGAGAACCTTGTGCAAACTTCAGGGCAATCGAAAGACCACAAATTTTTGCCTCTTTTTTCATTATTTTGCTTATTACTACTAAAATAAGCACTTTAGTCAAAGATACTCTATCACAAAAGTTGTAGAGCATAAAATTTTCAACAATTTACATTCATAAACCGTTGCTCAAAATTTGATAGGTACCGAGATATGGCGCTTTGAAGTATCGAAAAACTGCGAATAATGCACGTTTTTCTCAAGTAACTTTTATCTTTCACGTTTCAATATCCGTATATGAATAACTTTCAATAACCTGAACAATGGAACTCTTCCTCAATGAGATTTTAATTTATTAACTGATTAAAATGATTACAAATAAAAAGCCTTCACTCTGTTGTTCTCAATGGCAGGTCGGCATCTTCGTCCTGAGCAATGGTCTCATCCATGACGACCTCCTCGTGGCACTCAATGTCGGTATCTTCCTCGTTGAGTTCGGTTTCAGGCGAATTCTCACAAGCATTTCCTGCACAATTCTCGCAGATGGCTGAACACCGGAGTCCTGCTTTTTTGCAGCTGCAAGCTCCGGTGCTACAACCTGTCATGCACTTACATTGTATCATGTGCAGCAACTTTTCTGGAGCTGCATCTGTGGTCGTTGTTATGGGTATCAACCCTCGTTTTGTGAGAGTGCAGCCCCAAACAGACGGTTACTTTTCGTTGCCCAGCCACGTCTGCACTTGTAAATAAGTTCTAAAAGAATGGTACTGGGCAGCGTGTCGTGCAGGGGGCAATCGGGCAAGGTGAAATCTGGATTTTGCCACAGAGTTCGAGAATATTCGGTAGCGAAGATCGTCCACAGTCTCTGTGTCTATGTTTCCACCGTAGAGTGCCACAAGAAATTTTTCTCCTGCTACCGAAATTTGGCGTGGTGTTGCATCTTCATCTTTGAAAACACTGACAATGTCAGAGAGAAAATGGTTTTTCTCATAAATAGAGAGGACTTTCTTCTTTCCCACTACAAAAGGGTTCGATGTTGTGTCACACCCGCTAACTGCATGGAAGAAAAGAATATCCTGAGTATTGTATTTGCAAGATGATGACGAATACAAAGTACTCGGAGCATTACCTCTCCCACTCTTTTGGAAAAACACGTTCTTTAGAGATGAGCCCAACGCAGTCAGCAATACTAACAGATCTACGTCTTCACCTATAATAGTAACACTATCGAAGTCAGAAGCTTCAGATATCGCAGTTTTCACTATCATGGCATCAGCATCTTCTATTGCCTGCTTGACCTGAATACCCTTCGTTTCCATTTGAGTCATCAGCAACGAAATGAAATTCTTCTTGTTTGTGTCGTTGGACAAGAATTTTTTTGTGGCAGTGTTACGGCCGTTGTTAATGAGAATACGAATGTTGTCGAAGAATGCAGCAAAGCCCTGCGATGTCTTTCAGCTGCTTTGGTGCGCTGATGAACAACGTCACTTGGGTATCCATTGAACACTACTATGGAATTACACCCAAAGTGTTTCTGAACGTAGTCCACATAGGTCTTGCAAACTGACTCGAACGTGGATGATGTAGTCTTACCCCATACAACCTTATGCAGCAAGTTGTAACGATTATTCCGTTCCATTGAGATGTTTTCAATCAATCAACCATTTAATTATCTGACGTCCATTCGTTCTTCTATCTACTTCCGCTTATCAGCCCTTCACCGGTTCAATAACCATATCGAATTCATCAAGTCTTGCGCGCTCGTCCTTCCCGCTAGACAGCGTCACAGAAGATCGAAGAAGGGAGACTGAATAACCAATCAGGAGAAGGATTGAGATGACAGGATCTTTCGCGAAGAATGAATAGGAAAATCTAAGTCCTTCTGATTTGAACTACCGACTTGAAAGGTTGAAGTGATAGGTTGTGGGAATTGAAGATATCTGGTAGGTCTGGATCTATCTTTATTTTTCTAATGAAATAACTTGTCATCGCAGACATTTGGATTGTTAGAGTTGATTACTACATATTGAATCAAATATTTATTGATATATTTTTGATCGAAATTCCATTTTTGAGAGAGATAATTGCATTCGAGTAAATTGAGGTTACAATTCATATCTGATGGTTTCTTAAGTAATAACTGGTCATCGATATCAACTTATTGGATATTTGAGTTCTCTCTATATTTTATTAGCACTTTGTGATGATATTTTCGTAAAATTGACAAATTTTATAAGTCATATACAATTTTTTCAGCTTAATGGTTAAGTAAAACCTGGATTTATCTGCCTTGTTGCTTGAATTTGCTTTTTATTAACGTGTTGCTATCAACAGCTTTTTTGCTAATTTTTCCTCAATCAATAAGTTGAAAACAGCATCTACTTTCTCAAAAATTTTTCTAGGTACCTATTGGAAATTCAAACGTCATCGTAGTTTCCTCAGATTTTCATCCAGGAAACCTGAACTGAAGTTTTCTCTGTGTCTCGTCCAGGAACCTTGAGCCTACAGGACCTAGAGCCTTGGAGTTGAACCTTGACGTTCAGGCTGTACCTTTCCAGGATTCTTACTCAGGTGAGCATTTAATTTCTATAATCAACTTGTGAATTTCTTTTCCAAGTTATTTTTCATTCTCTCTGAGAAATAAATGCAACCTGAGGAAGGTTTCCTTCTCTCTATAGCCTGTTCAGTCAAAATTTGTCTGGTTCCTGTATAGGTTTTGCCTTCTTGTGACGAAAGCACAATCTATAGTTCAAGTTTTCTGGAAGGGAGATTTTTCTCTTTATCTTACTGTCAGTATTTTCTTGGTCAACTCAGCAAACCACATGTCAGTGCATGTCTATTTCCTTATCTCCAGATATACCAGATCTCAATTCCAGACCTGTCAACTTCACACCTGAAGTACATACCTATTTTCTGGCATTTCACTTTTGAACCAGGACTTGCCACCCTGTATATATATCTTTATACATACCTTTTCTTTTACTTTCCTGGAAAAGTAGATTACCTGTCAACTTCAAACTTGAAAGACTACCTATTATCAGGCATTTTACTTTTGAACAGGACTTGCCACCCTGTATACAGATATTACAATTTTTTTTCTTTCACTAGAAGGTAGTTTTCTCGGCATTTTAGTTGAAGGATTTGCCACCTTCATTTAATATTCCAATTTCATAATTTCTTGATTGAATTTCAGTATCTACAATTTATCAAAGTTGAATTTAGTTTCTTCATTAGATAAATGATAATTTTTCCTTGATTTTTTTGTAATAATATATCAATACTCGGATATCTCATTATTCTGATTTATTCAAATAATCTCTCTGAGTTGAATAACAAATTAATGATTTGATTCTCAGTTATTTCCGGTTTTAATTTGAGTCAATTTCCTCTTTCCCTTTCAAAACGACGAACTTTTCAAGTGTCAAGTTTTTTCTTTGAAATCAGTTCATTATACATACCTACTTAATTTTTCTAAATTCCTGAAATTTTAAAATTGTTACTTTCCAAAATATTTAAATTCAGAACATAAAACTCAGTAAGCGGTTCAAAGGATATCCTTTCGTCCCTTTAATCACCTTGTCGACAACTTTCTGATTCCTCGTATATTTCCGCATGCACTCTACGTCTATACCTGCTACGAGGATCCTGGTTAACCAAAGAGGGTTGTAAAGAACGGTAACACCTAGAGATTCCCTACTGAGCAGTCAGAACTGAAGGAGAGGCTATACCCTACTACTTCCATCCCCAGAAGTACCCACCACAGTACTTGGTAACTCTGGAAGCAGAACCGAGAGCTGGAAGCTGAACTGACTCTGAAGGTTGAACTCCAATTTACCTTAAGGAAACCCTCTTGGACAATTCATCCGGCCAACCAGGTATAATCCACCCAAGTGCCAAGACCTTCGATTGGAATCAGATCGGATCAATAGCTCTATGTAAAGTTGAATGTTCTGAATCTATTTTGCTACCTTTCTCTTGTTTTCTTAAATTTTCCAGTATTTTCAAATAATCCTCAATCTTGTTTTTGGGCCTTCAGCCACTTCAGTCTCACTTTCACATAATCTTCAATATTATTTTTGGGCCTTCAGCCACCTCACTTTTACATAATTCTCAACATTATTTTAGGGCCTTCAGCCACTTCACACTTCACAAATTATTGTAATCCTTAATTCTTCTGGCCTTCAGCCTTTTGTAATTTTCTCAAGGAAATAAATTGTTGAATTGATTCTCTGTATATTATTTGTTTTGTCTTCTCATCCAAGCAAGGTTTTTAGAAAGTATCTGATTGGCTTTGTCTTTTGCAAGCCTGGCGCCCAAATATATCGAACAGTCAAATCAATCACCTTAAAATCAACTTTAGAATTCATATTACTCGATTACCATCTTAACAGTAAAATTGTAACTTTTGAACTCACACCCTACCGTATCAATCTGAGCAGCCCAAAGGCATAAGTATAAACTTCATATTTTTTGTTTCAAAATTTTTCCAATTCTGAACTCAGAGTGTGGAGTGTTACAAAGTACCCACCATCAATTACTGCACACTTTCTGCTGCCAAGGTATTCCTCCTTTACAGAAGTGAATGCTTCGTATAACGCTGACTTTTTGCCCTTGCGCATCATACCTTCCTCACTGAAGAGGGACATGGGAAATGGTGCAAGCTCGAATCCGAATAATTCATTGAGATCCTCAGCAGACTGTTTGGTAATGCAAACTCGTTGAAAAAGAGTTAGAGGGTCAACTGTGAATTTTTCGTTTTTGATTTTTAGAACACTGGAAACAGAGGCTAAAGTTACCACCTTATTCTTCCGTTTCAACTTTACTTCTTCAAAATTTTCTCCCACCATATTCTTTATGCAGCTGATGCCGATTTCTCGCGCCATGTGACAGTTCACCCCTTCATCAGCAATTACTCCTGTGCTTAGTCACACAAGTTCCTCGATTTCAACTATTTCAAGAAATAGTGGATGAAATATACTAGTGAAGAACCTGAATTTCTAGCAGTTTTTCGATATTGTGAGAATTTGAAGCGCTATATTTTGGTACGTATTTGGTGAAAAAAATAAGTGATAGATGATTATTGTAGGAAATTTAATCTTCTTTAAGTTCTGTAACCTTGTGTTTTCCGCTTGAACGCGTTGTTTAGGAGTTATAAGCAAAATACTAAAAAAGTCCGAAAATTTACTAGTTTTTCGGATGCCCTGAAGTTAGCACAGGGTCCTCGAATTGGAAACCTTGGATTCTACACCACAGACTTGCCACATACATCATATGAAGAGATCGTTAACTTCGGACCTTTTTCCAGGTAACCCCACGGTGAAGTACAGGGTGACTGGACTAATTTCACTGGTCAATAGTCTGACTACGGTCTGAACGAATTGAGACGAATTGACCATGGTCCGACCTGCCGCTGAACGTGATATCTTCTCAATATTTTGATTCGTCGTTTTTCCTGACCGCTACGCGTCGGGAGACAACACAACCTCGAGCTAAAACCTACAACTTGTCTCCCTTGTATAATAAACAACTAGTTCGCACATTTCGATCTTCACAGGCAAAAGTACTACTCAGAAAAGACCCTGCGTGAGGAAGCCGAACACCGCGAGGCGGAGTACAAGAAGCAGATCCAGCTGATGAAGGACGAGATGGAACGCGACCACAAACGTCTGATGGAGGCCAACGCGACCATCGAGCGGCTGCAGAGGCAGCTGGAAGAGCTGCAAAGGTCCAAGGAGCAGCTGGAGGAGCAAAGGAACGAGCTGCGGACGATGATGGAAAGGTTGGAGCACAGCAAAAATATGGAGTTGGCCGAGAGGTTGAAGCTGGAGGAGGAGATCAGAGCGAAACACGAAGAGGTGAGTAGATCGTTATACACAGTCTGTCAAAAGTAACCCATGTACAGGGTGAGTCATGACTAACCAGCCATAGCCTAACAGAAATACAAGGCATTATTTCAATTAGGGGCGAAACTCTGATGAACGATATTTCAGGACCGTCTCGATGTTATCGCCTGAAATTCACTAGCCACTCACCTCTACTGACATACCACACGATGGCCCACTATGGAAAACAAATCCAGAGCTGGACTTGGAAAACTAATTTTTTTTTCAAATGTCGTAATTTCGACTTTTATTCAAAAACTTCCATCAGAATCAAGAAATATCAGGAAGAACACTACAGATAGCTTCTCAATTTGTACGGCACACTTCGATCGGGTTGGCGAAAAAATAACGAACAAAATACTGATGAACGATTAAATGATTTCGTACTGGCTATTGTAGTCACATCGTTCAACAATTTCATTTGAATCCATCTCTTGCATATCGGTGTATTATAATGAGTTGAAAGAGGCTCTATTCGATGGAAAATTCCAGGACCAGACTCACTTTTCTTGAAGAGACCTTTCAAGACATGGAAATAAGTACCTAATTTGAAAAAAATCCAACACCTTCCTCCCCTACCTATCCTCTCTAGGTACGCACAATGTTCTC
Source organism: Phaedon cochleariae (assembly GCA_918026855.4). Classification (NCBI taxonomy): domain Eukaryota; kingdom Metazoa; phylum Arthropoda; class Insecta; order Coleoptera; family Chrysomelidae; genus Phaedon; species Phaedon cochleariae. Next base: position 52,406,888 of record OU896713.1, on the reverse strand, counting down.
CGAACATTCTAGGAATTCACTTTCGTGCGCTCCAAGAGATACCAAAAATTGAAAAATTATTACTTAGGTAAAATATTTTTTCCGAATCAGATATACGTGCTTACTGGTACAAATTGAAAATGTTGTGGTAACATTAAATATTATATCCCCTATTGCATGTGAACTCTCACAATCAGCGAATCGAATTAACAAACACTCTAAAAGAAGACTGTGATGCAAAGATGTATGAAAATGTATTGAAGTAGGTATTATCTCTTAGCAGGATGGGGCACCTCGACATTACTCAAAATAATCGATGGATCGTGACGGCCCTCATTCTTGGCCTCATTCTTGGCCACCTCTAGGTCCTCAAATCTCACAATATGAGACTTTTCAGATTTTCTATGGAGACATAAGAAACGATTGGTCTATCAGACTGGTCAATACCAGAGAGCAACTCAAAGAGAGGATTGTTACAGCTTCAGATATGATCAGGAATAATAGGCAAATTATTCGAAAAGCCACAAGATATCTTCCGAAGATATACAGAAAATGTATTGAAATTGGAGGAGGACATTTTGAGAATCTTCGTTGAAAAATACAGACAAATCTCTTTTCGAAAATTATGTTTGGTAATTCTTTTCAAACACCAAGTCCGGTCCTGAATTTGTTTAATAAAACGTTTCCTCAACTCTGCTTCTATTTCATATGCAAAAAAACTGATTCGAATACTTTTAGTTGAATGTAGTGAGTAATGGCCCGGACGAAATCGAAGAAATATGCATTTGAATTTTCTTTGATATATTTTTATCAATCCGGTCGAAGTGTGCCGTACAAATTGAAAAGCTCCACTTGTAGTGTTTTTCCTGATCTTTCTGATTCTGATTAGAGTTTTTGAAAAGAAAATGAGTTTTTCAAGTCCGATCTTTATATTCTAATGTCACCATCCACAAGTTTGTCATGATTTTCATGGAACCAATTATTGTCTCTTGTCTTACATCACCGTTGACAGCTGAGCCACATGGTATCAGGTTAATCCAGCGAGATCAAGATGAACGCGTTCTTCCATTTTTGGATGTCTTTCGGCCTCCTAATGTGGCGATTCCACTGGCTCATCGGGGCACAGGGCCTCTGTTTAGAAAACCTGTTATAATAACAAAAGTTCTTTAAATTTTCATGAAATAATATTTTTTTTTCCTACATGTGATTTCAAAAACATTTTGGTAAAACTGCAATTATCATGCGATAGGTTTTTTTTTTCGACAATTTTTTTTGGTACTGACGTATTTTTGTCTGAAAACACGAATTTGATAATGAAAATGTGAACAAACCACTATTTATCGAGATATTTCATGAAAAAGTTCGAAATTTTGCCTTGTTTTTTTCCTTTGTGTTGGATGCATTTACAGGTACTTGCTCTTCTTATTTTGTCATTGGACACTTTATACAGGGTAACTCACGGTCGATGGTACCTTAGACGTTTATGGAGAACGCAACGCAGGATTTTTTGAAAATGTCGCATCTTACATTTCATCACCTGTTCTATCGAGATATTTTCGAAAGTGCGACGTTGCCGTTTCTATCAAAAAGTCCTAGCAACTTCATTTTTTTAAATGGAACATCCCGTATATTATTGAATTTTTATATCACAATACTATTTTGTTTATGAATCCCTATACTTATCTCTATCGGTTTTCGAGATAAAAAATAATTTGTGTTAAATATGATCCAAAACATATCCCTAATTGAACTTATGTAAATCAGGGCTCTCGAATCATAAAGAGTTGATATTGTAGTGGTGGTTTGAACAGGCTTGATGTATTCAATTCACACCGAGAAGTCGCCTCCATATCATACAGGGCGTGCTGGAATCATGATTATATCCGTTGTTCATACAAGTGGTCGAAAGTCCATTTTTTCGAATAGAACCCACTGTTTTCTACTCAATAAATTGAAAGACGAATAAAAATTCTACAAGATGACATAGCATGTCCCTATACCTAAATCATCAAGTTTTCTTAATAAAGCCGCTTTTTGTGAAAAATATAATTTTATGAAAAAGTATTCATTTACGATGGCACACTGAATGCTGAGAGATATATGCCTTTAGAGGAATATAGGAATTCATGGTTCCAACTGGACGGGGCGCCAGCTCATTCAATTCAAGAAGTTTCCAGGAAACCTTGCGAAATGTTTGAGGATCGTTGGTTTGGCCGTTTTGGTCCGTGGGACTGGCCACCGAGATCACCTGATCTCACGCCGCTTTTTTTTATGGGGTGTTTTAAAAAAAGGATGTACAGTATTCCAGTGCCTACCAAAGAAGAACTGCGACGGCGAATAGTGCGGTGTATTGAAGATTTGGATCCTCATGAAATTCAAAAGGCAACCACGAGTCGCGTACAAAAATCATATTTTGAAATGTTTAGAAGGGAATGGACAACATTTCGAGCATTTATCGTGAAAATGTGATATTTTGTTTATGCTTTTGTTACTTTCGTTCCTCCTAATTCTGTGATTTTCTGTACTTTCACAGTGAATCTAGCATATTATGCTAGATAAGCTGATTTTTGTTAGAGTTGTTGGAAACTTTGAGCCATAGTTGATGAAATTATTTTGTAATCTTACAAACTTCCTCTTGTTCATTGGTGTCGATTCAGGATATATATTTTTCTGCAAGTTCTGGCAATGATTTGCGTACAATCGACCGTGAGTTACCCTGTATACTCATGATGTACTTCAATAACACATTTTTATATAGAAAATTCAACAGGAAATACGATTTTTATGGCGAGTTTTTATTATTTAGTGAACAAGCATACCCAGATATCACGGCCATTTATTCAATAGTCAATTCAAATACGAAATGTCAAATGTCAACAGATTGCTTCTGAATGACATCACACACGCCAATATTTTAAATGATATTCTTCCTTGTTCTCACTGAATATGGATAAACCACAAGAACATCATATTTCTATTCGACTCAATTATATAAAAAAATGTGTCGTACATTGTGAAATATATAAATTGTCCAATGATGGAAACAGAAGGGCAAATTGTTTTGAATACGATCCAGAAGACAGGCGGAAAAGGAGGTGAAATTTGTAACTTTATAGTGAAATATCTTGATAAATAATGGTTTGTTTACATTTTCATTATCAAATTCGTGTTTTTCAGACAAAAATACGTACGAACCAAAAAAAATGTTCGCATGATGAATGCAGTTTTACCAAAATTTTTTCTGCTCCACGTGAGTACTACCATGTTTTACCATTGATATCCTTTGTTCTTTGTAGAATTATTTTCTCAATCGGCTGATGATGGATACTCTATAGATCCGAAACATGCCCCCTTTCTATTTATGATTTGATTATTGATGATATTGAACGTTGTGGAGACGACTTGGAGTATTATTACTATACAGGGTTACAAAAATTCCAGAAAAAATTCAGATAATAGGTAACTTAACACTTTCTAGCGGTTATTCGTAGAAAAATCTTTGAGCCACATTTGTCAAAAATTTGTTAAAACTTCCTCAATGCAATAGCTATATCTACAGCTAAATGGTATAAAAATTATAGCATTATATAGACCACCATCATTCAATGTGAAGGAATTCTTGGTCATATTAGAGGATATACTACAACAGGAGAAAAAAACACTGATAATTGGAGACTTTAATATAAATTTATTAGATAATACTGAGACCACTAGTGAATATAAAAATTGTGTTGTATTGAATGGATTTGAGATCCAAAACAATATAGGTATAGAATATGCAACCAGAATTACACAAAACTCACATACCATCATTGATCATGTTTTAGCAACAAGTAATATTGGAGAGTGTAAACTAAACATTGAATACAGCACAATTTCTGATCATAATCTAATAGGAGTAGAATTATATTCAAAAACTAAAAGGTGCAATTGTAAAATTCAAAAAACATTCGAGAAACTAGATAACTCAAAATATCAGGAGAATTTGAAAAATCTACTAGAAAATTCTATACCAGTTGATACATTTGGAACTTTGATCAAACTCATACAAGAAGCTAAAAGTAGGGCGACAAAAACAATCAAAATGAAAATTAGGGAAAATAATGACTGGATTACTCCCACGTTTTTAGACCAATTGAAAAGAAGAGAGGAATTATACAAACTAATGAAAAAATTCCCACAGGATCAACAAATACTAGGGGACTTCAAAAATAAAAAAAAACAAGTTGAAAATGAAAAAAGAAAATTAAAAACGAATTTTTTCAGAAAAAGATGGAATGATACTGAGGGAAATCCAAAGAAACAATGGAACTTCATAAATAGCCTCATAAAACATGAAAAGGAACAAACGAGTGCACATATAATCGAGGTTGATAAAACATTAATAACAGATAAAATGGAAATTGGAAATAAATTTAACAAATATTTTTGTGATATAGGTAATTCGATCGTCAATAAAATCAATGCGAAACTCGTAGGTAACCCACTCCAACATCATTTTGATGAAATCAATATAAAAAATTCTTTGTACCTTCACGATTCTAATATGAAAGAAGTAAGAGAGGTGTTAGAGGAAATGAATAAGAATTCTGCTCCAGGTAATGATAAAATTACAGTGAAAGAATTATCATTAGTGCAGGAGACAATAATACCAATCCTAGTCAACTTGGTTAATAAAATGTTCGAAACAGGAGAATTTCCGAAGGAGCTAAAAATGGGTAAGGTTACCCCTATCCATAAATCTAGACCAAAAAACAACTTAGAAAATTATCGTCCCATTACCGTAGTCTGTGCATTATCAAAATTCGTAGAAATTCTATTAAAAAACCGTATCATGAACTTCCTTACCAGATATGTTGAATTAGACAAGTATCAATATGGTTTTCAGAAACAATCAAACACTCAAAGTGATACGATGGACCTTCTGAACCATGTCATAACAAACTTAGATGACAAAAAATATGTCATTACAATATTTATTGATCTACAAAAAGCATTTGATGTAGTGGATCATGAAATACTTATAAATAAATTGAACTTCTTAGGTATAAGAGGAAAAAGTGCAAGCATATTAGAATCATACTTGAATGAACGTAAACAGTATGTATCTCTAGATAAAATAAATAGTGAAATCTTGAATATTAACTGTGGAGTCCCACAAGGCTCAGTCCTTGGGCCACTATTATACTCATTACACACCCTAAATCTCAAAAAAGCAAATCTTAAGGCTCGCTATTACATATTTGCAGATGATACCATTCTTGTATATGAAGGATCAAACTTGGCAGAACTAGAAGACTTAGTAAATTGTGACCTAGAACTATATGCTGAATGGCTACTGGCAAATAAGCTGCAGATAAATGTGAAAAAAACAGTGTATATGTTATTCAAAAATAAAAATAAAGAAAGTCATGACCCACATATCAAAATAGGAGAGCAGGCAATTCAAAAGGTTGATCATACTAAATACTTGGGATTAATAATTGACGACAAATTAAATTGGTATAAACATGCAGAACACATGACAAAAAAAATTGTTCCAATGATTGGAGCACTTTACAGGTGCCAAAGTTATTTGAATTCACAAAATAAAATCATGATCTATAACGCCTATTTTCTTTCTATATTCCGTTATCTGATAACAAACTGGGGGATATGTTCTCAAACATTATTTAAAAAAATCAAAACTCTACAAAATAAGGTAGTAAAAACTTTATTTGGCTATGACTGCAGAACAAATACAGAAATTATCTACCATCAAACTGAAATTTTGCCGCTGGAAAAAATTCTACAGATAGAACAATGTAAATTTATTTATAAAATAACAAGAAATCAACAAAAATGCAACACAAATATGAACATAGTTAATGAGATACATTCATATGAAACTAGAAGTCGAAACCAAATCTATCTACCCCAGGTGAGAACAAACATTGGTTTGAATAATCCCTTCTCTAAATGTCTTGAAACATTCAATAATTTGCCAAACTGGATAAAAAATAAAAATAGTTACTCTACATTCAAAACTGAAATGATGCAACAGGTTGTCAGCCATTGAATTTCAAATAAAATTTTGTTCTGGTACCAGCAATCATTGCTGATTTGGAACAATGCTTGAAAATTATTTATTCAGATTTATACATTTTTTGAGTAGTTTTAATTGAACTTGTCCTGAATATTTTCATTCGTTTTGATCACATACTTCCTACATGTATATATGTATATATTTAATATATTTATTTGTAGATATTGTATGTATGTATGTATATGTAAGTATGTATATGTATGTATTTATTAAATTTAGTTAGGGTAAGAAAAAAGAAAACAAAAACATTTTTGTATTGTTGAAATTTGTTATTATGAATTGAAAATAAAGCATATTGGAAAAAAAAATCAAACTGGGTACAAATGATAATAAAAGTGCTTGATACTGTTTTGTTATTTCGAATGAATAGTAAAAATGTACTTGAAATGCTTCTAGTATTAGTATACACTTTTCACAAATCCTGTTTACAATGAGACATTTATTACGAATACATGATCGGCAGCGTTTTCCTATTTCTATCTTTGTTTTTCCAGTTGAAAAATCATTTTGTATGTGAAGGGCAGCGTCGTTTATCATCTGTATCAGTTCTTCCATATGACCCCACACATAATGATCAAGGGGGGTTAGGTCAGGGCTTCGCGCTGGCCAACCTATTCGACCTGACCTTCCAACCCAACGGTTCGAAAAAGAAGCTCCTGTAGATCATGCCGTAGAAAATTTTCATACATTTCCCTGTTTAAATTGTCTAGGAAAAAATGTGGTCTGTTAAATAACTGTCAATGAGTCCCATCAACACATTAACAGAAAACTTCCGTTGAAAACTAGTTTCCGTTGTTGAACGAGGGTTTTCTTTGGCCCAATGATGAATGTTATGAACATTTGCTATGCTATTTGGATGCCTCGAGCGAATAAATGAAAATTAAAACTGCCGGCCGAAAATAAATACTGATAGGCATTCTTCAAGTGCGTTTTATACCATTCCTTTGAAATAACAAATCCGTATCAAGCACTCTTAGTTTCATTTGTACCCAGTTAGATAGCTATCGCCTTAAGGAAGTTTTAACAAATTTTTGACAAATGTGGATTAGAGATTATTCTAAAGATATCCGCTAGAATGTGGATAAAACCCACAACTCTCAAACAAAAATACGACTGTATCTACAATTCATCTATGATCTGAATTATTTCTGTAATATTGTCATTTCAAACATAAGACCATAGTATCGAATTACCAGTAACCCTGTATAAAATATTGATATTATAGGGTTGATTCCCCTTTTTTGGCAAATCGACAGAATATATCTGGTGCCGTCTCTGACATTGATATCATTCCGATTCAGGTGGAGATGATACAGAGAGAAGTAGAAAGACGAGACGCGGAGGCCAAGCGTCTGCAGGAGGCGGTGGAGGAGGCGCGCCGCAAGGAGGAGGAGGCGAGGCAACGACAGCTGGAAGAGGCCCTGCGGCGAGAGGAGGAGGAAAGGCTGCAGCGGGAGGAGCTGGAGACGGTGCCCGAGGGGGCGGACACAGCGTTGCCGGAGCTGCAGGAGGTCAACGAGCAGCTCAAGGAACAGTTGAAGGTACGTATTTACTTGTGAATCATATCGGGGCCTACTCTATCTCACCGGGACGGAACATCGCTTTCGTGACGTCACACTAGTAGGAACAATATCAAGGCGCTGGAAATTGAGATCAAATATGTACAGACTAGACTTCTTCAAGAGATGAATCAATATCCACTGATTTACGATTAATAGTTTCACAAACTGTAGGCGGGGGTTGCCTAAGTTGTGTTCTAGATCCATTAGAAAATGAACTTCAAAAGTGATAAGAATAAATAATACTCAAAAAGGTTTTCAAACAAAACATAAACACACATTTATACTTCGATTTATGATTAACAATTACTAAAAACTCAACTCACCCTATATGTATAAATTAACTGGTATTTCTGGGAGCCTGAAGGAAGGGCATCTTCTGTTCTGCCCCTGAAGGTTCGGGCACAGTGGCAACTTTACAATCTTACAATGGATATAATTCAGACTTTCCCAACCCGTATAACAGAAACAGAGCTAGAACTAGAACTGGCCACAGTTAAAAGAATATATATATTCTTTTAACTGTGAACTGGCAGTCCAACTCGCAGTCGAACCGGTAGTCGAACTGTCGAACGACCCGCTTCCTTACGTCTTTCAAATAGTCGTCTATATTTTCGAAAACCTGTCAGTTAGGAAATCAGGTCCATAGTCCAAGTTCGTTGAAGTCAATGTCACGCCTGTGTTTATGTTCAACTACTATGAAAAAAAGTTCGTTCACGATTCGAAAATTTTGGAATTGATAAACAAAGACGTGACCGTTCAATGACCCCGAACCTTCTATAAATTTGAATGAGATTAAGGGAAATAACCCTATTCGTGACAATAGTTCAAGAAATATAGCATATCAAAATGAATTGACTACATTCATAATTGTCGATTTTCAAACTGCAGCTAGAATTTCAATATTCAATTCACAGAAATGATTCAACCATGCAAAGGCTTCTCATTGTATCTATATTGACTGTAATTTTTTTCAAAATTCCCAAGAGCCAATAACAAGCCGATATTTCGATTCAAGTAAAATGATGATTCAGATGATTATTATATACAGACTAGTTCGAAACGTTTAGACGGCTCCCATGATAAACCTATTAGCAGTGAATATATGCTGTCACCGACTTTTTTGGAGTAAATCTCTTTGCCTATAAATCGATATGATACTCTTTTACTGTATCTCAGAGGATTTTAGTAGCGTTTGTGTCTAAAGATAATCTGGACACACTTTGATGACGTTAGAAATTATATACCTACCCGAGTAGAAGTTATTACGCAAAAACCCTGACAGCGAATTGATTATTTTCAGCTATGGAGTATATATTTTCGAAATAATCTCTTTTTTTCAATTTGTATATCGCTACTTCAAAGTTGGGGACCAACTCCCCAGAAGTCGAAACTTGTGCGGGGTTAGGAAGAGCGGGACCTACAGCTTATAGTGGAATCCGAACCACTTCTAGGGCATCGAGGTGATATGAATGAAGATAAATTGATATTAAAACCTACTAGTGTGACGTCAGCGTCGAGGTAGAGGGTATGGACTACGGCCCGGTGAGATAGAGTAGGCCCTGATCATATACCAGGTGACACAGTGAAACCTAACCTGACCTCTACAAAAAAAAACATTTTACGTTCTAATCTCCGAGCGGAATACCGACTATTTCCGAAGGCAAATACTTTTCGTCCGCATACACTAACTTCTTGTCCTCAAACACTTTTTGTTCGCTGCAGGGTTGCCAGTTCAACTGAATTTTCAGTAGATCTCCTGATTTGCGTATTGATCTACTGATCTACTGAAACATTTCATATCCAAGGTACTGAAAAATATTTTCACACTCAATCATTATTATAATAACCTATGAATTATCATTAATGTTTAGTTAAACACATACACTTATAAATTGCATGATATTTCGGCACGTTCTGTTCGAATTAATTTTACAAAATGAATGATAAAAATACATATAGTTACTAATGATAGGTATATAAACCAAAGAAGGACAATACCTCATCTGATTCAAATTCAATTTTTTATATACTTGTTATTACAGTTTATTTCTTACGTTAAATTTGATATGTATGACCCACTTCAAAACGTCAAATTGAATTGGAACTTCAAGAATCACTTATCAAGAATCCAGACGCGTATACAAGGTGGGGTAATGGGAGTGATTCTTTCCCCCCCTCCAGACGATCGAAGAAAATTCAGTGTGCCAATCGAAATAAATATCAAGATTCACAAAATGAATCTTAATTTATTCAGCACGTAACTATACCTTTTCAACTTCAATTTCGGAATCGGTGAGTTGTATTTCGGAAAAAGTAATCTCGATTTCAGAATTGGTTAGTTCGATTTCAGAAATTGTAAACTCAATTTCAGAATCGGTGAGATGAATTTTAGAAAAAGTCCATTCAATTTCAGAAATGGTAAGTTGTATTTCAGAATTATTATTGGTAGGTTCAATTTCAGAAGATGAAATCCTTTTATATGTTTGAAATGTTTTTAATTGCAAAAGAGAAGATTGTTTACAGTGGATGAACGGTGTTTGAGAGCCCTATGTTGAATCAGATTGAACATATATGGGGTGCCTTCAAGTCAGAAGTGAAGAGCTTCTTGCAAGAGCATCACCAAAGGGTCATAGCTGGGGATCCGAACAGCTTGCTCAACCAGATAGAATTCAGACTGCGATATCTTGAGGAATGTGCAGATCATTCAATGAAAATGATAACACCTCAAATGTGTTTGCATTCTCATAATCATGTGCAACGCTATCATCTTCCAGCGATTCGGATGGAAGGCATCTGTGGATTAAATTGAGATTATAATTATGTTATTGAATTGTTTTTGACAAGTTGAATATTGTAAATATGGTTTGTTAATCTCACATACAATTGGAAACATTTCGAACAAATATAAGGATTTTTTTTCTGAAATTGAACCTACCAATTCTGAAATACAACTCACCATTTCTGAAATTGAATGGACTTTTTCTGAAATTCATCTCACCGATTCTGAAATTGAGTTTACCATTTCTGAAATCGAACTAACCAATTCTGAAATCGAGATTACTTTTTCCGAAATTGAAGTTGAAAAGGTATAGTATCTAATCAATATCTTCCTAAAACATGAAAAATGTAAAAACTGCATGGTGCAGTTCCATATTCATTTTTACTATTAAACTTATATGTATCAAATCTCGTAAGCCGGTGTGATTTTGCCATTGTGACAACGAAAAAAGTGTCCCCTTGCTTTTCCAGCAACAAAACATTTGAAAGCATGATAACCAAAATTGTAAACAATTTTTCATGGTGTTAATGTCATATTTTTTCGAACTTGCGTTATCAGAAAAATGTCTATAATCTGTGGAAACTTCGCGATTTGGATGAGAGTCTTCGAGTGGAGGAAACGAAAAAAACCATCAATATAAAGTGAGTTAAGGTATTCATCAAATTGTCAAGAACTTTTACTGTCAATGTCATATTTCCTCAAACTTGCGTTATCAGAAAAATGTCTATAATCTGTGGAAACTTCGCGATTTGGATGAGAGTCTTCGAGTGGAGGAAACGAAAAAAACCATCAATAATAATATGAGTTAAGGTATTCATCAAATTGTCAAGAACTCAAGCTTTTTTTCGGGTCGAAGTGATCTTGACATTTATAATTCGATTTTTGTTGTTTTTTAGAATATTAAACTTTCAATTGGATTTGAAATCATTTTTTCCACCTCTACACCTTTACACCCTGCTGACAAACCTTACTATTAATTTGAAGGCATTTGATCTTGAATAACAAAAACTTCCGCCTGCGGCTTTATTTTTGCTTTGTGTCACCCCCCGCACCACGGATTACCCCCCCCCCCCCAAGGAACAAAGTTGAATACCCTTCTGTCAAGATCCGATGACAATAGTTTAGCTCAATAGCTTTGTTTTATTATCCTGATCAGGATCATAAGGATAAGTATTTATTTTTCCTCGACAATTCAATTCAGATATAAAATTTCTCAGAATATGCTGTCATTTTTTCGTTTTGTGAGCGAAAAAACTTTGCCCCAAGTTTCCCAGCGACGAAACGGAACCTAACATTTGAAACCATGACAACCATAATCATTATGAACGAAACTTTGATGGCGTTTATGTAAATTTTTTTCAATCTCGCATCTGTCAGAAAAGTATCTAGTCTGCGAAAATGTTGTGATCTGGAGTTTTCGAGTGGAGAAATTGAAAAATTTATCAACAATATTGTGATTCACGGAATTATCGAATTGCCTTACCAAATTACACTCAAGCTTTTTTTTGGTCGAAGTAAACTTAACATTCATAATTCAAGTTTTGTTGCCTTTAGAAAATTTAAATAAAAGAACTGCCAGAAAAAATTACTCGTTTTACGGATTTTTTGAGAGCGATTTTATCGTTTGATTTCCATTCCACAAAATTGTCGATGAACTGTCAAGTCAAATTCGGTTAAAAAAGCTCTCTGAGTGAATGAAATGGTGAATGATGTTCTGCCCCCAAGAATTCAAAATGATCCTTCACCAAAAATTCAAATGTTCGTTTCTCATTCGAATAACCTTACAATGCTGTTTTATATCTATAGCGACACGGCAGTATCTTACAACAAGTACTCATATGGATAGTAACATCCAGATAGGGAGAGACAGGTAATTTTGACCAACTCCAAAAAGTCGAAAGAAATTGAAACTCCCACACTTATCGAAGACATATTGTGATTTACGCATTCATCAAATTGTCTTACCGAATTAACATATATAATTCTAGTTTTGTTGCCTTTAGGGAATTGAATTAAAAAAACTGTCAGAAAAAATTACTCGTCTTACGGACTCGTTATTTTGTAGAAAGCGATTTTTTCGTTTGATTTCCGTGCAACAAAATTCCCAATGAACTGTCCAGTTGAATTCGGTAAAAGAAGCTCTCTAAGTGGATAAAATGGTGAATGATGATCTGCCACCAAAAATTCAAAATATCCCTCACCAAAAACACAAATGTTCGTTTCTTCTTCGATTAACTTGACAATGCTTTTTTATATTAATAGAGACACGACAGTGTCTTACACCAAGTACTCGTATGGATAGTAACATCCAGATAGAAACGGGTGGTTTTGAACAACTCCAAGAAGTCGATAGAAATCGAAACTTCCACACACATCGAGTACCAATGACAGAAAAGTATCTGATCTGTGAAAATGTCGCGATTTGGAGAGAATACAAGTGGAGGAATTGAAAAATCCATAATCAATCATGTGATTTACATCTTCACAAGCTTCACATACATTTCGGTTATACTGTATAATTCATTACCAATAGAATTCAAACGATCACCATCGACGCAATTCCGTAAAAAAATTAAGAGCAATTTGTTGAATCATACTACATGTGAGACAATAAGTGAAAATGTAGATGTCAAGCTAGATTTAGGTTTTTAGGATTAGTATTCGGATTAGGTTATAAGTCGAGCACAGGTTAAGAGGCCATATGCCACTCGAAATTATTCGAATGCTATCAGTTTTCTGTCTTAGCCCTTCCACTCCGAAAGGGGCGGGATCAACCTGAAGAATTCCTAGAAAGCTGGGAATCGTATGTTTATCGAGCGGCACGTCGAGGGCACCGAACATATGAAGTAGCGCGACACCGTTTTGTATACTTTTTGCCGCTCACTGACAACCGGTTGATTATTCATGGAAGGCAGTCAAATGGTCTCATAATTACTAATATTTTGAACTTTTGTCAGTACTTCTTTGAATTTTTGCGCTGGTGTTTAGATATTTTGTACATTTTTGATAATTAACCAATAGATATATGATGATGTTTATATTATCTAGAGGATATTTTCGAAATCAGAGCGATACATACCAAATATGGAATGTTGTATTTTTTATCGCTAGGAGCGCACGGAAGGGAATCCGCATCTAAGGAGGACAGGTAGAGGAGATGGGTATTGGATTTTCCTATAACTTTTGGAGAACATACCTACCTGAGTGCTTGGAAACACTTCCTCAGGCAATGAATCCCAGAGCTTTGCCATTCTACAGACGAACGAGATTTGATAAAGTGCTGTTCGACATATTTCGAGGTTGACCACGACACGATGTGTTGACTGGGCTTGTCGAGTTCGTCTGACTGGTATATTGCTAGTGATGGAATGATATCAGAGATTTCTGAAGAATATTTCCCTTGGAAGTATCTATATGGAAAAGTGGAAGGTCGCTGACCTTTCACCTCGCCTTTTACGGTGTTGTATGTTTTGGTGCTGAACCCCATAATATGTGGGAGCAGGATTCTAGAACAGGCCGTATCTGTGCTTTGTAAATTATGAGAAGTTGTTCAGGTGTAAAGTAGCTTTTCGCTAGTGGCATCAGACATTGTTATATCAGGCACTAGCTGACCTGACAAACGTTGTTTTGTCATAAACATCATTTCTAAAAAAAATTTTTTAAGTTTAATATGTATCAACACACTTTTTCTATTTTATTTTCTATACTTCTCTTCAGTTTGACTATCCATAAAAGCGTGTTTCATTAGTTTTTCTAACTGATCTATTTATGTTCTGCTTCTCTTTACTTTGGCAATCCATCTCTTCATTTTTCCAAACAACTCTTTATTTTCTACTTATTTCTTCTTAGTTTGGTTATCTATAAAAGCGTGTTTCATTAGTTTTTCAAACTACTATTTATATTGCAATAGGTGACTCGGAATCCCACATGCCTGTGCAAGTGTACATCATAATTATTGTAAGGTGGTGGTTTACACGGGTTTACCCCTCGATTGATTCAATCGATTTTGATACAAACATAATATTGTAACCACTAAGCATGCGATGTAGTGTCCTTCCCATTGACATAAGTAGGCTATCTAATTTCCATGCCTCTGATAAGTCTGGTGTCGACAAGTTCCGGGATCATCGTATCAAAATGAATTTCTGATTCCATTTTGGATGACCAGAAATCATCATATCTAGGAATAGCTTCCACTTTTATGCCATTTCGAGTCCAAGATGCAGAATAAAAAATTTATTTAACATGGTGTTGTCCCTGGATTCGATGAAACCAATTGTGGTTTTTGTTAACTTGGCCATCTTCATTCCAAAATGTTATTTTTCTTTTCGCTATTCCTTTATCCGTAGTCAGATATTTGGCACAATTATAGAGACATTGAACTTTAATGATTATTTCGCCATCTTCATATAGTTACTCCATCAGGACTAGCAGCAATAGGTATATACTGGAGATTTTCATCGATTCAATGTATTTATTTTTAATTTTTTTTTTCAATATGTTTCTCCAATTCTGCATTATTGGGATGTTCATTTTTCCCAAACGATGCTGCATTGATTATTTTCGGATATATAATTCTCTAACTATCCGTCTGAGGTGACGATTTTTTTTCTTGCACACCCATCCAAAGACTGACGGTGATTCGTTTTTCCTATCTTCTTTTCACAGCTTTGACTCAGTTTGATCTCAACTCTTCTATACATTATTTTCTAGATTCTTTGAATTCATTGGAAAGCAAAAAACGCATCCCTATAGCTATACCACCATCTATATATTCCATATAATTATAATTATCTAGGACATTCATCTGTGAATGAGTGAATCACTATTTCATTAATTTTTTCCAAAATAATATGGAAAATGTAAAATGTCTTATAAATCTTGGAGTACCTTTTCGCTCATCTCACCTATTCTAATTCAGATTCTGATGCAAATGTTCATTGTCCTTAAACCAACGATGTTGCATTGATTAGGTATTTTTGGATATATAATTCTCTAACTAACCGTCTGAGAGGTGGAGATTTTTTCTCTTGCATATATCCCTCCAAAGACTGACAGTGATTCGTTCTTTCTTCTTCTTTCCACAGCTTTGACTCAGTTTGATCTCAACTCTTCTATAGATTATTTTCTAGATTCTTTGAATTGATTGGAAAGCAAAATACGCATACCTAACCTACCATCAAAAGAATTCCATCTTGGATTCTATCTATATATTCCATATTATTATTGTTATCTAGGACATTCCTCTGTGAATAGGTAAATCGGTATTTCATTCATTTTTTTCAAAATAAAAAATAATATGGAAAATGTAAAATGTCTAATAAATCTTAATTTTTCGCTCATCTCACCTATTCAATAGAAATGACGGTATGACGAAGCAACTGTGTTTTTGGTGGCTCAACTTTGCATGGAAAAAATTGGTCTACATATAGTTTAAATCACCCTGATCCATTTGATCATTTTATCATGTTCCTTATATCTATCTATTTGTTGGACTATAGGTATATTAAAAATATCGCTTAGAACATTCCAGTACTTCCCTGTGTTCGAAGAATTAGAAAATAATCTATTAACTGAGTAGGTATAACACAGTTGCTTTGTTGATTCCATGATACCTATATTTATTATATATCAAGTATAAGGCTCTGGTAGGTTTATTGAACGAAATATAAATAGGTTCGTAGTATGAAAAGACAAATTGGATCGCAGACTATTTCGTGAAAATAATGAATACCATACTTCATCATAGGACCATTGACTATCAATAAGGCATTTGAACTTTATGGGAGGAGCTTATTTTTGTTAAGTGCCGCGCCCACAGGGAAAATTCTTCTTCACGGTGCCTCCGCTCCCAATTTCCCATGCGAAAACCAAATAAGATTTCAGCAAACAAAAATTATTTCTGAAGAGTACTACATCTGATCTGTGCATCTTATCGACTAGATTTTCAATTTTTGATTCCACAACGTAGAAAAAAATTCACAAAATCGGTCAAAAACGCACTACTTTACAGGTGATTATAAATTAGTCTATGTAAAAAAATGAAAATCCATTCGATAAGATGCATCGATTGCACCTTTGACTACCCAGAAAAAAAAAATTGAGCCTCTTGGATGATCCATAACCATAGGGGAACTTGGGAGCGGTACCTCTTTTATTGGCGGAGGCGCTGTGGAATATGCCCTCTTAAGTGTAAGAATAGCTTCCTAGCTAAACTTCGCCTGATGCACATACCACCTATACCTCATGTTACTATGTAATATTTTTTTGAAGAAATAAAGACGGATTATTATTATTATTATTATTATTATTATTATTATTTACGCATTTTTCTTTGGTTAAAATAAACTTGACATTCATAATTCGAGTTTTGTTGCCTTCAGAAAATTGCACTAAAAAAACTGCAAAAAAAATTATTCGTCCTACGAACTCGTGATTTTTCCTCGAAGGCGATTTATTTCCAGGCAATGAAACTCTCATGAAATGTCAGGTTTACTTCGGAAAAAAGCTCTTGTGTCATTGTGAATAAGTGAATAAAATGGTGAATGATGTTTCGCCACCAAAAATTCAAAATGTTCCTTCACCAAAAATTCAAAATGTTCCTTCACCAAAAATTAAAATGTTCCTTCACCAAAAATTAAAATGTTCCTTCACCAAAAATTAAAATGTTCGTTTTTCTTCCAATAACTTCACAACGCTTATTTTTACATCAAAAGACACGGCAGTGTCTAACTCCAAGTACTCGTATAAATAGTTTTATAGAGAGACGGTTGATTTTGACCCATTTCAAAACGTTAATATTCCCAACAACATATAATCTCCTCCCTAGGAACACACGATGTTCTTTGATTATCCTGATCAGGATCTTCATTAAAAGTGATTTTTACATCTAGAGAGACGGTAGTGTCTTGCACCAAGTACTCGTATGCAAAAAAGTTCCCGGAGAGGGCGCCTGATAAATGGTTACATAATCCAAGGAAGGCAACAGGTGCGCAAGTTCCCCACTTTGACTGTGGAGCGGTACTTACAAAAAAAATATAAAAAAAATAAAAATCACGCTGTAGATATGGGTCAAAATCCATCATTAGCCTGGAAAACGAACGAACAACTTAGTATTGAATTCATTGCTACCAAAACGCAAGCCTCTATCTTCTCTAGTGAGGCAGAACTCAGTATGCTTGATATAACAATGTCTGGTACCAGTGGTACTACCATTCCCATCAAGACTACTATATCTATGCTCGGTATTACCATCAGCAATACTCCCTCATGGAAAAATCATGTCCGATCCATCGCAAAAGCTGCTTCACAAAAACTCGAATTCTTGTTCAGTGCGAAAATCTACTGTAGACCTCAACAGCTTATCATCATCGACAAAGCAAATATATGGCCAGTTTCAGAATACTGTTCTCAGGTATGGGGTTCAGCACCCAAACATACGCTTATGCTCTTAGATTCCATCCAGAGCAGAGCCATTCGTCTGGTGAGTGATGCCAAACTCACCAACTCTTTGACCCCATTAAAACACCGTCGAAAAGTCGACGACCTCTCACTTATAATTCATCTCAAATATATTTGACAAAATAAAGGAGACACACTGAAAATGATTCTCAATTGACTCAGCTTTAGGGTACCCAATGGAAAACTATGGTAATTGTACGAGAAATCTATAAAAATGAATTCCTTTCAAAATTTTCCAATCATATTAATCAGATTCACGTTATTTGTTAGTGAATAGAATTGTATCATTCCATTGTGATAGATGGATTTTTTACCAATATCTGATTTGATTTTCTTGACAAAAAATTGATCTGCTTGTCTAGTTGTATTGTTGTGGTGACTAGTAATAATTTTGAAAACCAAAATTGAATGCTTTTGACAATATTTAACTGAATTAATGAATGATAATAATTTGTATTCATATATATAGAGAATCTATATCGAATAGCTGTCTTCTTCTGTATTTGTTCTTAGTAGGTTCCAAATAATTTGGTCTGTATATACATTTGATCATTTCATTTTGAAGAGTTTTGAGAGGCTTCATAATTGATAGTTTTGTTGATTCCCATACAGAAATCGAATATTCGAGTTCAATATAGATCAAGGAGAAGTATAATATAGATTTGAGACATTTTATAGGAACTTGATTCCGTACCCTGAATAGTATAACTATTATTGGAGATATTTTTTTAAGTACATATTTCAATATGTTTTGACCATGACAAATTTTGATCTATGTACAGCCCAAGAAACTAGATATTATTTGAATATTTGATGGCATCATCATTACATGCGACTGGAAATTTGAACTCATTACATCTTGATTTCTTTGAGATGAACATAAATGCTGTTTTACTATGATTTATTCTCAATTTATAACATGATAATAATTGATAATTATATTTTTCAACTCACTTGAAATTTCATCCCTAATTTGTTGTGCTGGACCTGCTGAATAGATCAAGGTTGTGTCATCGGCAAACATATAAATTTTACCTTCCAACTCCAAATATAGTTGATATAAATAATCTTTATACTTATTTTTTTTTTCAGATGCTTCAGAGTAAATTGAATGAAACGCGTCAACAAGATAAAGAATCCGACCTTGACAAAATACACAGGGCAAACCTTCTCGAAGGTCGAGACAAATACAAGACATTGGCTGACATCAGACGAGGAAACACTGTTAGAAGAGTGGAGATGTTCGAGAATATGTGAAATTGAGTACCTATAACCTAGAGTACCTACCTAGACGGACTCCAGCAGCTATAGTTTTTCGGACTTTATGTCTTGAATTATCTGAATTCATTGAACAGACACACCTTATCGATCCAGTCTGGATAATTCCTGAACATGGTGTGGATCGTCTGTCAAAACATTTCTTTGTACATAGGAACAAAATATAAGCTCAAAACCCTAGGAATACCTACATATAAATATATATACCTGAATACTTAAACGCTTCCCCTCCATATCTCAGCTATTAGACTTGCAATTTTCACCATTTGGACCGGTACGAAAAATTATCAATATGATATCAGTTTTTCAGAGACGAAATCAATCTTGGACAGTACCATGCGTGTTTATTAATAGTGGTAAATTTTTCATGAAACATTAAGGATTTTTTTACAGGAAAACTGAACTCATGATATTGTTCCTCATGGTTTCAAACCACCATATGTGAATTATCATATAATTTCTATGGAGGGTTCCAAAAAACAGGCACATCAGTGTAGCATTTTTGCGAACGTAATAAACAAAAAATAGTTTATCTGGCTTTTTCAATCATAATTTTCTAACTACCAGTGCTATTGAACGTTCCAAATTTCGCAGTTGATTAGAATTCACAATTTTTTCCGGGGCAGAAAATGGAAAAAATGAGGCCAATCCTGTTGATTCGGAATGTGGTAAGTTTTGCATATGAAGCATGAAGAACAATAATATGAAGTTAGTTTTCCTGCAAAAAAATCCTAACATGATTTCACACAAAATTGATCTCTTTTTATCTCATGACATTGTCCAAAAGGTTGTTCGTTTCTGAAAAATTTATCATATTCATATCGCTTCAATTTTGGTTAGAATCGCTCGACTAAGGTGAGATATAGAGGGGGGACGTTTATAGTGAGACACGCTGTATACATACACACTGATTTGCAAAAATACACATGAAAAGTAGAAATCAGACATTATATCCTTTCGACGTTGGCTTCCTACCAAACCGTTCGTCTGATTTTTTTTATTACAGTTGATTTATCATCAGATATACGGGGCTGTGGTAAAAATGTTTGATCAGCTTTTCATTAACAGGGTGCTTAACTTATAGGTACAGACTTATGATCCAAGAATGAATGAGAGTATTTTTTGCAATCGGTATTTTTTGGAGGTACCTACCTAATATGGTACTTGTTGTTTTGTACTACCTATATGAAATTGAAATTATGAAATAAAGTAAAAGTATATGCGAATTAATTGTTATTCAATGGTGAATTCATATTATTTCATCATGCCAGATTTTTTTAGGATTTCCTCTCCTCGATTCTATAAAATACAGAAATATGAATATTATCTCAATATACGAGTAGTAAGGACAAATCAGATGATTCGACAGAAGATGTCACTGCGTTTAAAGAATTTTCCTATCAGAGCCTAAACAGAAAAATTTACTAGCTTTTCAATGACAATTTTTATTGAAAAAGGTGTGGAGAAGAGAAATAGATGAGGTATATAGAAAAAATATCAAATTTTCACTTAGCTTTGGACGTCTCGGAAACGAATCTGCTCCAGTTTTCAACCTGAATATTGAATATTTGTATAGCAAATTCGTATTCGTCTTGATGTTATTTCCATTAATTAAGACAATAACATTGCTTCCTGTTCAGTTGATATAGATAGAACATGGTATTCACTACTGAAATCTGAAAATGAATAAGGTAAATTCAAGATTAATTGATGAATACATCCAGAGCTGGGCAGTACTCGAGTAAATTGTACTCAAAATTGTACTCGAGTACTCGAAGTACTCAGTAATCGGTACTCGTGAGTACTTTTATTTTGACGTACTCAGTCCCCGAGAAAATTTGAGTACTTTTCACTTTCAGAGTTCTGAGTACTTGTGGTTCCTACATCTGGCGAGTAACGAATACGAGTACCAACGTGCGCATCAACTGCGCACAGACAAGTCTCAGCTTGTCTTGAATGTCGTGCCTCATTTTACATTTTATTTCGTGCCTCATTTTACATTTTATTTCGTGCAGTGGATAGGTGTGAGTTGTTATTGTCAGCATAATACGTTTACGCCTTATGGAGTGTTATTTTTGGTAAGTTGATGAGTATCTTCTACTTGGAGTCTCTAATCATTTCTCTCATTACTCATACTCATTACTCATTACTCATTTTTCACGAGTACTCTCTGAAAGTTGTGAAAGTACTCACTGCATCAAATACTTCTCATATAAGTACTCATACTCAAACACTTATGAGTACTATTCAGACATACTCATTGTAAAGTACTCCTGAGTACTTTAGTGCAGTACTCTGCCCAGCTCTGAAAATATCCTATAACTCATTTGATTGCCAACGTCACCAATTATCACTGAGAACTGAGAATTGTCGACGAATACGAATTTTCTATACGAATATCCATTTTTCGTGTTTTGAGATCTAAGAGAAAATTTTATATTTTTTCTATATTTCGTTTCCTTGATATAGTTCTCTGTCAATATCTGTTCACAACCTGATCTATGAAAATATCTCTAATATAGGACTATAGTTCATAAATATGTATATATCTTCTCTCTTTTTTTCTGCTTTTTCATCTTTCTTCCTTCTGTTATAAACATAATGATGTTTCAGATTATTATGCATGTATCATTCAATTATTATTAGATTCTAGTAGTTAGTTATTTTTGAATATATATTTGAACTCATTCATATTGACTTGAATGCATATGAATGAGTTTTTACTGGTTGAGTGGAAGAGCGCAAATTCCTGTCTTCACAGGAAATTTGAACTCTTCCATTTGGCAGGCATTTATTAAGTGTTCAACCTGTATATATCAACTGATATAATGTCTGTCCAATAAAAACATTTATTATTATCATTATTATATATACCTTTATTTCTCCAAAGCTTTCTCAATACAAATTGTCACTGACTAGCTAGTGAATGTTTCTTTTAGGCTCTCTGATAGGAAAATCCCTTAAACTCAGTGACATTTTGGGGCAAATCATCTGATTTGTCTTAACTACACGTATATCGAAATAATTTTCATATTTTTCCATTCAATATAAACGAGGAGAGAAAATTCAAAAAAATCTGAAATATTGAATGTATACCACCTCCCCGATTAACCTACAGATCATATTATTTCATTAAGTTAGTCGTTTCCTTCATGTATACAAGTAGCTACTGAAAAATACCCCTCGTGATATGTCACAATATAAAATGACAATCTCACATTTTCTATTTTCCTGCTCAGCAGCCTAGTCCAATCAATGAATGGCCCAAAGGATCGTGTAGAGAGTGTGTGAGCTGAGACCAAAGTGATTTCTTCAGACACTATGTAGTTGTTTGAGATGTTCAGATAGTGAACATGCTAAAAGCGGGGTAATCTGTGCTTATATGTCGAACATTCCAGTAAACACAAACATCCTTAGGATGTCACATTCATGCCTCGCTGGGTAAAGGTGGGAACAGACCAAGCAAACATTGTTGTGCAACAGTTGAACAGGTAGGCAACTGTTAGGCTAACTTATTTTCGTGGGGAGAAAACATTTTCGACAAACTGTTGGGCAACATCGACCAGCCTGCTTTCTCCGGTGTTTGTCCAGTGTTCGTTCAGTCAGGCACCATGAGCAAGGAAGAAAGATGCGTCTACACTGCAGACGCTGTGTGCGCACTCGCGTGTGTGACGGCGCAATATGGAAACTTCTATCTTTGTCACACTCCAGCTTATGGGAATTTCGAACGCGAATATTTTCGTAATCGTTCGAAATAACCCAATCTTACCCGGTATTGTTGAATTCGTTATAATAATCGCTAACCGAATATGAAATGAAATACAGGGTGTTTCATTTGAAAATCGAAAGTTGATCTCATTTCCAGGAGAATTGAAAGATGAAAAAAATTTCCTAAAATGTGAGATATAGCCCTCTAGTGAGCATATTTGATGTTCCAAATTTCAGAAATATAGACAGAAAACCAAAAGAGAAAAGGTTGGTATAGCATGTATCTGTGTCACGCGGTAAAGGGTGTTCAAATTCCAAGATATTGGCTGATGATGTTTTTTCAATGGGACACCCTGTATATTATTGCATTTTTAGGTTCCTGGAGAGCCGATTTCATCAATGCATCACACTTGGAGACTAGCGGCATAGATTCTCTGCGATGACCACGTCATTCTGACCATCTATCAATTTTGGATTTTCAAATGTAATACATTCTGTACATTATTCTATCACTGATTATGGGTTATACCATTACGATACCACAAATATACTGACAATATATCAACTTACTTGCCATTATCACTAGTCTTATTATTAGTAATTAATTAAAGAAAAAATTTATTCAAATATTTACGTTCTTTATTCATGATGTAAACTTAAATGCTTAAAGAATAATATTGTATTTTATGAATACCTACAATAGGTATAGGTACCCCAATTTTATTTTTGCATTTTATGGCCTCAATCTCCAAATCCTCTTATCAGTATTCAAATTGTTAGTTTTGTGTTATTAGACTATTAATAGTGCAGCCGCGCGTCGCTATATAGGTGATGGGCACAGTTGATGTTTGCCCGCGTCCGCGTATCGCTTGGCGCGAGTCTCCCAATACGTTGTTTATACCTCCTTGCGCCAGACGCTAATGACGCTATAGTCTCGAGAGCACTAGAGTCTCGAGATCATACCCGTGTGTTCACCGAACACGCCCGATCGTTCCCTAAGCGGTGGGGAAACGTAAACGGGCAGCAGTAACTACGTTATGAAATTTGTCAATTTAATGTACTTCGAAACGGAACACTAGTAGTTGTGCCTTCTTGTTTTACATAATATATTATAGGTAGACATCAAATCAATAAACATAGTGCTCTCGCCATCGGTATTTGCTGAACTTCGCTATGGGAAAAATGTTGAATAACTATATATTGGGATGAAGAATTATCTATACAGGGTGTATCTAAATAACACCGAAATAATTCAAGGGATGATTCCTTGTGATATAATATGATGAATAAAGGTCATATAAACATGTGTCCTGAACTTGCTTCGTTTTCGAGGTACAGGGTTACGTCCTGATTTCGAATCCGAAGTGATTTTCAACCTATCTTGCCTCCTAATATCATTTTCCGGAAATGTTGGTGGGTCCATGACCAGAGCAGTGTTTTTCACTGAAGATTACCTCAATTTGGTCATAGTTGGTATATATATCTATCGCTCCTTGAAATTGAACAGTTATGTTAGATATACGGGTCGATTCCATTAGAAGTGACATGCACACTGTTTATATTTTTAAATACATCCAGTGGGATTGAATTTCATTTTATGTTGAATATTATATAGAGTGTGTTTTTTTATGTGATATATTTGTTTTGTTTAGTTCAAATATATGTATTTTTTTAGTAGGCATACTAGTACTTCTTTGATATAATTCTGAAATCTGATCCACCCTGTATTTGTTTAAATTAAATGGCATCCGTAGATAGTAAATAGAATGTTAGGAGAGGGACACATGTAAGCCATTTTGACAAATCAATATAGGTATTGTATAGTTTTGATACAAAAAAAAATCTCGATTTTTCACATTCTACGAATAGGTAGAGAGCCTGATCAACGAAATCATAGCTCAATTAGAAGAATCGAAAAATGTAATAAAATATAAGGTGTTCCATTTTGAATAACAAAGCTGCTACTACTATACTACTAAGTACTATACATAACTACTATAATAATAATTTCTAGTGAAGCAGATGAACATTATCGAAAATAATTTGAATAAAACGAGCGTCCTCGCCAACAAAACATAAGCATATAATATGTACATATAGTTTCATGATTTTCGATGAGTGGTTCGCTATTTACATGTAGGATTCGTCGTGACATAGCGAATTATTGCAAATCAAATCATCGCTTTCATTATCTGATAGGTCGCAGTAGATCACTTGATGCCTATCAAATGTTTCTTATTTATTCGAAAAAAAAAAAAAATGTTGAAATGTGATCAAGAAAACTGTTGGTGGCCCACCCCGTACTACAAAAACAAAGACGAGAGAAGCTGCCTGCCCACTCATTGTATCGTGACTGCCTGCTTACGTCTCGGTCTCCCACCGCTTAGGTAACGATCGAGCGTGTTCGGTGAACACACGGGTATGATCTCGAGACTCTTGTCTCGAGAGCGAACACCGACCATCAGTTCCGCCGCAGTGTTGTTCCAGGGTGTACAATTGTACAAAAAGCTGTACACTTGCATGTTCAACTGTACCAAGGCGGTACAATCGAAAAATCTGTACAAAACTGAACAATTCGACAATATTCTGATTCCACAAAATATGTGGAGTGTTCATTGTTCCGTGAATCCCTGCGAGAGTAGGGTTTCGCATTAATTGCGTTCTCTTCCTTAGTCAGATTGGTTACATCGAGTCACGTGATACATTATAGGCGCATGCGCATTCAGTGATTGTAATACTTCGAAAGATTTAGACCCTTCTGATTCACATGTCATGTCAAATAAAATGTTCTAAACTAGTAAAATAGATGGCGGCTGTACAATTTTTCGAAAAACTGTACAATTCTACACTATTTGACAGTACAATCAGAATTACCCTAGGAACAACGCGAGTTCGGCAACAGCTGCACAACTGTTGTGCAACTGTTGCGCAACACGTACATACTGCGTAAACTTGTGTGTTTCTCGAGTGTTGTTCCACTGTTGCACAACAATGTTTGCTTGGTCTGTTCCCACCTTTCAATGCGAATTACAAGAAAACATCATTCATATTGCCAGGGGACTCTTTTTTTCACAAAATATTCGCTATATCCATCACATTTTATAGGAACCTCACATTATTGTCAATTTATGTAACAAACGGAGTAATTCAATTCTGATGTTGAATGATCGAGGAGTGGCTTAATACGTACTGTTAGTTTCATTTGGCCTCATGATGTGAATCATAAAATTACCAAAAGGGTCCGGAATAGCAGTCATTGTGATTTCAGTGAGACTCTCAATTCGAGTCACGGATGTGATGTGTGGCATATGGAATCAAAATCTGTGTTAACTGAGATGGTTCGTCGTAAAAAAAATGCTGATATTGAATGAGAACTGATAATCTTTCTTTCCATACACTCTTTTCGATTTCCTAACCGTTTTTTAGCCTACACGCTCCGAAAAAAAAAAGTATCATTGTCTAGAGAATTTCTTTTCAGAGACAAATTCGTTCAAGAAAATTGAAGAGAAGTGAATTGGGTGACCTATCAAAGATGATGTCCACGTTAATTCTCAACGAGAAGAAGGTAAAAAAATGAGATGAGGAAGTTGAATGCCGCGTTGAGACATTTTTACGGACCTCATCAAAAATGTCACATGACGATCCCTGAAAGCATGACAAACCACGAATTCGATTCTTCTCAAATGGATTAATCAGTTTTGTGGACTTCTCTGTTCTCTGATTGTTCAAACTAATACCTACCGGAGACAACGTACTGCTGAAACCCAGACGATAATAGAAGAAAACAATGACATTGGCTAACCAAGAGATTGTTGTAATTGTACTTTAAATGAATCAATCAATCAATAAATGTATTTACACATGTCAAATGTCAAATACATCGAGGAAGAGTGACTTCTCCATTAAAAAAATGTCATCTAAAATATCTCAAAATCTACACATTGAACATCAAGCAAGTGAATTCTAAGGACACAAAATGCATCAAACGAATAAAATGCTTTTTCTAGTGAAAATTCCTTGAGCTTTTCTATGAATTTTGAACCTTTCATATGTTTAAATTTGTCAGGTATAACTTAAAAAACGTACAGCAAGGCACCTAGGGCCATCTTGACACGTTTTTAGTATACAGAATTTGGGTTTCAAGTTTTTTTTTTGTTCAGAGAACATCGTGAGATCCAAGGGAAACGAGGTAGGAATTGGTGTTCTTCCTAAATTTCTGGAGGTTGTATGCCTCGAGGAACACCTCCCTTGGCAATGTATTCCAGAGCCTCACTGTTTGTTGGATGCACGAGTCTCTGGAAAGAGGTGTTCTGCAGGTCTCCAAAGTGACGACGAAGGGGTGCGAAGCCTCAACTCGACGGGTTAATCTCGCGGGGACTGCCAAGGGAGGAACAATTGTTGATATTTCAGAAGAGCATTGTCCATGAAAATATCTATGAAATAGATAAATAAATAAATAAATAAAGAAGTGAGTGAGTTTGTGAGCGAGGCATCACCCAGGAGACGAATTGCCCTTTTTTGTACAGAATCCAACATTTTTATTTAACATAGCTTAGACATTCAAGATTGAAAACACATGGAAATGTCAAAATGTCTAGATCTTTAAATACTCCCCTACAGTCATCACGAAAGGGTAAACCTGCAATAACTCTAACTGCCCGTCGTTGAATTTTGAAAACCTCAACAGCACTCACATCATGTCTCCAGATCAATATCGCATAAGAAATGTGGCTATAACAGAGAGAAAAAAAGCACTGTCTTACAACCATTCTATATACACACTGGGAGAGATTTTTCAGAGCATCAATGTTTGTGTTTAGTTTATCGCATACTTTTTCTACATGTGGCCTCCAGTTTGATTGGACATCTAAGAGAACTCCCAGAAACCCTACAGTCGGTGGAGTCTCACAGTTGGGTAATTCCCAGGAAGTGAATAAAGTATCAAGTCTTTTAGTCTCGTATATGAACAAGAAGTTTGCCGGAAACCAATTTTTGGCATTCGACTGTGCCTCTCTTGAAACCTCTAATAATTCATCATAAGATTTTGAAGTATAGCTAATTGTGGTGTCATCTGCAAAGAGGATGAATCTTGCAAGTGAATCTATACAGGGGATAGTTCATTGATGTTTGTTAGAAATCTGAAATTGTTTAGGAAGATGCAAATATCGTCAGTCAACCATCTCTCCTTCAGTCAACAGCGATGTTGAAGAGGCTGGGAAAAAATATGTGCTTCCTCAAATGATTTGGGGGACCTGCAAGACAGTCCATCCTCAAGCAGTCAGGTCAGTGGCGAATATAATAAGTCTGGCATCATCAGCTACCGCCCATCAACAGAAAGCGCGGCTAAAAAGCATATTTCTGGCGCATCTACCGTCAAGTTCAGCAGTGACTCGGGAATAAGCTGTCATCTCATGAGTGGGGTTGAAAACATGTAGGACGAGACATACCCTCTGGACTTAATTACAACCAAGATCCACCAGCATTAGTGGTCCTACTGAAAATGATATCTTGTCTATGCACCAAGGATTGTGGTGGTGGCAAATGTGGATACCAGAAAGCCATCGCAGCATGCTGAACTGTTCTACGGTGTATGAAGTTCATGAGGATGAGGACGACGACGGCGACAAAAATGAAAATGACGTACGTATAGAATCAGTTCAGCATAGGAGCTATCGAACTCTGAGGATGAGGATGGAGTGTATGAAGAACTTTTGCCGAGACACCTTCACGGCCTAAGAAAATGAAGACGTGAATCTAGATCGAGACAGTGGAGGGTTTGAAAAACTCAAGATACCAAGAACAACATTTTCATAACTTGCTTCGTTTTTTGGGATACAGGGCGAATTTGAAAATGTTGCATTATGGGACCCCCTTGTATCTCAGTTATCTTTCAATTCATAGAGACAGTAAAAACTGCCTTTCACGCATTTTTTCACGTAGAATCCAGTGTAGTAGTTAGATTTTTGTAATAAGCTGTTATTATTCAGATATTAGTCAAGTTATGTTTTTTTTCAATAGAACACCCTGCATATTTCTTTATAATATTTGAATAATCGATGCTTGGCGATTTCAAAAAATTTATAAAACACCCATACGATATTTCGAGTAATAGCCATGAAATTAGATGGTTTCTTGTTTTTCAGTGGATCTTCCATCGATGGGCCTCGTGAAATATGTGGCAACATTGTCTATATCACAAATTTTTGATATTTACCTTATTGTTGACACAATTTTTTGTCACACACTAGTTTCAATTTCAACAACATTCAACATTCACCTATATTCAGCACTATTTATTGAATATAGCTGGGAAGAAGTAGGTGCTATCATAAAAAAGTGAGTGTAAAATGGTTCTTATTCCTTGTGGCCTCCTACCTCGAATTTACAAATGTTTCATAATATCATAGCGAATAGTAATCCAGGATATGATGAAAACTACAAAAAAAAATATGGTAACTCGCTTTCTTTTCATTCAGCCACCTACTTTATAAGGTCCACAGCTTTCATAGTCCAATAGTGCTGAATATTGGGAAATGCATGTTGAATGTTCGTGAAATTGAAACTAATGTGTGACAAAACACTGTAACAGCAACAAGGTAAATATGAAAATTGGTGGCATGGAAAATTTTGCCACGAATTTAGAAGGTGAATCGATGGAATATCTACTGAAAAAGTAGAAATTATCTAGGTGCATGCATAATACCTGAAATTTATCATAAGTTTTATGGCACCGAGCATCAATGGTTCGAATATAAAAAAATATACAGGGTGTTGTAGACATTTTGAGTAGTGTTACGATTGAAAGAAAAAACAATTTCAGATACAATTGAAATTAGACATGAAAGGAGAATCTTACGAAAATAAAGATGCTGGTAATTTACGTTCTGTCTGAAAAGAGTTATCTATAGACTACGAGTTGGCAAATTTCAGGCTGACGTCAATAGAAAGGCAAACACATAATTTTGACATGTAATTTCACACTTTTCAGAACTGACGGAAGTTTCAAAACCTCTTAGTTCCCGTAACCAGTTGCGTGAGGTAAGATCTCACATAATGGTGATGAATTGTTCATTTCAACACCAGTTATGAAATGGAAATATGGATGGACGAAGAGAATAGTGCATTTTGTGCTGCTTCCTCGATATCACTTGGGAAATCTGAACTTGAATCAGCCATTTCCACTAATGTAAATATCAAACGAGTCTATTTCTTGAATTTCGTCGCTGATTTGTGACCATATTATTTTTTGACGGCTACTTCAAATTGACGGGCGTAGTCAACTTGCCTACTAAGAGAAATGATTTTTGTACATATTCGGTCGTAGAACTAAAGTAGAAGCGAGTGTAGAATCATTTATTTCTGTTCAAGCAGAATTATTCATCAAAATTAGAAAAGATATTGCACGTAACATGTTAGGAAACGCATTTTGTGTAACTCTGTGTTTTGCGGAATCTCGCTTCGCTCGAACTGCAAAATTCCATCGTCACACAAAATGACGCGTCACTGGGTTACGTAAATATCTATTTCAAATGTTATTTACAACGTGTTTAAGGCAACTTGCTACTTCCTCCCAATGACGGCTAAATAGTAAAATATTAAGCCGTCATTGCTTTCTCCATTGAACTAACATCAAAATCAGCTCAAAAAATTATCAAAACCAACTATTCTTTGAAATTATTCCTCTTTATAGGAGTCAAGTCATAATTTTTGTCGGTTACTGAACCGAAAAGATACATATAATGATGAAGATGGAGATCCCTAATTTCGAGTGACAATGGAAAATGAGAAAACTCCACCGCCCCGTGTGAGAGTCGAACTCAAAACATCTGGATTACATGCCCAACGCTCTACCAATTGAGCCAACGGGTCGGCCGTCGTTCAATCGGCAGGGACAGGCCCGGACTGGCTTCTATTTTGCTACCGGGCATTATCTTTGACCGGCCCCCAATTCTGAGGTCTGTTTTCTACGGTATAAATAATCGTTATTTCATTATGTTTATCCATTAAAAAATCAAATGAAAACATTTTCATTCCTCCGACAATAGATAGAACAGAACATAAATAAGAAAAAATGAATTAACTGATACATTTAGTTATAGTGAAATTGTGAATTTCAAATATACTCTAGATTTCTCCTCAAAGCTGGTGCCATTGCTGCTACGCCCTCTATTATATCTGAATTTTTTAATTCGCTTAATATTGTCTTTTCCACAAACATCAACATAAAGGCTTCCAGCTTCTCTTGTGTCATTGAACTCCTCAGCCTGTTTTTTATTATTTTCAGTTTAGAGAATCCAGTTTTCCATGTAGTTGAAATCTGCGTTCTAGAGTACCAGCGACCGTATCAAAAATGACATGATGGACTTCAACCATATATTTTTCTGTTGCAGTTTTCAAAGTTCTATGTGTGAATATAATTCACCTGATGAAACGTTGGGCTTGTGAATTTTTTTTCTGGTAGAGAATCTTCTACAACTGATACAGAATTTTGTCTCTCTATAGTTCTTCATCAGCAATTGAAACAAATCTACTTGCTGATTTGTGAATATTCTCAAAATCTCCAGATTTTCTTTTAATATCTTGTAAAACATCTAAACCGTTTGTTTGCAAGTATTTAGATAGAGAACTCGTGTATTTGAATATTCGTAAAAATATAATGGCTGTAATAATGGTTTCGAAAGCTAAAAATTTTTGCAATATATCGTTGGCTTTTTTTCTCAAAGTTACGTTGTACTGCTGTGAACTAGAGAGATGCTCTAAGGTTAGAATCAATTCAACATATATATAAACCTTTAGAAGAATCACTATTTAGTTCATCATAGTCGCCAAAAATGTTTTTCAAGGTATCAGATTACGATGACCATCTGGTCTCACCTATTCAATCTTTTATGTTGCTTGCTCCGGAAGGTGCGCGACAACCGAGAGGTCGGGGAAACCCCGACTTCTCGCGCGCCTTCAATTCCCCGATTGCTTCCGAGTCTAGGCGCCGTGCCTGGGCTCACGTTCAGCGTAAAAATATCTATTACAATTGAGAATCTGCCTATTTGGATTTAGATTATGAGACTGATTTGTGATGAAACCGATATTCGTGTAGAATCAGTGCCTCACAAAATTATCTACCGTGGCCCCCCGGCCCCGGTTTGACGCCGGCCCACCGGGCATTTGCCCGGTTGCCCGCCGGGCCAGTCCGGGCCTGGGCAGGGAGATCAATTTCTCATCTCACACCAGGCGGCATAATTATCTTATTTGTAAACAAATCAAGTTTAACTACGTTTATCAATGAAGAAGTAGGAAAACCCAAAGGCAGGTAATAAGTGAGGTGTACTTACCCAAACGGAAGTGAAGTCCCGGGTAAGATTATCAGCTTTAACTATGGCAGGTACTATATAAGAATGAAATATGACCTAGAATTGCGAATTGTGACAGTTTTCACCATTTAGTCGGTCGGTTAACTATTTGCTTTGGTTCTCAAAATGACATACGCCCACGTGTATGGAAATAACGAACTGGTAGATAGGCAGTTGAAGATCCACATGTGACTAAGCGAACTAATATTCAACATCGCTTTTCGATCAATCTGGGGTGGAGTGGTGAACGAAGTTTTGTTGAACTTAATGAGTTGCCGTCAAGACTGAATGGACTTTCCTATTCAGAATTTTTGCAGCATGATCTAGATGCTCTTTCAAAACATTTGCCATTGGGACTTAGACAAATAATGTTTGCATGATTGAGCTCCTATAGCCATAACTGTGCATTAGTTCGGAAATTTCTGAACGGCGAATTCACACAAAAATGAATTTGTCGGAAAAGGCCACTACCGTGTCCACCACGCTCTCCGAATCTGAATCTGATGGACTGATTTGTGTGGGGTTTTTTGAAAGATTTGGTTTGATCGCCATCGTTAGGGGATATCGAGAACCAAGGGAATTTTAGAGAAAAAATGAAAAAAATGCGGTTCAAGTAATGCGACAACAAGGTAGTATTCAGTGGGCTTGCGAATCATTACTACGCCGTGAGAGACTCTGCTTAGGTGCATGGGTGGCGCTTATTTTGAACACCTGTTGTGAACTAAAATCGGTGCATCTCAAGAAACAGTGGATGAAAGAATAAAAACATAAGATGGCATCAACAGGGCGAAATTAGTGCGAGAGAGCTCTGGTGTACAAGGGAACCAAACCAGTACTTCCCAAACTATGGTGAGTCAAATGATCAATATTTTGAAAATTTTTGTTAGCTCTAGAAATGTTTTTTATTGCCATTTATTGTGTCTCAATGTGTGATCGAACACCCAATTTCATTTATTAAATACCCTGTATGTATCAGTTCTACCAACTCTGACTTTACCTTCCAGCAGCCCTATATGTTTCTTGTTTCAGTTAATTTTTCTGTTGAATATATGTTTCTCCAATTTTGTGAATATTTCCATTTTTGTGATAATTTGAATTTCACTTTTCATTTCGATATTTTCATGTGGTGAAAGGAAACCGATCATATTCATTTCATGGCGACTTGCATTTTTAGACTGTCTGACGGGTTCATCAGACAGTCTAAATATTTAGCGGTCATCGATGCAGTACTAAGTCTCTTGTTCTAGTATTTTTTCAAAGTAGAATCTAGTACTCAATATTTTAGTACAGGAACAGCCCTGGTAGAGTGGTTGTCGCTGTCAAACTGTCAAGCAGTATAACCTCAAACAAAAACTGACAATTTTAGGATTTGAATTTTGTAAATAAATAATGTTTAATAGTGATCCTCAACAGTGATTCAAAGATCCTCCTTGAGCAAGATCGGGCCAAGCTACATAACAAGCTGGGAAAAATGGATGAGGAAATATCAGACGGCTCAAAGACATGGGTAGGAAGTGATATATCGGAACTTTGCCTTGGAAAGGGGCCCTGGAGCTTCATTGTCACTCCAGTAAACATTTCCAAATACCATGCTGTGCTTTACGAATTGCCAGTCACACTCGACGAACCCCCGAAACCTCATGAGTCTGTCCAACCTAAACTTTGGGATGATGAACATGTTCGGATGCCATTTTCTGAGAAAAATCTGTTTCCCATCACAGAAGTAAGTTGAATTAACACCATATTGCTTTCAGAAGAATGAAGATCATTATCAAGCGGGCTCTTCCTAAAATTCACGAATTTTTCATTGAAATAAAACAATTTTAACTCAAACCTTCCTGCCAAATGATGCTCACATTGAACCTCATTTAACTTATGTTTCATTTAGTTGATTTCATATAGGAAGTATAACTGTTGAGTTATGTTGTGGTTACTAACTCATGACTTGATTCAAAGTGAAAATGGAATGTAAATTAAATACCTACAAATAGTTCCTATGAACAGAGCATAAGTAGAATTGTGTTATGTTATCAGTCAATATTTATTTATTTATTAATTGTCACCAGAACCTTTCAGTTGATATTCCAGTGAGGGGACAACATATTTTGACAAGAAAACTTTCATATTTTTTGCATGTGACACCTGCTTGATTTGTGATGTATCATTTTTCACGAATTTTTCATTTTTGAATTCAGGGGATTGTTTTATACATACTCTAGGAACTTTTTATCATCAAAATAACAAAATATACAGGTTGTCCTATTTAAAAATCAAGGGATAACACAAATGTTTTGGTATACTTGCTATACCTATACCCCCTAAATTTCAAAATCTGATCTTTAATGAGTCAAAAGTTACAGCACTGGCGTTTTTTACTTTTTTTGTTCACTTCTCTGTATATTTCATTTGATATAAATTTCATTTGATTATTTCAATATTGCTATTAATTTTTTTCCAAATTATTCATTAGTTCATAAATTTCAAATCAAAATTCAAAACTCTCAGCTTCATAAACCACTAGGTACTTATACATTTCAAATGAAAAATAATATTGTTTTGTCCATTTATTTTGTCAGAAAGAAATTGAAAATATCAAATTCAATTTTGGCACAAGACAATTCAATTTCTTCATTGCAAATATTTCAGCCTTACGAAACAATTGGAGATTGGGCCCACCAGCAATTCCTTGAAAATAAAAATGAATTTTACTTGAGAACAACATATTTTGTGTATATTATTATGATGAAGTTATTTTTAACTAAAATATAGAGGTATTTCACTATAGAAATTCCAGGTGTTTTCGAGATTTTCAATATTTCCCTCAATAATAATTGTCTTTCACAAATGCATCTCATCATCTTTGCAGAACGGCATAAATGTGATAAAACTTCGTTGGAATATAATTAAGGATACATTCTCTAAGCCGATAACTAACGGCGATGAACTAGAAGCAGCTATCAGATCATACAACAGCAATCTACCCAAATTGGAGGCTCTTCATCGGTTTCTAGAAGAGGTTTGTTCATTTATATCATATGATCTTTTAATCTCTAGGTAGAGCTACAGGATGAAATTCTCAATTAAATCAACTAGGTGCTGTATGGTGTTGGTAACAAAGCCTACAAGAATACATTCTTCATAAATTACCCATCTCATAAACAGTAATATCCCAAAACCATGACAAATAGCAGACTGTTATTATCTCCATAATTCTATCGAGAGTGACTTGTAATTTAACAATTTGATGAGATCATTATTATCATTATCAATCATTAATTTTAATTCCATTATTATTATTGTTTATATGGTCAAATTGAATTGTCTCAAAATACAAGATACTGGAGATGAATTCAAGAAAATAATAGTATTTACTTGTCATGGGCTAGTAATGTTTATGAAGATTACTCCATGAACATCATAAAATATACCTGTTCATGTAAGTTTATTTCATTATTATCAAATTTCGGATATCAGGAGAGTTGGGGTGGTAGCACAAAATTCATAGTTTTTCTACTGGCAAAAAGACAAATTGTTTCCAGGCAGACTGTCTACTCTTCTTGGTATTTTCCTCGGTATTTCCTGGTAATGATGCACATGTGATCACTGACTTGTGTAATGGAAGTTGGCCCGAAACGAGACATTTTTAATTTTCATTGACATAGATTGGTTGCTGATATGTATTTCTTTGTTTATGGCACAAAGAAGGATGAATTTAAAGTACCAGGTGGCCAAAAAGCCTTACCTGAATAGCCGTTTATATCATATAACACATGTCTTCAAATATCAAATTCATGTGTAAATAAAATTAAACTATTAAATTTCCTGAAGAGAGCAGAAGCTTGAAATGGAAGTTAATCATAGTGGATCTGTGTGTTAGAGATGCCTTCTTGCACCCGGAATTTCTGTGTTTTCTGTTGAAATATTCCCATCTCCATTCCCATTGAAATAATATCCGACCCCGAAATACCCCGAAATACTCCAGATACCAATTTTGAATAGAATCGGATCATAATCACAAAACTCGTTCGCCATATTGGAACCGCCATCTTTAATTTCCCAATTTTGACGAAGGAATCACAATTTTCGACCCCAAAAACCCCAGGTTCCAATTTTTAATAGAACAGATCATAATTACGAAATTCGTCCTCCATATTAGATCCGCCATCTTGAATTCCCCCAATTTGACGAAAGAATCATAATCTCCGAATCTGAAAACCCCCAGATACCAATTTTGAGTAGAATTGAACCATAATTACAAAACTTGTTTGCCATAATGGATTCGACATCTTGAATTTTCCGATTTTGACGAAATAATCATACTCTCCGACCCGGAAAACTTCTAGTTACAAATTTTGAATAGAATCGGAATATGATTTAGAAAACTTTTTCGCCATAGTGGATCCGCCATCTTGAATTTCCCAATTTTGACGAAAAATGTATCATATCCGACCCTGGCAAGCCCCCGATTCCAATTTTAAATGAAATCAAATAATAATTAGAACACTCGTTTGCCATGTTGGATCCGCCACCATGAATTTCCAACCTCCATTTCCCAATTTTGACGAAATAATCATACTCTCCGAGATACTCTCTGACCCCGAAAACCTCTAGTTACTAATTCTGTTTTTTTCATGTTCTGGTTCCCACGAAAAGGGATATCCTGTAATGTTCAGAGAACATCGTGAGAACCAAGGAAAATGAGGTAGGAGTTGGTTTTCTTGAATTTCTGGAAGTTATATGCTTCGGGGAACACCTCCCTTGGCAATGTGTTCCAGAGCCTCGTCTTTGGAGAGAGATGTTCTGTAGGTCTCCAAAGTGACCACGAATTGCGGATTATGATCAAAAATCTCGTTCGCCATATTATATTCGCCATCTTGAATTCCCCAATTTTGACGAAAAAATTATATTCTTCGACCCCGAAAACGCCCAGATACCAATTTCAAATGGAATCAGATAATAATTAGAAAACTTGTCCGCCATATTGGATCCAACATCTTGAATTCCCTAATTTTGACGAAGCAATTATAACCTTCGACCCCGAAAACCCCTAGATACCAATTTTGAATAGAATTTGATCATAGTTACAAAACTCGTCCGCTATATTGGATCCGCCATCTGAATTTTGACGAAATAGTTGCATACTCTCCGACACCGAAATCCTCTGGTTACAAATTTTGAATGGAATCGGATCATGATTATAAAAACCGTTCGCCATATTGAATCCGCCATCTTGAAATTTCCAATTTTGAGGGAAAAATTATATCATATATTGTGACAGGAATTTTCCTGTGTAGCATTGGTATTGGTATTGGTAAGTGTGGATGGTGACAGATACGCTGTGACCTGATAGATCTATAGTGACCCATCTTCTTCTGCTATCTCAAGGTTTTCTTGTTTATAGCAGCCCCTCAAGCTTCAATTATTTCAGAAACCTGAGGATTTTGGGAGGATCTGTTTGTGGTATTTCTCCCACGGTCAGCTGTTATGTTCCCAGTATATTCAATCATTTGTGGTGTACAGCAAAACACTCCAGCAAGATGTGGTGGGATGTTTCTGTATGTTCCCCGCAGAATCTGCAGGTGCAGTCCTCCTCTAAGCCAAGCTTCCCTAGGTGTTCTTTGAGTCTACAATGCCCCATTAGAAATCCCGTTATGGCTTTGAGACTAATTTTGCTGAGATTGATCAGTGTCTTCGATCTTGCTCGGTTGAAATTTCCGAGGGGATCTTTGGCCTGCCGCAGTCCTTAAAGTCTTTGCCAGTGTGTGGATCTCATTGTTTCTTTAGCTTCATTAAGATCTTCTTGGATATAAGAGTTTCCAAGGCCGCAGAATGATTCTGGTCCAATCAGTGTCGTTGATGCTCCTTTTCGTGCCAGGATGTCTGCTTGTTCATTTCCCTCCACTCCGATGTTCCCCGGCACCCATAAGAGGATTGCCTTATTGTTCCTGCCTAGATTGTTGAGTTTGTCTAGGAATTCCCATACCATCTTTGAGTTGATGTTAAAGGAACTCAACGCTTTGATGGCTGCTTGGCTGTCGAAAAGGATAGCGATCTCTTTGTTCCGGTATTTCCTGTCGAGGCTCAACTGAATGCACTTTTCTGTGGCGTGAATTTCCGCATGGAAAACGCTGGGAAACTGGCCCATTGGTTCGGAATATTTAGTGCGAGGCTCAAACACTCCTGCTCCAGTTCCTTCGGGTGTTTTAGACCCGTCCGAATACCATATTATGGTATTCTTTTCCAGTGCTTGGATGCTTAGTTATGTTCGGAAATTTTTCTCAAAATTGAACTTCCTGAACTCTCATCAGTTTGAAGATCGGCGAGGTGTGCACTTCCAGTGGGCAGTGAATCCCATGTGCTCCCCAACCAGTTCTCCTCACCATGATGTGGAGAAGTGTGAGGTCCAGTACGACTTCTAGTGCTGCTGTGGCACTGGACGATAATTTAGAAACCAACTTATATTCCAACCATATATAATCTTTCGTGGTTTCGATATCCTGGATTATTGGTCGCCATTGTATGGAAAATTTGTAAACTTCGAGAGGTAGTCCGGTGACAAGAATTATTATAAAACATTCTGCACTCGCTTTTTTTCTTCGTAGCCACCTGTACCTACTAATTAGGTCCACAGCATTTATAGTCAATTAATAGTGCTAAATAATGAATGTTGGTAAATTGTAAACTAGTTTGTCACAAAAATCTGTCGGCAACAGGGTAAATATAAAAAATCATAATATAATGAATATTGCCACAAATCCACATGGCTCATCCTGTGTTTTTTTCCTTTAATGTTCGAAGAACATCGTACCTAGGTATGATGTGGAAAGGAGGTAGGTAATCGATTTTTTTCAGAAATGTTGGAGGTTTTGAAGTTTTTGGGATTGATGTGTTCTCTGTAGGCCTTTTTCCCAACTCCATACACCAACATTGATGTATTCTTCGACCTTTTGACCTATGCGTGTAAAAAAATGTCGCATAATGTTGCAGGTTTCCGGCGAAG
The DNA here is from genome assembly GCA_918026855.4 of Phaedon cochleariae. Lineage (NCBI taxonomy): Eukaryota > Metazoa > Arthropoda > Insecta > Coleoptera > Chrysomelidae > Phaedon > Phaedon cochleariae. The sequence goes on along the minus strand of OU896713.1, from coordinate 52,367,689 downwards.
AGGAAATCGACTTTTTTTTCACGGATGTGCTGCCAAAAATTGTCAAGTTGGCCCTGGCTCTGCCCGAACTGGTTCCGGCCGGCATTCCGCTGTTGAGGAAGAATCACTGCAGGTCCGTCAGCTTGTCGCAAGCGCAGGTTAGATGGACAATTTAGGGGCGAGTCGAGCTTTCTCTACCTAAATTGAACTTGGACTTTCACTGCCAATATGATAACTGACTTTAAATTTTTGAAACGATTCTGGATCAGAATGTGACATTTTTGAAAAATTCTACGCCTACTTAATTTTTTTAGTCATTTTCAATATTGCATCTAGGTGGTCATGATGTGATGTTAACTAATCTAAGGACTGGTGATGTCAGAAAATGTCAATGAGAGATTCATTGGTGTGACTCGTGTGACGTATTAGTCCCAACACGCCTATTGTCATTTAGCTGACCAATCACACTGCAACACTGCATAATAGTAAGGTATCAGAGAGAGATTGCCATAGTTTGGGACTAATACGTCACGGATCCACCTTGATATCTGGCTTTTTTAAATATCAATGGAATATGCTGATTTCGAAACGATATAGATTCGATCCCCTTCAACTTGAGCTGAGACGGATTTTTAGTGGGTTAGGTAGAGTAATCAATACGCCAGGAGTAGGAGCTGGAACCGGAACTTATTCGTCCGCGTGATAGTTCGGTTATTATAGAAAACACGAATCTCAATCAATTCATAACAAACAGAAACATCGTATTCATTTTCCTATTATAGAAACGCCAGGTTGCACAAGAATTCCCATACAGGAGCAAAATACTGACCAAACCGAAAGGTTGCCTCTACATCGCCGACTCGGACCAAACGTTAACTTCAACCATACTTTTGAATTCACCTGACAAGGGCATCGACTTCTGCGCTACGAGTCAGTGGCGTACCCAGAAGTGTACCTTGGGGGGGGGGGGGATATATATATTTTTTTTCAAAACATATTTTATTCAATATTATTGGTAACTACAATAATTTTGCACATTACAAAATTAAATCTAAGCGCCTTGGTTTGAGAGCATTTTTTTCAATAATGCCTCACTTGGACGGTAGTGTTCTTCAAATAGGCTTGGCCTGCAGTTCCTACTGATGTTGGAGATAATAAGTTCATAAATCCGCTCAAAATGTCTTTATGATTTGTAAATCTCTCTTCCAGCTGGTTGATGAAAAAATCTGAAGTTTGACCTTTTTATCTTTGAATTTATCCAATATGAGAAAATTATATTATGGTGGCGGAGTCCAAAGAGTTTGGATTGTTTTTATTTTATCTGGAACTGCACAGTGCCACCGTGTAAACAATTTCCAATATCTCCTTGATGGATTTGTTTCAGAGATTTAAAATGTTCATTGGGAGAAATAGAAGCGGAATTTTCATTCAACTCCAACTGTAACGGCAAAGCACTTCCATCAGTTCCAGTTGCTGATGTAGAAGCATCATCATGATCGTTGAATTTTCTTTTGGATAATCTAGATAAATCACTTTGTTTCAACATTATCTAATTATACACTGAAGGTAAGTAACTGGTAAACATTGAACACTCAAACAACTGCGCCTCAAGCATCTCTTACTTAATATAGAACGTACAACTCATTACCTGGAATGAACGAACTGAATGAATAATATCGGGGAATCACAGGCCACAGCCCAAGACCGAAAATCCCAGCGAAAGAACATTCGACCTACACTGAAAAAACATGCTTTCACTATTCGCAGAAATGTCGACATATTTCTGTGGCATATTCATAATTGACCAATTTGGCTATCAGTATCTAATTATTTGAATAATGAAACTGATGAAATGAGAATATTTTAGATCATTATAGGGATTTCCTTTCGTGCGCTCCAAGCGATAAAAAAAGTTGAATGTAATGATCCCACCAGAGTTCAACCCATCTTATTCTCACTTCATAAGTTTATAACTGATGTTATTCTATCGGCATATGGGCCATGGAGGGATATATCCCCCTCTTTCCCCTCCATAGGTACGCCACTGCCACGAGTTGATGCAGACGGGTGCCGAGGCAGCTGGGTAGTTCACGAATCTTGGGCCATCAAGTTATATGGCAACACGGCAGCTCTGGACTGGCAACACTGTTACTTGACATGGAATCCATATACAATAAGAAATAAGAAGAGCGATAATATAGGGTTAGGATCGTGGACCTAACCTACAAAATGAAGAATGTGAATAACAAATTACTACAGCCACAGCCGACGAACGATGAATATTCCAGCTCAAACTTCAACTTATAATATTGGTTGAACATTAAATGAATCCTATGATTCGTGGATTGAAAGAGGTTTGGACGGATCTTGTCCCTAAGTGGTCTTCCATTGATTTGGAACGACCACGACGACCGGGACTTTTCAGATCTCCGAGGCTCTGAGACAAATTTGTTAGGGCATATCGAATTAGTTTTCGGAACTGGCATAACAAAAGCCACTAACAGTAATCGATAGATAGAAAGAATTTATTCAAATACGTTACTTAAAAAAATCTGTATGTAGCAGGTCATATACAGGTTGGTTTACATTTAAAAAACCTTTAAAAAAATCGGAAATTACAAAAATACGAATTCAAAAGTTACAAATACAATTTTACAAATTTCAATTCTGATCACCATGTATCTGGAAATGTGAGCCGTTTTGGTCAATAAAGAATAGCTTCGACACAAACAAACCCTAAAGTTGAAAAATCTCGATTTTCAACACCCTATACCTCTGTAATCATTTCCGATGAACTCCAAGTTTGATGTATGGATGAAATCAGCTCTTCAGGGAGAATCTAAAAATGCAATGAAATACAGGATATTCTATTTGAAATAACGAAGTTGTTGCTACTTTTTGATAGAAGCGGCAACACTGCATTGCTGAAATTATTTAAAATGAAGAGAGTGTATTCTGAAATATAAGCATGCATGGATTTCTCCCGACTGATTCTCGATATAGAGGTAGTGTAAGCTCGTCGTGATATACCAGGGCCTACTCTATCTCACCGGGCCGTAGTCTATCCCCTCTACCTCGATGCTGAAGTCACTCTAGTAGGTTGAGATTTCACATCATTTCATATCGGTGCGTTCGTCATTGAAAGGTTATAGGTCAAAAAATTAGAAGCTCACTGAATCGAGACGAATTGATCCCTGATGAACTACCCAACTTTCGGTAGAAGAATAAATTCATTAGGATGAACCAGTACCCATTTATGATGTAAAGAAATTCAATTTTAATGAAAATCAGGACGTTGTAGAGTCCGACCACGTTAACTTTGGGACAGTATGTGACGCAACGCATATGCATATTCAATGCATACGCGACCACGTGCTGTCCCAAAGTTATCGTGGTCGGATGTTACTAAGGAATACTATTTTTTGCCAATTTGGAATCGGTTTCAAATGAAACTGACTGAGTATGTTAAACTAGGATAATGCATCAATTAAATAGTGAAAAAATCATTGAGCTACCTACAATCGGTCCGATTCTCTAGGAAGTGTTTAACACGGTGGCTAAATTAGTAACGTTGTTATTAAGAACTTTTTTAACCACCCCAGATTTTCCACTATTGATATTTGGTATTCTATAAAAACAACATTTATCAACGTGGTTAGTTTTTTACATTTCCACTCAGTGGTATAAAAATAAAGCCGTGAAGTTAGTCATTCATCAACTATATTATTGATTTCTGTCTTTTTAACGTCAATTTAACCTCCCCCTGATAGGATCCTCGTGCAAGCAATAAATGTAAGGAAGCAAGTATCTGAAATACTAGGCATTAGTTATAAATATTCTCTAAGTACTCTCTATACCTACTGGTATATTACAAAAACTTAACTGAGATTCACTTCTACATGTAGTAGAATAAAAGTAGCCAACTAACGTCTTTCATCTGAGGTTCTATTAATGGTATCAAAACCTCTAAAACCAATACTTTTGGAATGTGGTAACAGTTTCGAAATTTGCAGATGGACTTGTTGAATCCCTCTAAATTCTATTGTTTGATGCTATCCTTCTAGTGAAATAGGTAATTTTCTTTGTGTTCACAAATAATTAGGTAGAAATTTCATACTTTCTTGCCGTAGAATTACCTCTTGTGCAACATCTAGCATTAACAGATGAACATTTCCTTGAAATAGTGCCACATTTCTTTATTAAAAACCTTAGACACTCCACAAATCACCATAAAAGGCTGGTGGATATCTGCCACTATAAAAAGTGGAAAAAAACATAAGTTGTTAATTTATTATCCATCTAGGCCTTCGAGAATCAGAAAATCTTTGAGTGGTTCAAATAACCACTGACCTTCATATTAACCACCTGAATGACAGTTGTTAAAATAACCACGCTCTTAGTGAATCGGACAGAATGAGTCCCAAATAAATTAGAAATAAAGAGCGCGTAAAAATTTGTCTAGTATTATACCTACCTACCTAATTTCCCCGTATTAACGATTTCGCGGTAATTCCCTATTGGTAAAGGACAATGCACTTTTTATTACTCATGTTCCAGTTGTGAGTCTTGATATTTTGAAAACTATATTGAATATTGTGTTGAATAATGAGGTATTACATATGAAATATAGCGGGATTCAGTCAAATAATAAAAAACGAAGAATCATCAGACTTTCTGGATGAATATGAAACTTTGAGCCTATTTTTGAGTTTGTGATATATATATATATATATATACAGTGTGACCCATTTTTAATGGAAACACCCCTGTATCTTACTTAATCGTTGGGTAAGGATCCTGAAATTTGCTGGAGCGAGAGATATACCAAAAATGCTCTCTATGACCAAGTGGAGTCATCTTCAGTAATATACACTGCTCGCCAACAACCATGGAACTACCCCAATTTCTGGAAAATCATATTAGGAGTCATAATAGGTTGAAAATCACTTCGTATTCGGAATCAGGACGCCCAATTCACTAAGTATTCATATTTTTCCTGGAAAATTTTCAGTTCTGAAAAATTTAATTTTGTCGCACTTTTTACGTAAGCACCCCCGTATCTTACGTAATTGACATCATCTTTGGAGTTTCCCCTTCTCCTGAAAATTTCAGAACTCTACCTCAATAATTACGTAAGATACGGAGGTGTTTCCGTAAAAAGTGCGACGAAATTTAATTTTTCAGAACCGAAAATTTTCCAGGAAAAATATGAATAGTTAGTGAATTGGGCGTCCTGATTCCGAATCCGAAGTGATTTTCAACCTATTTTGACTCCTAATATGATTTTCCAGAAATTGTGGTAGTTCCATGGTTGTTGGAGAGTAGTGTATATTACTGAAGATGACTCCACTTGGTCATAGAGTGCATTTTTGGTATATCTCTCGCTCCAGCAAATTTCAGAATCCTTACCCAAAGATTAAGTAAGATACAGGGGTGTTTCCATTAAAAATGGGTCACACTGTATATTTTTTCTACAAACGTCAAAAAATGACAAGGTTCGCGCATTGATAGCAAATTGCAAAGTGACACTTATTTTCAGTTTCCTACGTTACAATATCCTTGTTACAATGATACCTTGCACCAAACAATGTGTGAAGTAAAACAGTGCTCGAAGTACCTACTTCGCGCATTGTTATGTAAAATATATGAGATATTTATATTTCAACTTAATGGTCCTTAATCGAGAATACATCCACGAAATCATTTATTTCTGAATGTTCAACAATAACTTCGTTTTATCTCTTGGAGCGCACGAAAGGAAATTCCTATTATGTTCGTGAAACATCGTGCTCACCTAGGGAGGATAGGAGAGGCCTTTTAAGCCAGTTCAACACCATTTTTTATATCAAGCTAAGCATATTTTTACTTTGAAACTATATTTTTTGACGTTTGTAGAAAAAATTTTGTTTGCAACTCGAGCGCGAAATACTTTGGTCATCTCGACTATTTTTTTAACTCGGCTACGCCTCGTTAAAAAAATCAGATCTCGATCACCAAAGTAGCATTTCGCGCTCTAGATACAAAAATAACTATTTTCTACAAACGTCAAAAAATGACAAGGTTCGCGCATTGCTAACAAATTGCGAAGTGACACTTTTTTTCAGTTTCCTACGTTACCATACAATAACTTCGTTTTATCTCTTGGAGCGCACGAAAGGAAATTCCTATTATGTTCGTGAAACATCGTGCTCACCTAGGGAGGATAGGAGAGGCCTTTTAAGCCAGTTCAACACCATTTTTTATATCAAGCTAAGCATATTTTTACTTTGAAACTATATTTTTTGACGTTTGTAGAAAAAATGTTGTTTGCAACTCGAGCGCGAAATACTTTGGTCATCTCGACTATTTTTTTAACTCGGCTACACCTCGTTAAAAAAATCAGATCTCGATCACCAAAGTAGCATTTCGCGCTCTAGATACAAAAATAACTATTGTTATAAGTACATATTATTTTGTAATATCTGGCTATATTTTCTCTTTTATTATGTGAATATTTTCAGAATGGTTTTCGTTTAGTATTGTGTGTATGAGAACTACTAATTTTTTGTTCTTTTTAATTTTTATATTTTGAAAATTTCAAGTCAATTGATCTTCATCAATATAAGATTATTTCTGAAATATACAAGGTGTTTCAGTTTCTTGTAGCAAGACTTTAACAGCTTGCAGAAGACATTTTTTTAAGATGAAAATCTCATACAAACATATATGCGTGGGAGCTTCGTTTCCGATTTACATGGTGTCAAAGTTTCAGATTTTTTTTTTGTTTTTTGAATTTTCTCCTACAATTCTCGGAATAATTGATTGAAATTTGGTACACCTAATACACTTCAGAAACTTAATATTCGAGGCTATTGAGCGTTTGTAAATACCTACAGGGTGATAGACTTTCAGTAAATGTTTAAGAAATGTCAAATAAGTGTGTTTGAGAAATAACGGTTTTATTACAGGTAATTTATTTTTGGCATTTATCTCGAGATCCATACAGTTTTCGAAAAATTTACATAGGGGCAAAAAGTTTCCAAATTGCAGAGACAATCTGAATCTATGTCCCATTGAAAGCAGAGGCGACACGCAAAAAAGTTCTACAGGGTTAAATTGGGTAATTGGAGTTTTTGAAGTGTATTAGGTGTTCCAAATTTCAATCAATTATTCTGAAAATTGTAGGAGAAAATTGAAAATACATAAAAAAATCTGAAACTTTGACATCCTGTAAATCGGAAACGAAGCTCCCACGCATATATGTTTGTTTAAGATTTTTATCTTGAAAAAATGTCTTCTTCAAACTGTTGAAGTCCTGCTACAAAAAACTGAAACACCTTGTATACTCCATAGCTGAAAATAACTAATTCGCTGTCAGGGTTCTTGCGTAATATCTTCTATTCGGCTAACGTCATCAAAGTGTGTCCAGATTATCTTTAGACATAAACGCTGCAAAAATCCTCTGAGATACAGTAAACGTTTATTATATCGATTTGTAGGCAATGAAATTTCCTACAAAAAAGTCAGTGACAGCATATATCCACAACTGATAGGTTTAGCATGGGGGCCGTCTTAACTTTTTGAACTAGTCTGTAAAAATCAGACGAATCGCGCTTTTACTTGAATTGAAATATCGGTTCGTTATTTGCTCTTGGGAATTTAAAAAAAAATTACAGTTAATCTAGATACCATGAGAAGCCTTTGCATGGTTGAATCATTTTTATGAATTGAATATTCAAAATTCTAGCAGCTGTTTGAAAAACGACAAGTCTGAATGTAGTCAATTCATTTTGATATGCTATATTTCTTGAACTATCAATCGTAAATCAGTGAATATTGATCAATCTCTTGAAAAAGTCTAGTCTGTACATATTTGATCTCTTGACATTTTTTGATAACTGTTACCGTTTTCCCGTGGTACATCAATGAATTGGGAATCGCAATTTCCAGCGCCTCGATTTTGTCCCTACTAGTGTGACGTCACGAAAGCGATGCTCCGACCCGGTGAGATAGAGTAGGCCCTGGACATACCCCATATTGGCACTCCCTTTAACCTTATGAGTTTAGTCGGTTTTCATCTGTGGACACCCTGTATGACAGGTCCTGTTCGATCTTGTAAATTAAAGCGCTTTGATCTTGTGACACCAGCGGTCTATTTTTAGTGATTTATGTCGATGACCAATACAAATTATACATAGATAGCGTCCTTGCTGGCCAACGCTTTCCTGTGCACCTTTCCATGGAGGAAAGACGTCGCGAACACTTTCCCGGGCGTCAACTTCGTCAGGCTCTTCGCCGCCCACGGAAGGCCCGACAGGGAGAACTCCATCATGGAAAAGTTGAAATGCATAGTGCATTATTTCTTGGTGGTAGCCGCTGCAGGTAAGTCGCATCGACATAACAGTAATCTATCTTAAGTCTTTCCAAAGACAATGGGGAAGTTTCCTTCAGATGAATTTTCATGAAATAGCTTTGGAACTCATCAGTTTCATGTCCACGCTGTACAGAATGGCGATCGATGAAGTGTGAGTCGTTTTTATTTTCGAAATAAAGCGATTTCTAATTTTCCGGGCGGCAAACTGAGACGTATGTACCAAGTGGCCAGAAATCTCTGCAAATTATTTTCAAGTTTCCAGGACAGAGGGCATAATTGCATTGGCCAATTTAAAAAACGGTCAGTTTAATAAACTGGTTTTTATGAAAATTTTATATATCAAGACATATCAAAAACATTTTTTCCATGTTCTCGGGTTGATTCCCAATCATTTTGATAAAAAAATTGCGCTAACTCTTCAAATAAAAGAGGGAGGGAAGGATGAATAGTACTTTGAAAAAACTCTCATTACTACAGTTTGGTGTAACGGAATTCAGATGAATCACGAATCAAGTCGATTCAAATCCTGTGGTGGCCGCTATATGGCATCGTTGAAAAAATCAGACAATCTTCCATTTTTTTTTTTTTCGAAAATTTCAAATGGAACCATATATTTATTCTACTCTAATATGGAAGTAGAGCAAACTGGAAGAAAAATGGTGAAACCGCGAATTGATACCTCTTGAGGAACCAGTGAAATACTCGAAATAATATTATGAAAATATTCACCACAGGAATCTTACTTCAATAATCGTAATCAGAAATATCCTGTATCTATGAAATTATGATTTCAATAAAACATTCATTTTGGTTTCACAAACTGCTGTTAAATCTCACAATAGTGAAGGAGACTCTTAGTAAGGACATAGCTAATTGAAATGTAAGTAGTGAGTAAGCTCAGGAATGAGAAAAGGCAAGTTGGCTTTGAATGGAAGAAACATCAAAATATAATTAAAGTTCCTTTGGAAGTTTTCACTGTTCATTGTGGATTGCTTTTTTGTCAAAATGCCGATATCGAGTGAGGAGGCATTTGACATGCTAGCAGTTTAAATTTTAATAATATTCCGAGTATTTCTACGGTTCTTCAAGAGGTATCAACTCGCGGTTTTTACCATTTTTTTCTTGTTTTACTTTACTTCGATATTATAGCAGGAAAAATATATGGTTCCATTCGATATTCTCGAAAAAAAAATGAGAAATTGGCTGATTTTTCAAACGATGCCATCTAGCGGCCACCACGGGATTTAAATCGACTTGATTCGTGATTTATCTGGAAGATCTGAAAAAACCCTTCGTAATAAGACCAAGATCATTGAATTCCGTTACACCAAACTGTAGTAATAAGAGTTTATCCAAAGTACTATTTATCATTTCCTCCCTCTTTTATTTGAAGAGCTAGTGCAATTTTTTTCATCGAAATGATTAGAAATCAACTCGAGAACATGAAAAAAGTGTTTTTTCTGTGACGGGAAAAAAGTTTGGCATTTCATCTCTGTTGGCAGGTTATAAAATGTCACTTTTCATAAATTACTTTTTTCCCGTGGGCAAAAAGTGAGTACTTTTTTCCCGGATATATATCACATATATATACACTGTTGATGGCTTTTGTTGTGCTATAGTTCCGAAAAATGAGTCAATAATACCGTCTCCGAGAAAGAACTGCAAGTCCTTATCTTCGATTCGACTTCGCGGTTACGTATATTACTAAACAACCACTAAATTCGCAATTTTTTAGAATCAAATCACAGAATTAGACTGACAGAAGTGACATCAGATATTTGATTACTTCAAAAGAATGATAAAGATGCCTATAGAACGCAGGTGTCCCTACTGCTAAAAACTTAAAATTTCACGTTGATAATTTTCAGATTTCAAAATAATGTAACATTTTCTCAATATTGATTCGTCCTCTCTTCTGTCACAGAAAAAAATAGTGTATTATACACGGGAAAAATATTAGATTTTAGCTCACGGTTTTTTGTCTCCCTCCGCTACGCGTCGGGAGACAACACAACCTGAAGCTAAAATCTACAACTTTTTTCCCTTGTATAATAAATAACTATTTTGTTATGTCTTGATATATAATATTTTCATAAAAACCCGTTTTTTAAATTGGCCAATGCAATTATGCCCTCTAGCGGCTGTCCTGGAAACTTGAAAATAATTTCCAGAGATTTTTCTTGGCCACTTTTATCATAAATATTTTTTTCCGAAACCTGTGCGGCAAATAGTTTCCGAGATACAGCCGGCGTCCTTTCTTAGTGGTACACCCGGTACATACATTCTGAATCTAGTCAGAATATAGCTAGCGAATATCTAACAAATAACAAACAAATAAAAAATATAGGAAGAAGGTAACTTGGCGTCGTTGTTGATGTTTATATATACATACAGTGTCATTCATAAAGTCGGCATCATATGGGAACAACTTTTATTAATGACTTATTTTGAAATTCGAGTTGGACGTTGAGTTTTGCTCCAAACAAGATGAAAAATGGCCTACTCAATCGGGTTCACGTGACTTTCGCTACATGTCAAAAGTGACATTTTTTCAAATTAATCGCAGAAAGTAGGCTTATTTGTTTTAATATCGAAACAGTTTACTGGAAAAAGTTGTTTCTATTCAAATTTTACATATGTGACTCGGATTTTATCTTTCTAATACATTTTTTAGATTTTGATATTTTTTAAAAATTTTCGAATTTTCTGTAATATTAAAAAAATTGTAAATTCGATAAAACTACTTCATACCAGTAGCTTCATCATGCTACTTAATTTCAATTTCTAATTATCACTAATTATCGACAACCATATGATTTTCTTCAGAAAATGATAATCTCCGCTTCAAAATTCTGTTATGTTTGATGCGAACATAACTTCAAAATTATGTTATGTTTGAGTCAAGCATTTAGAAACGAAATTCATTTAAATTTATTTTTTCAGTACTGAAAATATCAGTTCAAATGAATTTCGTTTCTAAATGCTTGACGAGATATCAACTTTGCATCAAACATAATAGAATTTCGAAGCGGGTATTATCATTTTCTGGAGAAAATCATATTTCTGTCCATAATCAGTGATAATAAAATAAGTAATTGAAAGTAACTAGCATGAAAAAGCTTCTGGTATGAAGTACTTTCGTGGAATTAACAATTCTTCAAATATTGCAGAAATTTCGAAAAATTTAAAAAAAAATCAAAATCTAAAAGTTGCAATAGAAAGATCAAATTCGAGAAGCATGTGTAAAATTGGAATAGAAACAACTTTTTCAAGTAAACTTTTTCGATATTCGAACAAATAAGCCTACTTTCAGCGTTTAATTTGAAAAAATGTCACTTTTGACATGTAGCGAAATTCATGTGACCCCGATTGAGTAGGCCGTTTCTCATCTTTTTTGAAGCAAAACTTAACGTCCAACTCGAATTCCAAAGAAAGTCATTAATAAAAGTTTTTCCCATATGATGCCGACTTTATGAATGACACTGTATATGATTATATCAACAAAAATAGCGATGATCACCTAACAGTGTGAATTTATACAGCATCAATTTACGATTATCAAGTAAAAATGGGCGAGTGGACTGATAATGAAATATTGGCATTCAATTAGTCCACTGTACCGTTAGGAACCTAAATTAATTTATGCAACCATTCTCACGCTTTTCTTTATGTAAATAATGATTCTATGCGTTGTTCGATATTCCTGAATTTCAGAGCACATTTCAAACGAACTTTCATGACCGTCATTTGGCGATACGTCGAATAAATGGTGATGTCAGTTTTTTTGCTGTTTCGTTATTGGTCAGATAATCTTCCACTTTCACTCATGAAGCAAGGTTGATGAGTCCCCAACTATAATCTAGTTAGCGAAAAGATGTTAGAGTCCTGTCGTTGAATAAAATATAATAGGAGGAATCCATTATGATTTAGTTCATTCTTGATTTTTTCGAGCAACCAGCATGTCCAAATGTTTCTTATTCTCCATAACAAAATATCATCTGAATGTTGGAGACTTGGCAAGATTGTGCTGAATGCTGAGAACCGACAAGACCACGCCCACAAGTCGTGCGCGGTGGTTGTCACGTTCACCGATTCACACTCATCTCCACAACCTGCCCATTTTTCATTCCATCAACTGCTCCGGCACCCCCACGTCTTATATGGCATTACAATTCAGGAGATTGGGACGGTTTCCGCATGTTTTTCTCCGAGTTTCCTTGGCATAGAGTATGCTTTGACTCTGAGGACCCTTCATAGTGTGCTGCGGAGATATCCGAGATCATCATGCTTGGAATGGACACATACATACCTCATTTTTCGAAAAGATCATCACCTTCGAAACCCTGTTTCAACAAAAACTGTTCTAGAACTGTTGCCTTGAAACAAACAGCCTACCATCGCTGGCGCAAAAACCCTAACCTCGCGACTAGAGCAGAATACGTTGATGCCAGGAATAACTGCAGCCAAACAATAGATGCTTCGAAAGAAACATACAACGCCAAGATAAGATCGAAACTCATAGATTGCCCCAATGGCTCCCGTTCGTTTTGGTCCCTTGCTAAAGCGGTCGGAAGAAATTTCACTAATAGTTCATTTCCACCACTGTCCAAATCCGACGGCACATTAGCAACAACATCGCAGGAGAAAGCAAATATTTTTGCAGAGATGTTCGCAGCAAACTCTACTTTAGATTAGTCGAATGCCCGAAATCGTCTTCCGTCAACGCACTATCAGACGAATTTTGCTTGGTCTCAAAACGAATAAGGCTAACGGTCCTGATGGAATTCCACCCATTATCCTCAAAAAATGTGCACCAGAATTAACATCGATTCTCTGCAAGTTGTTTACCTACCATCTCGTAGAGGTCGGGTATTTTTCCATCATGCTGGAAGACAGCTAGAGTCCAACCAATCCCCAAAAAAGGAACAAGAACCTGCCCGACAACTACAGGCCCATTGCCCTGTTATCAGTAATCTCCAAAGTGATGGAGAAAGTCATCAATATTGAGCTTATCAAATATCTGGAGAGCTCAGGAATCATCAATGATGGACAATACGGCTTTCGCCACCGAAGATCTACTGGAGATCTACTTGCCTACGTCACCCATTTATGGCAATCTTCAATAGAAAAACACGGGGAATCTCTAGCTGTCGCGTTGGACATATCGAAAGCATTCGACCGTGTTTGGCACGAAGGACTCCTCCACAAACTACCATCATACGGCTTACCATCTCAGCTATGCCATCTCTTATCGAGTTTTCTTTCAGGCAGATCGCTTCACGTGGTGGTGGATGGGGTATCGTCTGATACCATTGGCATCAATTCCGGCGTTCCACAAGGATCAATTTCGGCACCAACATTATTCCTGCTTCATAACAATGATCTGTTGGGAGTAACAACTTGCCCCGTCCACAGCTTTGCAGATGATAGTACCCTCCATACTGCGTTCTCTTCCAGAATTCCCATTTCTTCCCAGGAAACTAAGAACTCACGGCGCAGGCAGGTCAATGCTGTCAATGAAGATCTTGCTGAAATCACAGCCTGGGGAACAAACAACCTAGTTGAATTCAACGCCACCAAAACTCAAGCCTGCATTTTCTCTAGAAAGGCGGAACTCAGTATGCCCGATATTGTAATGTCTGGCTCCACCATCCCCACCAATATCTATGCTCGGTATTTCCATCAGCAACACTCTTTCATGGGATAATCATGTCAGATCCATCGCAAAAGCTGCTTCACAAAAACTCGGATTCTTGTTCCGTGCGAAAAGCTACTTTACACCTCAACAGCTTCTCATGATCTACAAAGCGCAGATACGGCCTGTTCTAGAATACTGTTCCCACATATGGGGTTCAGCTCCAAAACATACGCTGATGCTCTTAGATTCCATCCAGAGAAGAGCCATTCGCCTGGTGGGTGACGCCACACTCACTCACTCTTTGACATCATTGGAACACCGTAGAAAGGTCGGCGACCTTTCACTTTTCTATCGATACTTCCACGGGAAATGTTCTTCGGAAATCTCTGCTATCATCCCTTCACTAGCAATACCAATCAGACGAACTAGACAAGCCCAGTCAGCACATCATTTCGTTGTCAACCTCGAAAGATGTCGAACAGCACTTTATCAAGACTCCTTCATCCATAGAACGGCTAGGCTCTGGAATTCATTGCTTGTGGAAGTATTCCCAACAACATATAATCTCCAAAAGTTCAAAAAAATTCCAATACCTACCTCCTGTCCCTGTCCTCCCTAGGAACGCGCGATGTTCTTTGAACATTATCGCTCCAAGCGATAAAAAAAATGTCCTTTAGTGTGAATTGATATAATTAGTATTTACACAAATTCATTATGAGCAATAAGTCACAAATCATAAGGGAACATTTCGAGACAATTGAATATTTATTGCTAATTTGGAATATTACCAATACTCAATTGATAATTCATGAATTATTGATTAACTGATATTTCTGATGTTCCCAATCGTATTTCACCACATGGCAACTGTGCTATGGCCTGTTCCTACTCACGAAATCGTGGCGTCAGTTTTTACTGGCATTATTGATGATATTACTGGCATTATTGATGATGTTAGCACCTAGAAATCGACCAAAAAATTCTTGAAAAATATTGAATTGAAAGATATTTGAGTGATTATTCTATTTAAGAAATGAAAATAAATTAGTTCACTCGCCTATTATAAATTATCAAGTAAGGAGTAGCCAAGATGTTACCATTTATGCAAACCAAATTAACAATTGAAAACAAAAATTACGCAGGCGCAGAGGTCCATTCCAAGCCTTTCAAGATAATCTAACAACAAAGTTGTTCATAAAATTTATGGGATATTGTCACAAGTGGGGCCAATACTCAAATAAAATTGGAATAATGAGAAGTGAACCGAAACACAAAGCCAAGAAATTTTTTCTGATCAGTTTCTATCATATTCCAATTACCAATCATCGGTCACCTGCGTACTAGCTGCGCACAATAAGAGAATCTGGTTCAATTAATGTGAAAAATTAAAAGTTTATCAACATTTTACATGTTATTTGATAAATGATAATGGGGAAGACCACTGAGGGAAGAAATCCGTGCAAACCTCTTTCAATCGACGAATCATGATTTACATTTTATGTACAATCAATATTATGAGTTGAAGTTGAAGGGAATCGAATCTATATCGTTTTGAAATCAGCATATTCCATTCGATATTTCAAACAGCCAAATATGATGGTGGAGTCGTGACGTATTAGTCCCGAACTGTAGCTATCTCTCTCTGATACCTCGTCATTCTGCAGTGTTGCAGTGTAATTGGTCAGTTCAATGACAATAGGCGTGTTGGGACTGAGACGTCGCACCAGTCACATCAATGAATTGATGAAATTTCAAATGGCGCAGGAATTGTGTGTTTTGAAATTCAATTTGAAAAAATTCAAAATTAATTCACTGGTAGTTTTTCAGTATAGAGTTCACGATAATGTCGTTTTAAAAAATCAGTGGTCTTCCCCATTGTTAATTGTCTGCATGAACACAGTGATCGAAAATAGGAATAAATGATAATTGCAAATTGATAATTGTTAATTGATGCTGTATAAATCCACACTTTAACAAAACAACAACTATTTGCGGTAGCCAAGGTAATCATCAATCATCTGACGTAGCGATCACATAAAAAATACGGAAAAACATGTCTAACTGTCAATCTAAGCCAGGAGGTAGGAATGTTTTCCCGTAGTTTTTATGTCATCGCAACGTCACATGATGACCTTGGCTACCGCGGATACTCTTCATTGAGGGAAATACCTAATGACCATCAGAAAGTGTCTTCTTCTCGTCTTCACCAATAAATAGGGTGAACTATGAAATTTGGCAAAAACATCTTTTGAGCATTACTTTTCAACAGCTCCTTTGATTCATCTGATTTTTTTATGTAATATTCCTCTACTAAACCCTAATCGACTGACATTTCCAGATTCGGGAAAATGCAGGACCATTTGTGAAAAATTTCGATAGTTCAGTTTTTTTCAAAAAGTCCATCCTGTATATGAATGAAGTATTCAACATTCTCCTCACACCTTCACAGAATTTTTCAAAAAACGAAAACTATAAGCAAAAACGAAAGTTTCATAACAAATTTATTCATTCGAAAATAATTACTTCGCCACGCATAAATTTCACAAATAAAAGTAAGACGCACATTTTCAATGCTTCAGCCCAACATGTATTTTCATTGCCAGGCCTGGCTTTCGTTATTTCATTTTTTGTGGAGGGGAATAATCACTCTGTAGATCTTTTTCAAATCAGTGGATCGGGTATCGGTTCAGATGTGAATGGTCATTGAATCAAATAATTCAAGATATTTGAACAGAAAATAAAGGTTTATTCACAATTATTTTTCAACAGCTATACTGACAAAGGCGGATAATAATTCTAGTACGGGAAATAAGTGACCAAATTAACTGAATAAAACGAATAAAATAGATAGAACTGTGAATTGAAATCATAAAATTATGTTTAGCGATGACCATCAAAAGTTTCACTGATTCGAAAAAGATCTACAGGGTGATTATTATCCTCCACTAAAAATTTTAGTTACTGAATCCAGGTCTGAAAATAAAATAATATGTTGATTTCCATTGAGCTGAAGCATTGAAAATGTAAGTCTCACTTTTATTCGTAAAATTCATGAGTTACGAAGCATCAATTTCCAAATAAATATGTTTTTTGCCAAATTTTCGTTTCTCCATAAAATTCATAGTTTTTTTCAGACTGCAGTGAAAGTGTGAGAAAAATTTCTGATGTTTGTGTGTGGCCTTTGAAAATTCCCTGTCACAATTTACAAAAACGATATACAGGATGAACAATTTGCTATTAATTGAACTATCAAAATTTTTCAAGAACGGTCCTGGATTTTCACGATTTTGAAGTCGATCAGACGAATCGAAGAAACTGTTGAGAAGTTATGACCAAAAGATGTGTTTGCCAAATCTCATAATTCACCCTATATATTGGAAAAGAAGTGAAGAAGACACTTTCTGATGGACATTCGGTATTGCCCTCAGGGGCATCTATTCGTGGTAGGAGTATGTACAGTTCCTCATGACTCACCCTGTATATCGCAGTAGATCATTTATTTATTTATTTATTTATTTATTGAAAATGTTACTTCCAGTCAGAATCAAGTTCTGGTATAAGGAAGTATAGTTAACAATAATACCTAACTATACAATTATAATAAACTGATGAATAATAAAATATTTGAAAACATTAATTATTAAATTTTGACAAATCATTTCATATTGCTGAGCAAAAATCAATTTGAATATGAATCAAAAGTAAGTCATCTATTTCGTTCAGAAATGATAAATTTTTTAAGATGGTATTTGAATTTTATTGTATTTCTGCAATTTTTTATATTATCTGGTAATTTGTTATATTCCAAGAGAGCAGCGTGGGTGAATCTTTTTTGGCCTATAGAAGTATTAGCGATATCAAGATGAAATAAACCATGTTGTCTAGTTTGATAATTATGAATTTCATTGTTTCGTGTTAAAATAAAATTAGATTTCAATCTTTTATTTATGATATTGTATGTAATTTTCAGTCTTTCGATTTTGAACATTTCTTCTAATGAGAATGATTCAGTTATTTTATATAATTGATTTGTTGGTGTATCATATGGTAAACGATACAGTACTTTCAATGTCTTTTTATATAATGCAGATATTTTATTAAAATTGTTTTTTGAACAGTATCCCCAAACATTTATCAAATAGTTGATACGACTGAGTATATGAGAATATAGAATTATATTTGCAACTTTTTTATTCAGCTTGGGACATCTTCTCAGGGCTCCAATAATAGGAGATATTTTTTTCTTCAAAACATTTATATGTTTGTCCCACTTCAATTTATCATCAAACCAAATCCCAAGATACTTTTTCTCATTAGTTTGTTTCAAAGATTCATTTTTAATTCTGAGATTTAAATCTATATTTTGTTTATTTTTTTGTTGAAAAATCATATATTCAGTTTTATCAGTATTTATTGATAAGAGGTTTGAATGCAGCCAATTTTCAAATTTCATCAAGTCTCTGTTTATTATATTTTCTAAAATGATAGGATTTTTATTTTCATATAAAAGTACCGTATCGTCTGCATAAATAGTGTAATTACATTCTGTATCAATTTTCGTGATATTTTGAATATATAATAAATATAAAATTGGTCCTAAAACAGATCCTTGAGGGACACCTTTAGTCATCGGTAGTCTATGAGACTCTGAGTTGGTAGATTTGGTACTGATTGTCCTATTTTGAAGATACGAATCTAAAAGGTTCCTTATCATCCCAATGTATACTTGAAAAAGCAACTATGTGAATCACTAGTATTGAGTCATACTGATTTTGCTAATTTGGCATACTGTCCATGCTTAGATGCAGTTTCGTCAGCGAGAATTCGAAGAATTGAGAATTCCTGTATCAGATTCATTTACTCACTCAAAACAGTTCTCGTAAACCTAGCGAATTGGGATGGCTCAATATGTTCAATGGACATAAATTGCATATTGCCTGCTTGGTTCACAAAGTATTGAAAGATAAACATCCTATTTACATTCATCATCGATTAACATTCACTTCGGGAATTCATAATCGTTTCACTAGAAATACAGGTCTTCTCGTGATGTCTGGGCATCTTTATATGAGAGATGCTTCTTCTATAATGCAGTTGAAATATACAACTCTCTCCCACAAGAGTTCAAGAATAAATCAATTGTTCACTTCAAAAAGTCAACTAAATTATTTTTTTGATGATAATGTTATACTTATATTCAGTGAAATTTGATTTCTCTTTGAAGAAAAAAATGCGTGTATATTAAATTTTCACAAACTCACGTCACCTCAGTAAAATTACAATGTTTAGTTGAATTTTGAGGTTTTAGAGTATGTAGGTAGAGTTGGTATTTCATGTCTAATTTCAATTTCAGTGTTATTTTTCACACTTTTAGCTCTGGTGTTCTGAGAATTTTTTAACACTTCTTTCTCCACAATGACGTGAATTCGAGACAATATGCAATGACTTCGAATAAAAAGTTGTCTCCTCGTGTAGAGAGTATAATAGGGAAATATCATTACAACATGATTCTTCCTGGCTATTTTGCTATAGAAAATGAAATCAATATTTCGTTAAGAGAGTAGAAGAAAATGTTATGTTTCAGTTCCTGTTGGTGTGGTGACTTTCGAAAGAAAATTCATACCCAAAGCTGATATGCCGAGGTGGGATATGTTAGATAGCGATTTGGGAAGCACCAAAATACACGTAGACAGCTCCGGAACTATCGAAGACAACGGACTGGGATTTTTGCAAGTGGACTTTGCTAACAAGTAAGAAAGTTTATTGAAATGAGTGTTCTTGTCTTTTCTCTGGAATAAACTTGAAATTTTCAATTTCAGAAATGTGGGAGGTGGTGTTCTAGGTTATGGTTGTGTTCAAGAAGAAATAAGATTCGTTATATGTCCGGAGTTGTTGATAAGTAGGTTGTTTGTGGAACAACTGGGTGATCAAGAAGCTGTGATAGTAACAGGTAGTCGATTTCCTTTATTTATATCACAAAATTGACGTTCCCCAGAAACGTAATTATTTGATATCTGTCACGCACCTATTCTTGCATGAAGAAAAATACTGTGAGTGAACTATCAAACACACCTTCTGAGGTACAGGGTGATTCACCATAAATGTCCCCCCCTCTAGCTCACTTGTTTTTGAACCGATTTGAAAATTTGAAGGATCATCTTGAATGATTTTCCGTAAATTTTTTTTTCCGTTGCATCAGAAAATACAGGGTGCTCGGAACAAACGATCTACAGAGTTCCACTCGATTTTTTTCAAATGGAAACACCCTGTATTTCATTGTATTTTTAGATTCTCCCTGAAGAGCTGATTTCATCAATATATCACACTTGGGGTCTATCGTGATTTTTCAACTTGAGTATTTTTTTGGGTCGAAACTATTCATTATTGGTCAAAACGGCTTCAATGTCCCTATCTCAACTCTTGATTTACTATCTACTGACATTTAATTGGAACATATACAGTGTGCTTCAAGATTCAGAATTCTGATCACCCTGTATCTGTTCCAATTATTAAATGTCAGTAGATAGTAAATCAAAACTTGAGATACGGACATGAAAGCCGTTTCGACCGATAGTGAATAGTTTTGTCACAGAAAAATCCTAAAATTGGAAAATCTCGATTTTGAACACCCTATATCTCTGTAATTATTTTCGCTAGACCCCAAGTGTGATGCATTGATGAAATCAGCTTTTCAGGGTGAATCTAAAAATACAATGGTAAATAGGGTGTTCCATTTAAAAAAATCAAATAGTACCCTGTAGATCGTTCGTTCCGAGCACCTTGTATTTTCTGATGTAGCGGAAAAAAACTCTAGCGGAAATCATTTTAGATGATATTTAGAATTTTGCAATCGGTTCAAAAATAACTGAGCTAGAGGGGGGGACATTTATGATGAATCACCCTGTACCAGAAAGTGCAAAATGTGTTACTTTCAATCACCTAATCTCGAAGAAATCAACAAAGAAATATAAATTACAATAATCATTCATAAATTGGTGTGACTTCAATAAGGTGAATAAGTATCCAGAAAAGGTGTTACTGGTTTATTTTGTGAATTAATCGAAAACTCTGAAGTCATCAAATCTCAATTATACTTTTTTTACTTCGTAATCAGAGGAGCAATATCTTTATTTCTTGGTTTGATAACAGCTCAATTTGAGGTTATCATTCAGGTAGTTATATAGGTCACGTGCATATTTAAAAGATGACCGACCCTGGTGAAACAAACTCACTTTTCTTATTTGTTAACATAGGATCGAAATAGTTTTTCACGATCATTTTGGCATACGAATCAAGGTTTTCGGGATACTTATTTATTCGAGCATGCTAGCGCACATTGTGTTCTTATGCAATGCACAAAAATGCAGCGAAAGACGAAAGAATGAGATTCTTCAGGTAAATTGTTATCTAAAAGTACTGTAGTCACTCACATAGTTTTCATATTGAAATTTTGTCATTTTTCTTTAGAATTTCTTCTGTAATAAGAGCTAATAAAAAGACTTGTAAAGTTTCTAAAATAAGGCAAGAAGTGGATTCTTGCCATCAAACGGGAAGACTGTTCTGAAATGCTGACGAAATATGGATGTGTGTGTTTCAAACATTTTCACTCTTATCATAGCTCTTATTTCAGAAGAAATTCTAAACAAATATCAAAACAATTTCATATGAGAACTATGTGAGTGACTACAGTACTTTTAGATCACAATTGACCTCAAAAATTTCATTCCTTCGTCTCGCGCTGCATTTTTTATGCATTGTACAACAGCACAATGTGATTGTATGCTTGAATAAATAAATTGCCCAAGAAACACCAAACTGATTTTTTACAACTCGACACGTGTTCCGCTAACTATGTTAGCATCTTCAGGAGAAGATTAAAACAGTTTTAATTCTTTCCTGAAGATAAAAAGGGATGTTGTTTCACCTCTAGGGTCGGTCATCTGTCAAATGTGCTCATGACCTATGCCCTAACCAGGTTAGGCTAGATTAGAGTCACTGGATGGTATTAGTTTGATAAGAGTTCGGACACAGAAATGACAACTGTTAGGGTTTTTGAATGTTTAGATTCAATAAGTTACACACCTTGCATTGTGACAATAGCACCATAGTCGTCCCGCGCTTTTTATTCGAAATAATTGTTTGAATTTGTCAATAAATTTTATGAACGTCAGATTTGAAATAAAATGTAATAATTATACTTTTGAGAAAAAAGCAGCTATGGAAATCACTTGCTGTGTAATAAATTGTGCCAAATCTGATAAAATGGATATCATTTATTCAATTTTCCAAAACAAATATCAACCATTTGCTTATGGAAGGAAGATATGAAACGGCCTGGGTGGAAAATCAATTTCAAGACGAGCGAAATTTGTGAGGTACTCATTAAATTTAGCTTCTTATAACAGCATCTGATTACAGAATGAAACTATATTTTAGGTCCAGTTTCGAACAGACGATTTCAAAATCTGTTTGAGAGAATCTGCTATTCCATCAATTTACGAAGCAGACGATTTCAAAATTCCATTATTATCATCACACAAAATACAGAACAAAATAACCATGGAAAGAGGAAACTAAGAAATGCAAGGAAACTACAACGTGATATATTATTGAATGGCGTTTTTGATGCCGATCAAATTCAAAATTCAACAGTGAAAAGTGAATAATTATTTATGTATCAAGGGAACGCTGGAGGTTATCGTTTTGGAGATATTTTCTGTATCGATCCATGTCACCTTTAGATGCTTAGCTCCTAGGGCGCTGAGTGAAGTTGCTGAGAACTTTTCAGAAAAATGTATTTGGTATATCGATCCATGTTACTTAGATGATTATAGCTTCTAAGGCGCTAAGTGAAGTTTTCAACACCCTGTATCTCCAAAATGAAACATTTCCGGACACAAGCTTATATTATTATAGACTTTATTTCTTAAAATTGTCTCAGGAATACTTCACTTGAACGTATTTATGTTACTTCCTGTATATTGAGAATACCTACCTTTAATTAAATATTAATAACTTCATGTTTTATACTTATCACTGGAGTACAGTTTGACATACAATAAGGATTTATAGCTATAAGTTTATCCATATGTGTATATTTTCTAATATTAAGACGTTGGTACTGCATTCTTCTCATTTATATATATATATATATTTGTTCTGCTAGAAGTGTATCACTATAAATTGAAGTGGGTGTTTGTACCCTATATCCATTGTCCATCTACGGCTATGATTGATTTGACAGAAAATATAACCTCTAAAATCGTATTTGACAATCAGGCGCTTCTAGGGAAATTGAAAAGACAAAGAGCAGAATATATGTCTCATTCTTTTATTCACCTAAACCATTTTATTATAGAAAATAGAAAAGGACAAAGTTCAGCTGTGTCCGAACTCTTATCAAACTAATACCATCCAGTGACTCTAGGCTAGATTAGGTTGGATTAGGTTAGATTGGAGTGGAAAAATAGCTATAAGCTAATCTCCGCCATGTTAAGTGAAGTCTACATCATTATTGATATTGATAATGAATGAAATATAGATTGTTATATATTCGTTGCTTCCATTTGTATATAAGTGCTATTTTATCATAACAGGTGTTGAAAGATATAGTAAGTACAAGGGATACGGAGACTCCTTCGAATACGATGGAAACTTCATAGACGAAACTCCCCACGATGAGTATGGCAGGAGGAGGACGACAGTCTGTATAATTGATGCCATTCGCTTCAACAAGCCTCGGGATCAGTTTCGACCTTCTGCGATGTTGAGAGAACTGAATAAGGTGAGAAATCCAAAGATATATGATGTCATACATGTCTTTCGTCTGCAACCTGTCTTCAAAGTTGTCCGTTTCTGTTCCAAAATGAGGGCTAATATACAGTGCTTTCGTAAAGTACGTACGCATAAATTCATTTTTAGCAAAACTGTCAATTTATGAGAAATCTCCTGAAACAGGTCGACTTTTGTTTTCAACTTGGTGATCCACGTTTTAGTAATGACGACCGCGACAATTTTTTGGATAGAACACCATATACAGGGTGTATCTAAATAACACCGGAAAAATTCAAAGGGTGATTCCTTGTGTTATTCTAGCAAATTAAGTCCATATCAAGTATCAATTGTTTTTATTTATAACCCCCCTGTATAAGCTTTCATGGTGCCAAAATTGAGTATGGTTGGAGACTGAGAAAGCCTCGAAATTTCAAATTGATACTAATTGGGGTTATTGAGTAATGTCAATGAAAGTCTTGAAAACACGCCTACATTAAAATTTTGAGTCAAATCGATTTTTTATTATTTCCTCAAAAATTAAGCTAGATACAAAAATTACACAAAGAATAAAAAAGTAGTTATTTCAATAGTTCAATCTAATAATAGTTATTTATTATACAAGGGAAAAAAGTTGTAGATTTTATCTCCAGGTTGTGTGACAACAATCGTCGCGTACATTTATGCCAGCAGAGATGAAATGCCAAACTTTTTTCCCGTCACAGAAAAAAAAAATGAAACTGAAATTGATGGAAAGACAATTGAGTGATGAATAAAAAACGCTTTTTCATGGAAATATTAATACACAGTGAAACATTTGAAAATTTCATAATTGAAAAAACACAATGGTAGATTATCTCATACATCTGTGATCTACAAAAACCGCTGGCGAATGGAAAAGGTGATTCTTTTAATCAGAACCGAGTTGCGTTCTCCAGAAACGTCTAATGTGCCATCCACCGTGAATTCGCCTGTATACCACCATTCCTATGGGGTTTTCTTGCGACATTGACATATTTGAATGTTTTCAATATTTTTTTTTCATGTTCCATGCACTACCCTTGACAGGTTTACTAGGGTCCCTTGATGTAAATTGACGTATTTGTCATCTTAACAGGGACGGACAGATCCTCGTCTCCTCTCACTCTAAAGTGTTTGTGAAACAGTTATGTCAATCAATTTTATTATTCCCCAAAACAACATTTGTTTATAGCAGGGAACATGGTGAATACATAAATATATTTGACAAAATGAAATAAAGAAGACAGTAAAATGAGACTCACACTGAAAAATAATCTTTTTTTTTATTTTCCAACTTCAAATGAAAATGATTCTCAATTGACTCAGCTGTTAGGTACCCAATAGAAAACTATAGTAGTTGTACAAGAAAACTATAAAAATGAGATAAGATGTTAATATTACAGGAGTAGATGTTTCTTGAATTCTTTGTTTAAATTTTTCAATCCTATTAATCAGCTTCAACTCATTTGGTAGTGAATTGTATTGTATCATTCCATTGTGATAGATGGCTTTTTGACAAATATCTGATTTAATTTTCCTGACAGAAAAATTATCTGCTTCTCTAGTTGTATGGTTGTGGTGATTACTATTGATTTGGAAAACCAAATTTGAATGCTTTTGACAATGTTTAACTGAATGAATGAACGACATTAATTTGAATTTATATAGTGAATCTATATCTAATAACTCCTCTGTAAAGGTTCATAGTAGGTTCCGAATAATTCAGTATGTATATACATTTGATAATTTCAGTTTGAAGAGTTCCATCTTCATTCATTTCTGGGGATAAACACTCGATTTCTGACATTTGTTGTTTTTCAGGTTATATTGGGACATTGGCGTATCATACGTAATTTCCACATGTAATTTCTCATTAAACACTACAGATTATATCCAAATGATGACGATGATTTTCGAGTTTTTGATTTTTCAACTCCAGCATAATCTGTGAGGCAGTGAGCAAATTTTTCTGAAAGTTTAATACGTTTTACCAAATGGCACTGTTCCTAGGCAGTACCTATCAATGAATGAATTTTGATTTTAGACTAAGCCTTATGGTTGAGAACTGGTGAAAAATCGAATGTAGCTATTCAAACTAATGTGCTCATATGTCATGTGTGCTGTATATATTCATGTTGGGAATCATTTCTGCAGTTTATCACGAACACCTAATATTTCCTGAATGTAGGTATAATTTTTTAAATGGTAGGGCATATGCTTCTTCTTTTAATCCTCCGTTTTAATCAAAACTGTTTCTATTAAAATGCATTCAAAAACTTGTGGAGTGGATAATTATAGGCACAATGGGAAAGTATAATATGTGATTTCGTATTAGTTTTACCTCGAATATTTTGCTGATGTATTTACCAATTTTTTCCATTCGGTCACTTCACTTTCCATGTTCTAAGTTCATTTGCATTTGATGGAAAGCTGACAAATTCAAATTTTCCATCCAACTGATTGATACAGCCTAACGCAGCACAGTTTACCATCCTTCCAAAACAGAAGTGAATAATGTCATATTAAGATAAAGCATGAAATTTGAATTTTGTAAGATCTCTTTTAACGCCTATGAATGAGACGTGACAGCAATGTCATGTCAGGGACGCCAATACACGAAACTAAAGTCACTAGATGAATGAAAGAGAAAGGAGCTATGATCTGTCCGTACCCTGTTAGATGACAAAATACGTCAGTTTGCTTCAAGGGACCCTAAGGTCTACATATCAAAATAAGGCTAACGGTCCTGATGGAATTCCACCCATTATCCTCAAAAAATGTGCACCAGAATTAACACCGATTCTCTGCAAGTTGTTTACCGTCTCGTACAGGTCGAGTATTTTTCCATCATGCTGGAAGACAGCTAGAGTCCAACCAATCCCCAAAAAAGGGAACAAGAACCTGCCCAACAACTACAGGCCCCTTTACCTGTTCAGTAAGTGATGGAGAAAGCCATCAATATCAAATATCTGGAGAGCTCAGGAATCATCAATGATAGACAATACGGCTTTCCCAACCGAAGATCTACTGGATATCTACTTGCCTACGTCACTCATTTATGGCAACCTTCATTAGAAAAACACGGGGAATCTCTGGCCGTCGCGTTGGACATATCGAAAGCATTCGACCGTGTTTGGCACGAAGGACTGCTCCACAAACTACCATCATACGGCTTACCACCTCAGCTATGCCATCTCTTATCGAGTTTTCTTTCAGGCAGATCGCTCCACGTGGTGGTGGACGGTGTATCGTCTGATACCATTGGCATCAATTCCGGCGTTTCACAAGGATCAATTTTGGCACCAACATTATTCCTTCTTCATATCAATGATCTGTTTGGAGTAACAACTTGCCCCATCCACAGCTTTGCAGATGATAGTACCCTCCATATGGGGTTCAGCACCAAAACATACGCTGATGATCTTAGATTCCATCCAGAGAAGAGCCATTCGCCTGGTCGGCGATCTTTCACTTTTCTATCGATACTTCCACGGGAAATGTTCTTCGGAAATTTCCTGCTATCATCCCTTCACTAGAAATACCAGTCAGACTAGACAAGCCCAGTCAGCACATCCTTTCGTTGTCAACCTCGAAAGATGTCGAACAGCACTTCATCAAAACTCCTTCATCCATAGAACGGCTAGGCTCTGGAATTCATTGCCTGAGGAAGTATTTCCAACAACATATAATCTCCAGAAGTTAAAAAAAAATTCAATACCTACCTCCTGTCCCTATCCTCCCTAGGAACGCACGATGTTCTTTGAACATTATAGGGATTTCCTTTCGTGCGCTCCAAGCGATAAAAAAAATCACTGAAAATGAAAAAAAAAGTGTTGTCACTTGAAGGGTTGATGATTTGCAGGCGTACGTGGGCTTCAGTTCCCGACAAAAGTGCAATCTAGCGCCGGTCGCCACCGGCAACTGGGGCTGCGGCGCCTTCCGCGGCAGCGCCTACCTGAAGGCGCTGCTGCAGCTGATGGCGTGCTGCGCCGCAGGAAGGAATTTGGTCTACTACTCGTTCGGCGACGAGGAGCTGCGCAGGGACTTTCACGGCATATACCAATTCCTGAGTGAGAAGGGAGTGACGATAAGTGGGTTTGTTTTCTATTAGCTATACTAGAGTCATTAGGTGCGTTTTGTTGTGCCATAACTCAATCTGGTTCTTGGCATTGTATACGTTTTGATACGCATTCAAACCCATTTCCATTCCCATTCGCATTCCTTCTCATGAGAAGGATTGCAAATGGGAATGATAAATAAATGACTTGTGATTATTATTGCAACAGGGGAATTGACAACTAAAAGAAAAAATTGTCAGCATATTAGCTAATAATAATGAATAGAAATTGAAGAGAACCACCATCTAAGGCATTGATGTCTTCCAAAATTTCGAATCGAAAGTTGAGATAGGGGCAAGAAAGCCGTTTTGGCCGATAATAAATAGTTTCGACACAAAAAAATCCTAAAGTTGAAAAATCTCGATTTTGAACACCCTATATCTCAGTAATCATCCTTGCTAGACCCCAAGTGTAATGAATCGATGAAATCAGCTTTTCAGGGAGAATCTGAAAATTCAATAAAATACAGGGTGTACTATTTAAAAAAAGGAAGTTGATGATAATTTCGGAATAACTGAAAAAGTGGCAATATCGACGATAACATTTCCAAATCCACCACGTTTTGAAATCACACTGTACATATATTCAAAAATATCTAACAAACGGTTACCGAGATATTCACTGGTTCCATAATTCTTCCCAACCCTGTATTTCGTTATTAAATGACGATCGAAATTTGCAGCCGGCTCTCATACTATTAGTACAGAGAGAAACAAATTTTTGTAGTATACAACTATCCAAAATTCTCATAATGGTCATATTTGTACAGTGTGTCTAGTTTTCGATACTTTTGCGTGATATCTCAGTTATCTTCGGAGAAAGTACCTTGCGGTTTTCGCGGTCGTTTGCCATTTTCCTTTGAAACTCAAGATGGCCTAATCAGATTTTGCATAACTATTTCCGTTTATGAGATAGAGAGCGATTTCGAAAATTTATACTTTTTGAACCCCCTCTATATCTACGAAGTTTCTTAGCGAAAATGTGGAGTTAAAATCTTATCCCATAGAGAATTTTACGCGGAATCCAGTGGCACACTCAATGTTTTTTTTTTCGGGGTACGGTTTTGCAGATAAGACTCAAACTTAAGTTTTTTTAAATGGAACACCCTGTATTTTATAAGCTCATTGAATTTCTATTTTTTTCCCTTCAAAATAATACATGATGTATAGATGTATAGATATACAATTTTCAAAGATGCTCAAAAATCACTGAAACATTGAAATTCAATAGTGGGCTATGACTTTCATATAAAAAAATATCCAATTTAAGAAATATTTCTATCGATTTTTCCATGAAAAGGACAAAAATAATGTCAACACTAATTACCTAACAAAAGACACAAGTTAGGTACCTGAAAGCAACAAATGAATAGTAATGAGCACCTGATTAAATATTTACTAAAACAATTGAATTTCGAAATTATTCAGTAACTTATTCATTGATCATCAACTTTTTATTACTATTTATTTGTTGCTATCAGGTAACAAAGTTTTTTGTTTAATTAGTTAATTATTAGTGTTGGTATTGGTTTTGTCCTCTTCATGAGGAATTGAAGGAAATATTCCTTCAATTGGAACTTTTTTTATATGAAAAATCCATCCAATCCGTTAAAAACGCAATATTTTAGTGATTTTGGAGCAGTTTTGAAAGTTTTATATTCAAGCATTATAAATCATTTTAAATGAAAACAAATACGGAATTTGATGAGCTGATAAAATACAGTGTTCCATTTAAAAAATCATAAGTTTGAGTCGTAACTCCAAAACCATACCCCGAAAAAAAAATTGAGTGCGCTACTGGATTCTGCGTAAATTTTCTATGGGCTAAGATTTTGAATCGACATTTTCCCTGAGAAATTCAGTAGATATAGAGGGGTCCAAAAAGTATAAATTTTCAAAATCGCCCTGTATCTCAAAAACGGAAACAGTTATGCAAAATCTGATAAAGCCATCTTGAGTTTCACAAAAAAGTGGCACAGGACCGCGAAAACCGGAAGGTTCTATCTCCAAAGTTAACTGAGATATCGCAAAAGCATCGAAAACTGGACACACTTTACATACGGCACTTTCGCTTAGCAGGGCAATATATTTTTTTATTTCTGATAGTGACATTATAAGCTTATATCGTCATAGTTACGATATCTATTATAAGGGTCATAACTCCCTTGGGATGTTATAGATGCTATAATTCCCTCTAACTAAAATTGAATAAGAAATGCATAGCAACAACCACGCAGTAACGTAGCAATAAGGAATCTCCTATTCGCGGTAGTCAAGATCATCATCTGACGTTCTGATGACATTGAAACTATACGGAAAAACATGTCTAACTTCCAATCGGGAAGGTATCTAATGAATTAAATCAGTCAGAAATAAAATTATCTATGTATCACGGGAATTACTGAGCCTCAATAACCTCAGGCAATTGCTGTCCCTCGGGCCAGAGGCCCTCGGGACGCAAACTTTGCCATCGGTAATTAAGGCCCTCATAATTCCCTTGATACATAAATAACTATTATTTCTGACAGTGACATTGAAAGCTTATATCGTCATAGTTACGATATCTATAATGAGGGTCATAACTCCCTTGGGATATTAAGGTTCAAAAACTCCCTCTTACCTTTTACAGGTGAGAATGATACCAGAAATGCTTATAAACGTTTATATGTGATGAAAACTAAGACATATTTTCCTTATTCACGTCATCACAAATAATAAATGTACAATTTTCAAATGTTCCCTGGAAATTACTTCCGCCGCTTAAAAAAAATAAACATGTAACATAGCGACAACCTAGCAACAACCAACAATGCTACAATCAACGCTACCTAATTCAAATATACCAGAAAGGTTATGAATTTAAACATTTATTGCGTTCTAAATATGGACATATTGTTATGAAAATCGGTCAGAAATAAAATTATCTATGTACCACGGGAATTATAGAGCCTTAATAACCTCTGGCAATTGCTGTCCCTCGGGCCAGAGGCCCTCGGGACGCAAATTTTGCCATCGGTAATTAAGGCCCTCATAATTCCCTTAATACATAAATAACTATTGAAAACGGTGCCATACCGTGTCTCCATGTATCGCGATGGCTGTATGATAGTTTTATGACGAAACACTCTGTATTACTTGTTTCAGAACAGCTGTGGAGGATTTTGTGTGGATTCTCGCCATCCGGATTTTCCGACACAAGCTTGTATTTATTCATACAGCAAACTTATATCACTCAAAAAAAGGAACCTGTAATTGAAAAGTTGGTAGAAAATAAAAATGGACACTGTTCCTCTAGTCAAAACAAAACGGTCTTCAAAAAGCAAGAGTGTGAGCCGTCCACATCATTTCAAGGCCGAAGAAATGGTGACGAAATTCGTGAAGAAAAGATCGATTTTACGAAAACTAACGATATGGAAATAGATGACGATATCATCGATGCGACTCCTCCAGAAGAAATCAAATTCAAGAAGAAACAGACGAAAAAAGCGAAAATGTCGGAAAAGGAAGTCTTGGAAAAAATGCCTAAAACGAATATAATGGAGCTGATAGACAGGATAGACGGTAATACTAATAACAATCACAAGGAAGGGCATCAGGAAGAATCATTTCTTTCAAAATTAGACAGTTTCAAGAAGACGGGTAAGGGTCGTGTAGTAGGAAAAACGGAATGCAGCACGAATGACAACACGATATCGAATCAAGACACTTTCAAAATACCAAAAACGAAAATATCACAGTATTTCACAAGCAAACCCACAAAACCTAGTTAGCGAGAAATGTATTGAATAAAATATTTATTTTACTTGTTCCATGTTTCATGTTGTTTGTTCATCGTAAGATGTTAACCATAATCCTTTAGTACTCCTCCACAGAAATAACTACGGTTTCCACCACTCATCTGAGAAATCGCCATTATTCAAGGATTTCCTCTAATAAGAAGTGACACTTTCATAGATGAAAACCCAAAGTCATCTCCACAACTTTGTGGCGTGTGTGCGTTAATGCTCGAGATCATTAATCGCCTTTTAATATACAAGTTGGTTACAAAATTTTTCCGTCGACTATGTTTCTCATTTCTCCTGCAATGAAGAAAACTTGGTTCGCGAATTCATCATCCATCCGGAAACTGCTAAGAATCACCCAGTAGCCTTGTTACTGACATTAGTGTCATTTGACATTTGCCGAAATGATCAACATAGGAAATAAATTCCTTCTGTTAGAAAACAGGGATTAAAATCGTGTCAGAAACTTGGAAAGGCGAACCCGTTAACGGAAAATCGTCGATGAAATCCATGTTTTCGATTTAAATGCAGATTCCGCTAGTTATAGCATAAACAATGAATGCACGCGGTGTATGTTTGGTTGCCTATAAAACAATCGTGCATTAATAGACAAATCGTCCATTAATAGGGGTCATTAATGAACGATTTCATATACATTAAACTTAGTCGTTAATACGAAGTCGACGGAAAAAAAATTTCGAGGGAATAATGAAAAACTGTCAATAGTGTCAATGATATGCAATATATACAGGGTGTTTCTTAAGTACGTGTAGAAAATTCAGGAGCATGTTGCTGTGACGTCAAAATAAGAAGAAAAGTTCATATAAATATCTGTCCGAAAGTTATTAGTTTCTGAGATACAGAGTGTCAAAGTTAAATTCAAATTTTTGGTTTTTGTTAATAAATTTCAAAATAATTGTGATATTCGAATGAAGTTTGGTCTCTAGGGGTATTTTTCAATGACAATATCAAATTTCATGTTGGTTTGTCTCTTTCGTGGGGGTCGCGCCACCTACATGTCTTATGAGTATTTTGAGAAGTCATTACTTTTTTGTGCGTACCTGTATCACGTTTTATGATGGAAAAATAGATTTCTAGAACACTTTTGAGTAAGGAATATATTCTTGGTAGAGGTCGCTGCGAGCAACTGTTTTCGAGTTGGGATTTGAAATAATCGATGCATTTGAATTATTTCCATGGGGCTCGTAAGTCGCTTCTAAGTAGTAATATCTGAAAAAATACGCCAGTGAATTCTTCTTCTTTCATTCAATATTCTCTTACATTCCTTACTTCTTTGTACCCACTTTTTTGGCCATAATTTGGAAATGAAATTGAAGAAAAATAATTTTCCTTACTTGATAGATAAATCTGAGACAGGATTTCTGTACTTTCTCCACACGATTTATGTCACTTTTGTCCAGACAAGGTCCGTATAATACATCGCAAAAGTTGAAATAACTTAGAACCAGCGTATCACTCAACATCCTTTTGGTTGTAGTTGATAGCAAGTGTCTATGAGGATAAAGCATTTTCTTGGAACAATAATATGCTTTTTGAATACAATAACTAATATGCTTTTTGAAACGAAGATCTACATCCAGGTACAAACCCAAATTTTTTACATTTTCAACAAAGGACAATTCTTTACCTTGAACTTGTATTTTCATAACAGATTCGATGTATTGTTTGTATGACATTTGATTTCATTGCATTTATTTTTAAGGAATGCAGTGTCGATAGCTTTACTAGCCGATCCAGGTCTTCTATTATTGCCTGTTGCGCCAATAGCCAATCATCAGGAAAAAATGAGTGATATAGCTGTGTCATCAGCATAAAAGTGAGATTTACAAGTCTTTATTCTCGATAAAAAGTTATTAATGTATATACTGAACAACAATGGGCCTAGTATAGATCCCTGGGGAACACCACAAGTCATATTTTCCCTCCCAGACTGTCCGACAGTTGTTTCCACGAATTGGCACCTATTTTGTATATAGTTAGCCATAAGTTGGACTGCATTGGCCACATTAGTGTGGCAAAGTGAGATAACTGCTTTACTATTTGAGATAGATGAATAAAAATTAAAAAATTAAATGTCAGTAGATAGTAAATCAAAAGTTGGGATAGGGACATGAAAACCGTTTTCAATAATGAATAGTTTCGACGCAAAAAAAATCCTGAAGTTGAAAAAGCTCAATTTTGAACACCCTATAGCTCTGTAATCATTCTCGCTAGACCCCAAGTGTGATGCATTGATGAAATCAGCTCACAAAGGAGAATGCGAAAATGAAATGAAATACAGGAGTCCCATAAGAAAAAGTATAACTTTGATACGCCACGCATTTCTGAGTCACCCTGTATGAAGCGAAATAATTTGGAAATGTGCTGCTCATGATCCTAGATCATCTCTGGAACTTTTGTCTATCTATCTCAAACTGTAAAGCCGTTATCTCACTTTGCCACACTAATGACTCACCCTGTATATTTATAGGAACTTTTCTTTTCATTTTGACGTCAGCAACATGCTCCTGAATTTTCTACACGAACTTAAGAAACACCCTGTATATACACACGTAGGCCCGATTCCTATGCAACCAATGAAAGATTCAACATTCATTATTTACCCAAAGGTAAACCAAATACAGAGTGTCCCTGAACGGTCTGTACAAAATGATATCATAGACTCCTAAGACTAAGTGAGTAGATTGAACCAAACTTATTACCTCTATCTATACCAAAACGCTCCGTTTTGCCCATGTTTAGCCGCTACAGGACGTCGGATTTGATTGTTTTATTTTCATTTTCTCGTATACAGGGTGTTTTTTTTTTTTAAGAAGAAGAAGAAGTCTTTATTGAACCACGGAAAATTACATTTTCATAGAGGTCCTTACTCTAAAAAAAACATGTCATATAAAAAAAAAAGGAATCATTAAAATTATAGAGTACATTTTGTCAGGTACATTGGTTGCGTAGTATTGATAATAGCCTAATTATATCACAGAATTTGTCACTACCTATCATTACTTTGCGTTTTTACAAAAAATCTTGAAAAGATTACAAATGTAGCCAATTCAAAGCGTCTATTTACTCATAAGGTATTTTTTCAGTTTTTCATTAAATAATTTGCTGTTACATTCTTTTATTTCAACAGGAAGTTGATTATATATTTGAACACCTTTAAAGCAAATGGATTTTTTATAGGCTTCCATAGATGCATTGGGTAAGAATAACTTCTTGCTATTGCGTGTATTGTATGAGTATAAACTATCACATGTCGTAAATGACAGATTTGAAAATTTTTGACCGTTAATGGTTTGATGAATGTGATTGGATATTTGGAGTTCATACATATTATCTAAACTTAAAATATTGAAGTTTTTATAAAGATTAACTGTACTATATCTATAGGGCAGTGAGTATATATTTTTGATGGCTTTATTTTGGAGTGTCCTCACTTGTTTCACCAATTTATTACAGGCTGGAAACCAAATCATTACCAGATATTGAAGGTGGCAGTGTATTAGAGAGTAATACACTGATCTTAGTAAAAATCTTGGAACATACCATGACAGACGCTTCAAGATGCCAATTAGGCCAAGCCGTAGAGAATTTTTGGAGGAAATAATTAGAGGAAAGCTGAATTTTTGTTTAAAGCTTCGTTTTGGAGTTCTAATCACCCTGCTAAGTGTTCCCCCTCCAAAACCCTCTGCGTTGGCCGCCATATTGGTACAAAAATTCAGTGTTTGTCTAATATCTCCGTATCCATTTGTCCTACAAGAAAAATGAATCCCATCGTTTTTGAATATAACCAAATTCTCTATAAAAAAGTATCCATACATTTTATAGCTGAGACGTACCGTTTCGACTCTATCACCAAGAAAAGTACAGAGATTCCGCGCGACCGTACGAAATATCGTCCGGTCGCCGTACCTCCCTTTTTGCATCACACAATTCTCACTTTTGATTTTTTTCAAGTGAATATTGTGTTTATTGATGAATTCAAATGTTTTTGACCGATGTTCAACTATATCTACCCATTTCCACACCACCTTGCGGTAGAGCATACGCGTTTTTTTTAGGTGGTATCCCCTGTAGGCCTAGTCCACCTCACCAAGATAAGTCTATTCATATTGAAGACGTGGAGGTTGACAAAGTTATTCATCACTAATCTCTTGAATATAAATGTCGTGGTCATACTGGGCACATTCCTCATTCTCCTCGTTTATGGAATGGTCTGAATTAATGACAATATCCAGATCATCATCTACATTGTCTATTCTGTCATCTACATTCGTGCAAGATAGGCCTCGACAATTTTAGCAGATGGTGGTACACCGCAGACCAACTTTTCTACAGCTACAAGCTGCTTTGCATCCTTTTGTACACTTGCATGAGATAGTTTTGAGTAACGTTTGCGGAGCAGCGTCTTTGGTAGAAGTAATAGGTAACAGACCGTTCTTAGTAGTCTTCCAGCCCCAATCTTTCGGATTCTTTTCAATTCCATACCATTTTTGAACTTGGTAATACGTTCTTAGAGAATGCTGCCGTGCCGCGGCTTTTGTTGGAAGTAAGGACGCAAGATTCACAGACTTTTTGCATAATGATTTGGCAAATATCTGGAATCTCAACTCATCCAACGAGATCTCTTCGTTTTTTTCTCCGTA
This sequence comes from Phaedon cochleariae, assembly GCA_918026855.4. Lineage (NCBI taxonomy): Eukaryota > Metazoa > Arthropoda > Insecta > Coleoptera > Chrysomelidae > Phaedon > Phaedon cochleariae. The sequence goes on along the minus strand of OU896713.1, from coordinate 52,331,364 downwards.
TAGAGCTGCAATTAATGTTTGTCCAGCCGCATGAATCGCATCTGGATGTGCTTCTGGATCCTTGAAGATGTTGGCAATGTTCTGCAATTTCTCGTCATTTTTTATTAGTTTGACAAATTTCATCTTTCCTTGCCTAAAAAATGAGGAAGTTGTGTCGCAGCCACTGAACGCGTGTAAAAATAAAATATTGTATCTTACCTCTTTCGGAAATTGCAAACTGTTGAGAGAATATATCTTTTCATCCGTTTTTCCTTTGCTAGGTTTCATAAAGTATATGTTCGAACGAGGCGGTGATAGAGCTGTCAGTAGTACCAAGAGATCAATATCTTCGCCAACTATCATCACATAATCGTGATTGTGTGATACGTCGATTGCGGTACGAACAATGAGAGAGTCTGCATCCTCCTCAGCTTGTTTAACGACAAATCCCGCCTTCTCAAGTTTTTCACATAACAAAGTGATCAGCCTGGTTTTATTTTTATCATTCGATAGAAATTTCTCTTGCGATTGCTTTATTATCACACCTGATTTCGCTACATTTTTTTAAAGTTTTCAGTCCTCTTTCTTTTACTACAATGCTTTCACTTTCAGATAAAGTCATCTCACAAATAAAACAATTATTTATCTCCGCCATTTCAATAATTTACAGAAAAAATCACAAGCACAATGAATGAAACGAGCACAAAATTCATGTAGCGATATACTGATTAGATCAGATCCTGCTAAAAAGTCCCTACCAATAATAAATCGCGGGTACATCCTACGCGAAGGTGGGGGGTTTGTTTGAAGCCTAAGAAATACATCGTATATGCTAATAAAGTATTTTTATTTCTCGATTATGGTGGCAAAATTGAATTTCTAGTGAAGAGTAGTGAAGCTGAACATTGGCAATGATGGTAATTCTTAGGCGGTTGCAAATACGGTGACCGGGCAACGATATTTTGTACGATCGCGCGGAAACTTTGCACTTCTCGCGGCTATAGCGTCGAAACGGTAAGTCGTAGCGATGAATTATAAGAAAACATTTTTATATAGAATTGAGTCATCTTGAATATCAATGATAGCTATTTTCGATGTAGGACTAACGAATACGGAGATATTAGCCACCTTTCTTCCAATATGGCGGCCAACGCAGAGGTCTTTGGAGGGGGAAAACTTACCAGGATAATCAGAAACCCAAAAGGATGCTTTTGAAAAAAAAACAGCTTTCCTCTAATTATTTCCACCAAACACTCATTTTTTGTCTCTGATGGCGCTTGGCCTAAATTGGGGCACTAATCTTTTTGGTCAAACGATTTATGTGATTACTCCATGACAATGTTGAGTCGATGTATAGACCTAGATATTTTATTTCACAGGTATATTTGATTTGGTTAGTGCCAAAGATAAGAGGTTCAGTTGAATTGATTTTATTGTTAGAGACAAACATGAAACGTGACTTCTCGGTATTTAAAGTCAATTTGTGACTTGCAAGCCATTTTTCAACAAGTAGGAGATCAAGCATCATGTCCTCTCTTATTTGTTCTATAGATCTACCTGAATAAAGTAGTATGGTATCATCAGCATACAATTTTATTTTCCCTCGGAGGCGCAGGTTTGACATTGAATTGACATAAATCAGGAATAATGTTGGTCCTAATATTGTGCCCTGAGGGACACCACATGTTATTGTTTGATTAGTACTAGCTACACCATCAATTGCTACATGTTGTAGTCTGCCTGAGAGGTACTCTTTGAACAATTTCAAAACTACGCCTCTGATACCTGACCTTTCTAATTTGGACAATAGAATATGGTGATCAACTGTGTCAAACGCCTTCCTCAGGTCGAGAGACACCAGGCCAGTTTTATCATGATTATTGGTGTTCCTTAATGATGTGCTAATATTCAAGGGGCCGATTCTTCGACCCATGCCAAGAATAAAACTTCATATGAACATATGTCGTAAACGTCCTAACTTTTGAGATACAGGGTGACAATGTTGAAAATATGCATAGATTTTTTTTTCACCCTGTATAGCTTTTCGTGATGGCAAAATGCAGTATGCTATGTGACTGAATCGGTATACAAATTTCAAAATGTTACACATACGGTGGTTATCCAGTAATGGATGTCAGGAATAGAGTACTCGAACATCAAAATTTCAAGTCTGGTATCGTTTTTCCGTTTTTTCTCGAAAACGAAGCGTCCTATCGAGTATTAACAAGAGAATTCTTTTTGTACATAATCAAATAACCTTTTATAGCATTGTATAAAATTTGGAAAATTTTCGTCGTTGCTCACTTTTAAGTAAAATACACTCACCGGCAAAATAATCGATCCACTCAAAATATTGATAAAATTTGATCAACGATAACTTCGTTAATTCAGGTCTGATTCGTTCAATTTTTTTTTATTCCGTAGGTAAATTCATAAAGAATCACACAATGTTGAGATTTTAAGAAATGAGGCATATCTTCAAATTATACAGAGTGACAAAAAAAAAGCATTTTCACTTCAATTTTAAAACAATCTCTGGAGTGGCTAAGCTGGTACATTCTGTAATTTTTCAGTCAATCATCAAGCTACGTTTATTACGAACATTTTCTTTTTTCATTTGTTAGGATAACTGCATTTTTGTGGAAGTTACAAGGGTTTCAGAAGAACGTTTACATTTCAACATTTTTTCTATGGTAATAACAAGGTTCCCCAAGCCATTTTTTGCATAGCTGGCTGTGACAGACCTGTCAGTTGACAATTTGTATGCTTGTGTTAATACTGTTAATCATCGAATAGTTGAATATGATATGGATCTTTCTGCAACCGACTCTGCGAGAGCTATTGCTTTGGTGCAGGATGGTAGATCACAATATTATGTGGCCAGAGCTTTGGGAGTTTCAAGATCCAGGGTGCAAAGGGCTGTGAAACGGTTTCGTGAATTTGGTGTATTCACAAGAAGAGGTAGTAGTGATCGGAAAAAATCTATGAATGATCGAGATAACCGCTTCATAACGCTCAAAGTTTTGAGGGACAGAAGACTAACTTCTGTCCAATTGAAAAACGAATTTGAGGAGGTGAGGCAAGTTCAAGTCAGCGATAGATAGATAGATAGATAGATAGATAGATAGATAAGGAGGCTTTTCGATATTGGACTCCGAGCTAGAAGACCTGCAACTGGTCCAGAGTTATTGAGGGATCATCGAGTTAATCGCCTCAGATATGCTAGGGAGCACGAATATTGGGGTAATGAACAATGGAGCAATATCCTATTCACCGACGAGTCAAGGTTTTGTCTCAGAGCACCGGATGGACGTGAAAGAAATTACAGAAGACCTGAAGAACGTTTTCTCCAAAACCATTTTTCGCCAAGAGTGAGTTACGGAGGCGGTTCGATAATGGTGTGGGGTGGCGTGAGTTTTGAAGCTGAGACGGACTTAGTCATAGTGGAAAGGGGATCCATGACAGCTGATAGGTATATAAGAGACGTTTTAGAACCACATGTTGTTCCATTTGCGCCGTTCATCGAAAACGATTTCATGCTTATGCATGACAATGCCTGACCGCATGTTGCTAGGATTGTGAATGAGTATTTAGCCGATGTTGAACTCCCAGTAATGCATTGGCTTCCTCGAAGCCCCGACTTGAACCCAATTGAACATGTTTGGGATGCTCTCGGGAGAAAAGTACGATCTCGTTTACCAGATCCTGCAAATTTACAGCAACTCAGTGAAGTGTTAATTGAAGCATGGCAGCAAATCGATCAGGTGTATATTCAAAATCTGATAATGGGCATGCCAAGACGAATTGCAGCAGTTATTCGTGCACGTGGGGGAAACACGTCGTACTGAGTTCATTAGCATTTTTCAAATGATTTTCAGGTTTCATTCGTTACGTCGGTTATGTTCATCGTTGCTTAATTTGAAATGTTTATTATCACCAAAATGTGAAAATGTAACGTTTTTTTGAAACCCTTGTAACTTCCACAAAAATGCAGTTATCCTAACAAATAAAAAAAGAAAATGTTCGTAATAAACGTAGCTCAATGATTGACTGAAAAATTACAGGATGTACCAGCTTAACCACTCCAGAGATTGTTTCAAAATTGAAGTGAAAATGCACTTTTTTTGTCACTCTGTATAATTTGAAGATATGCCTCATTTCCCAAAACCTCAACATTGTGTGTGATTCTTTATGAATGCACCTACGGAATAAAAAATTGAACGAAGTTATCGTTGATCAAGTTTTATCTATATTTTGAGTGGATCGATTATTTTGCCGGTGAGTGTATAAACAATAATTTTCCCGTAACGCTGCCACTAGTAGAGAAAATAAAAATCTCTGTACATCAGAAAATGCACCTTGATGCATAAAAGACGTGTATCAAAGTATAGTACCAAAGTATAGTAGTATTTCCCTTGAAGAAGCTATAGGTACTGTGTTACCGAATCATGTGATATTATAAAGTTTTTGACATTTACTATGGATTTCCATTTGCTTCAAGTAACGGCCGAGTAAATGAAAAAAACTTAGGTTTATTTATTTTTCGTTCGAAGAATCTACTGTGTTAGCGAAACATGCCGTATTTTCGAGAATTTTGTGAAAAACTCATCGTTCGTGCAGTTTCTCACACTTACTATATTGACTTTTTTAAATTGTTCTAAAATTGTTCTATCCGTCATTCGCTTGCCCCCTTACGAGCAACCTTCAAGAGACTTGCGCGAGCAAGGAATGACGGTGGTCTTACCTTTTAACGTGTGATCCCAAACACTTTCTTAGGCCATCAGAAAGATTTCTGCGGTCGTGGTGGGAATCGAACTCACCACCAGAAATCCAACGTGGATAGAATACTGACGTTGCAACCACGAGGCTACGCTGGCCGTTCATCGAGTAATAACCGAGTCAATACAAAAAAAAATCGATTGAATTCGTAATAATTTTATTTATAAATATATAAAACAATGCTATAGTATGTACAGGGGTTATCTATCAAAGAAGCCCACTCATATATTAACGTCTTTTTTATCTCAACAAACAACTCGAACATGATAGGGCAGTGTGCAAGTTCTGCAATTTCAAGATTAAATCATCTATCTGTGACAGATATACATAAAATTATGAATTTCATTACAATCAACTGAATAGTTGCGCCTGCGATCTGCTTTTTTGAAAAATTTGATGAACGACCAGATTTCCACAAAATGTTTGAAGATTTTCAAATATTTGGTGGAAATCGAATCATTCGTAAAGTCAATACAAACAACTCTGAAAGACAAACCGCAAGAGTACTTATAGTGAATGATAAATAATACACCACCCTAGTTGTATTTCAGAAAGCGTCAGTTATACCGGGTTATTCACTTTATTCGACACGAAACCGGTCTGTAGGTAGTCAAGCGTTCCAGAACATTTGAGCACAGCTCAGCATTTAGAAAAGAATCACTTGCAGCCGTATTCGTCTCAACGAATCCTTGCATATAAAACGGGTAGATGTAATTAAATGTTCTGTATGGCATATAGCTCCGAAAGTAGATGTTTTTCTCTCGTTATATACCCAATTTCGTTCATGTTATGAACTATTATGGTAATGACTTTGATTTTTTCTCTTTCTGACGAAACATTTGGATTAAGTTTCATTCATTTTACTTTATTTTTTGGGATTTTCTCTCCTCGTTTCTATAAAATAAAAAAGTCAGTAAGGACTAAAGAACACAAGTACAATATCAAGACATATCGATAAATCGAAGCTAACTGAACATATCCTTACTGAAGATGGACAACATATGGCAGAGTGGAATAATATCAAAATCATAGGAAAGCAAGATAACAACAAAAAAAGAAAAATCAAGGAATCCACTTGCATTGTTCTGAACGGAGACAATAGCGTTGCTTCCTGTTCAGTTGTTATAGATAGAACATGGTATTCACTACTGAAAACTGAACATGAAAATGGTAGATTCAAGATCAATTAATCAGTATGACACTGAAAAGTGTCAAACTATAAGCAGCACAACTTTTAAAGAGAGATATTTTGCACTTTTATGTTCAGAACGGGAGCAGATTTGGTCCCGAAACGTCCAAAGATAAGTAAAGATTCGATATTTTCTCAATATATCTATATTTCTTTCCTTCAAACATTTTTTCAAACAAATTGTCACTGACAAGCTACTGGATTTTTGTTTTAGGCTCCCTGATAGAAAAATTTGTTGAACGCAGTGACATTTTGGGGCAAATCATCTGATTTGTCCCATTGCAAATATGCAACGAATATTTTTATTTCATAGAAACGTGGAGAAAATCCCAAAAAATCAAGTAGAATGAATATACCACCTCCTCGATTAACCTACAGACAGAATTCAAAGTTTCATTGTTCAAAAGTGTTTTGATTCAGGATGAATAGGAACCTATTAAAAATGTTTTAAAATGTAGCTCTAATAATGGGGTATATAGCGAGGACAGTAGTTGTTTTTCTCTCGTAATCTACCACTTTCGTTCATTTTATGAAATATTGTGGTAACTACTTCTCTCTTTCTTGGCTCATAACAGGGAATGAAAAACCTCAAATCAAATTGGCAGAGGGAATTTCGATAGATGTTTGTTAGGTATATTTTTTCGTATATAAACATTATACAACCTTTTTGGATACATACATATTATATGTATATCATGAAGAATGGCTGAAAGATAACTGGACTTCAGGTTACTGAGGAGGGTTTCAAATCCGAAATGAGTTGATTCGAATGAAGTCATATAACCTGATTGCCATTTTTTCTCTTATTCTGAAAGAATATATTTTTTCAAACAACTTTTTGATGGCTATGGAACTCTGAAGTTGGCATTTTCAAATAAATCTCAACTGACCCCGCCGTAATACAAATTGTTTTGTTAACATATTAAAACCGATTAGAACTAAAACTCGGCCGACTTGATTTTTATTTCGGCGGAATCATTGGTCAGTTGAGATTTTTTAAGAATACCAATTCCAGAGTCCAATAGCTTTTAACCAAATAAACATGGAAAATAATTTTTCGGATGAAAGTTGTTGTTGACAGTTGAAGTGTTGAAAAAATATGTTCTTTCAGATTATGAAAATAGTTAGTAATTATACAAGGAAAAATGTAGTAGATGTTAGCTCGAGGTTGACAAAAAACCGTGAGCTAAAATCTGATATTTTTCCCGTGTATAATACACAATTTTTTTGTGACAGGAAAAAGAAGGAATCAATACTGTGAAGATATTATATTGAAATCAGAAAATTATCGACGTGATATTTGAAGTTTTTAACAGGCATCACACCTACATTGCAGGCATCTTCATTGTTTTAAAGTAATCAAATATCTGTCTAATTCTGTGATTTGATTTCAAAAAATTGCGAACTTAGTAGTTGTTTAGTAATTCAAGGTACTAGGAAGTGGAATGGAAGATGGAAGGACTTGCAGTTCTTTCTTGGAGACGGTGTTATTGGCCTATTTTTAGGAACTAGCACAACAAAAGTCATAAACAGTGTATATACAGAGCGGTCCATTTGAAAGCGGACCGCCCTCATGAATTTATTATTGATGGAACGATTTTCACTATTTTTTTCTTGAAATGTAGAGGGGGCAAAGTTGTATTTTGGAGCTAACCGGTGTCAATTTTTTTGAAAAACCAAGGCCTACTAGATCACTTTCAGAGGCTGAATCCCGAATCCATATTAGCGATTTAAAAAAAAACTGCTTATATCACTGGAATTGGCGTCCCCTGGAATAGATATGTACCAAGTTTCATGAAAAAATAATCACCATTAACTATTTTACAGCGTGTCTCATTTCAAACGCTCCCCCCCTTTATATCTCAGCTATTAGCTTCACCAAATTGAATGACCATCAATATGATCAGTTTTTCAGATACAAACTTCTTTTTGGAAAGCGCCGTTCCTTTATATTAAAATGAGAAGGAATGACTTTTTATGATTTTTGCTTTTGGGTGTATGATAAATTGACATTCATCATACAGGGCGTGGACAGAAATTCTGAATTGAGACTCTATCACGAATCTGCGATTAGAGGTCTATAAAAATCACAAGTTTCCATCGTTCAAGTTTGAACCCCCTGATTCGGTATGAAAGTGTTGAAAAGGAATATTCTCAGATGAATAATGAACATACAAAAATGGATATATATTTATATAAAGCAATACATTGAGAATTCGCATTCTCTATGTGATGAGAATATTTACTCTTTCTCAGTTGATTCAATAGAAAACAACTACTTTCCTGGCTATATGCCACGACGAACATTGAATTATATCTATTGAACACACACGATAAGAGTTTGAAAATAAAATGGAATGAAGTGATTTTCTGCATATGAAGGTTTGAAAGCATGAGGAACAATAATGTGAAGTTAATTTTCTCGCAAAAACTTCATGATATCATGACATCATAAAAAATTGGCCCCTTTTTATTTCAATAAAAACGCACGGCACTGTCCAATAGGATGGGGGGGGGGATTTGAAATGAGAAACGCTGTGGATTCGTTCATGTCGAATATGTTTTCATGAAACTTGGTAGAGATCTATTTCAGAGGACCTCAATCCCAGTGGTGTATGTGGATTTTTTTCTAAAAAAATCGCTAATAGGGGTTCTGGATTTTTCAGGTTTCTCAAAATAATGGTACCGCTTAGCTCCAAGACACCTTTTCCCCCCCTACATTTCAAAAAAAATCTTGGTAATCGCTCCATAAATAAAAAAATTGTGAGAGTGACCCGCATTCAAATGGGTCACTCTGTATATATCCGGGATAAAAGTACTCACTTTTTCCCGTGGAAAAAAGTAATTTATGAAAAGTGTCATTTGATAGCCTGTCAAAAAAGATGAAATGTCTAACTTTTTTCCCGCCACAGAAAAAATTTGTTGACGTCATTTACGCCATTTAGAAAAGGGTTGAGGAATATTTGATTACAAAAAATATACGTTACACACAGCTATTCAAATCTCCTCTGCCAAATTTGCACTTGCAGTTTTCCTTTTCCTATTATAAGCCAAGGGAGAAAAGTTATAAGTTGAAGTTAGAGGGAATCGAATCTACAGGGTGTAAAATTTTATTTCATAATTCGATAGAACTCACCCAAACTAGCTCACCACCGCAAACCGTTTCTTGCTGTGAGCTCCCTACGTTTTATAAAAAATTATTGAAATCCCCGATTTTTCGGACCTCTGAAAACGAGGCCATGATGTGACGTCAAAACCCTAACACTGAAACAAAACTATTTCAGACAGAGATGAATGATACATGATTTTTGACAGAGTGAATTTGTGCGAGATCACAGTTGAAAGTATTAATATATCAGTTGCCTCAGTCTCCGTCGGGCTTTTGGTATTTTCTTACAACTATGGCGAGATGAGGTTTCTACGTCATAAGAAGGTCCGTTTTCAGATGGTACTATTATTTATGTCCAAAAATAAAACATTCCAGCTAATGTTTCGATCGAATTATGTCGTCAATCATTATTTATGTATAAAAGGATCATTAGAAACATGGTTTGAGTTAAAAGTTCTACTAAGGTGTTACACGCCCATTGAGTAATGAATATAAAACGATATTTCATGGAAATATTAATACCCTGTATCTCGAAAACGAAGCAAGTTAGGACACATGTTCATATGAACTTTATTTCCTAAAATATCACAAGGAATTACTCCTTCAATTTTTTCTGTGTTATTTAGATTCACCCTGTATAGCGTTTCGAAATCAGCATATTTCATTTGATATTTCAAAAAGCCAGATATGAAGGTGGTGTCGAGACGTATTAGTCCCGAACTGTAGCTATCTCTCTCTGATGCCTTGCCATTCTGCAGTTTTGCAATGTGATTGGTCAGCTCAAGGACAACAGACGTGTTGGGCCTAATACGTCACACTAGCCACGCCAATGAATTGAAACCATTTCAAATGGCACAGGAAGTGTTTGTTTTTAAATGAACATATGTCATTTTATTTTGTTATCGTCCTAGTTTGGATGAAAAAAATCAGAATTATATTTACTTGTAGATTTTTGGTATAAAGCTCAGGATGCACTTGTTGATTGTGATCTAGCTGCTAGACTAATTAGTTCGTCAAAATTTTAATATTTTCGGGTATCACTGATAATCGTAGGCATTTTTTATTCAATTCATTCACTTTTCAGGATATACTCGTAATCATCATGAGTATGCCTTCTAATGATGATGAAATGTTGATTTTTTCCTTCGTTGTCAGTTCGGGCTTGTTCGGAAAATTGTATGTCACAGCCAAAGTTATTATATTTCCGCTATAATATTTCATAATTGCTTTAGTTCGAAAAAAGAAATGATTTGAATCATTGAAATTGTCATTATAGATTGCAGAAGTATAATCTTAATCAGTGGGAATTTAATGAAAATTCGTCCGAAGGAAACTTTCCCATGGACGCTCTCTGGAATTCAATTGACTATTTAAAGTGACTGTTCTGGAAAACAATGAACGCCGTTTGAAATACAATGGTCTATCCCGAAAAGCAATTAAAGTTTTGTGAAATACAATGGACAAGAACAGTAATTTCTAAAAAAAATAATAATTTGACATTAATCACGATGAGAAAATGCACAAAAATGTTTCTAGAATATTTCATTCTTTCTAGATTTCCCAAGGAAAATCGACAGCGGTAATGACGTCACAAGTACTATAAAGCGCTGACGCTCTACTGCATGGTGGTCGAGAAGAATTTATAATTCACTATTCAGTTAATTCACGCATCTGTTTTCTTGTCTTTTGGAAAAGGTGTGAAACCACAGCCAAGTAAGTCATGAGCTGTGTCGAGAGAGTGAGGGCTAATATTTTCAGTCTCACCAATTGGCGCTACAAAAACTTGAGGTCAATGTCAAAGTCAAATATCCCAAAATTTTGACGGATATCCCTAAAGACAGTGGCCTGTTTTATCGACTGTATGACACATAAAAAATATGTTTGTCATCATTTTTGTTAACATATTTGTCATCAAATTTAACAGGTGCCATACAGCCTAAATACTCAAAAATTAAGATATAAGCTTATATATAATGAGTACAGAATTTCAGCAGGCATACTGCAACAAAAATATTCTAAACGAAAAAATACACTAGTATGGGCGTTATTATATCTACTTGAAATACAATGAAGATGGATAAATGAAATATATAGATTCCGTATATGATGGTCAATTGCATAGTCATCATTTTGACGATTAACGTGAAAAATTTATAAAATATTTTTTTCCAGAGATGAAAAATTACCCTTATTCAGCATTAGTTCCGAGGCCAATGACTTTTGAATGAGTATAATTGAATTTTGTTCGTCAAAATGGGATTGTTCAGTCACTCTATGATGGTTCCTTATTGTAAACAAGTTTCAGACAGAAATAATATTCAATTTCATCTCCATATTTATAGTGACTATAATTAGGCGTAACTTGAACGTGAGGTCAATGTCAAAGTAAAAAATCCAAGAAATTTGCCGAATAGCACGCCTGAAGGTTGTGGCCTGTTTTATCGAAAATATTCGGAGAAAATGATGTAGAATATTTGAACAAATAGAAAACCTCAAGTTATGGAACGTGGACTCACGTTTCTTCACTCTCTTCTTTTTTCTCTCTTGGAGCGGACGAAAGGAAATTCCTATAATTTTCGTGGAACATCGCGCATACCTAGGGAGGATAGAGAGGAGGTAGGTGTAGGATTCTTTTAAAACTATTGAAGGTCACAATTTCTTGGGAATACTTCCATTGGCAAAGCTTCGCCGTTCTATAGACGAACGAGTTTTGGTAGAGTGTTGTTCGACCAATTATTATATTGACGAAGAAGAAGATATCGTAGGAAGATGCCAAATGACAAGAAGAGAAGAAGTATATTTATCAGTTCTACCAACTGTGACCCCAAGTTTTGTGGCAGACAATAAATGATGTTAGCCCTCATTTGTAACGTTGCATTGCAAAACTTTATAAAAAATATATATAGAAATACTTTATGTAACCACTAAAAACTAATACAACTCTGTAATATGTTCTCTAAATGGCTACATGAATAGCTATTCTCAAGAGTTTCAAGAGATACTCAGACTATTATCTTTGACGATATACAGAGTGAGTATATATAAGATCGACAAACTTCGATTTCAGATTCCTCACTTTATTTTGAACCAATAAGTTAGTACCAACGAATGTTCAATTATTCTACAACAAGTATTCCAAAGGTTTTTTCCGGAAACTTACTCTGGGTTGTTAACTCGATCCAAAGAGGTCACGTGACAAAAAAACTCGGATCACCTACTCGTGTTCAACGTTAACGAAAGTGTCAGGTTAGGAACACAGAATTTTCTTTTTTCTGCGGTTTCGTGAATTTGATAGCCAAAAATGTTCACATTTCATTCAAGTACTCATTCGATATGGTAACAAATATTTATATTAACCTGGTGATTGGTGAACTTGTTTCATATGTTGTCGCACATAAAACCACAAACTTCATACCTACCTAAATTCTCTACTCTATGCATCACTTAATCAAATTATTGGAGATAGAAATAGTATATTACACACCGAGGTGGGAAGTGATTCATTCCTGGCGTGAGATTAGTTAGTTAACCGAGACGCAAAGCGTCGAGGTTAGCTATAATCTCGAGACAGGAATGAAACTTCCTACCTAGGTTATAATACTATTTTATTTACAACCATATATGTAATGTTGTCATTACTAACGTCATTGAAGGTTGGGAAGTGTCACATTACACACCTCTACTTCCCGCCCCTCACTACTTCCCGCCCTCACCGTTACCACCGATACAACAAGGCCTGCATGCTCCGTGGGTGACGTCACTTAGTGAGGCCTAACCAGCGGCTCGAAACGACAAGCGCTTATAGCGCTATAAGGCGACCGCGTATTTCGATTTTAGTTTTATATCATCATTGAGCCGATTTTGCTGTTTTTTGAAGGGCTTCCGGTTGAAAAAGGATGCCAGTCGACAACTGATCCTTCTTCGCACCCCATTCGATTTTATTATGGAAAAACGAAGTTTTTAAGCAAAAACCAGGATAAAACACAAATATCCACCTACAGCAACCCATTCGAATTAAATATATTGGCAAAAATTGTGGTGAAGGTAAACTTCACACCTACTTATACAGGGCCCGCAGATCATAAACTTATCGTGAGATTGATCGAAAGAAAATTGTGGAAAATGTATTTTATTTTGATTGACATGCCGTTTGTTACAATTACCTATATTTATCTTGGAGAATTCCTATTACCTGAAAAAATAACCAGTGAATGTTCAATTTTCTGTTGTTGGATTTTTCACCCAAGTGGATCGTTACACTTGAAACCGTAATTTTTAAGGGTAAAACTGCATTTATCATGCGATGTTTTTTTTTTTCAAAATTTCTTTCGGCACTCACGTATTTTTGTCTGATAAACCGAATTTTATAATGAAAATGTGGACAAACCACTATTTATTGAGATATTTCAAGACCAAGTTCGAAATTTCGCCTTCTTTCTCCCCTTGTGTTGGGGGCATTTGAAGCTACTTGCTCTTATTTTGTCATTGGACACTTTATATACTCATGATGTACTTCGATGGCACATTTTTATATAGAAAATTCAACAGGAAATATGATTTTCATGGCGAGTTTTTCATATTTAGTGAACAAGCATTCCAGATGACGACCAGTTAATCCATATGCAATCCAAATACGAGATGTCAAATGTCAATAGATTGCTTTCGAATGACATTACACACGCCATTATTTCGAATGATGTTCTTCCTTCTCTTCACTAAATATGGATTAATCGCAAGAAAATCATATTTATAGTTGAATTATATATAAATTGTCCAATATGATGAAAAAAGAAGGGAAATTTGTTCTAAATGCCATCCAGAAGACAGGTGAAAAAGAAGGTGAAATTTGGAACTTTTTAGTCAAATATCTTCATGATAAATATCATGATAAATGCAGTTTTACCTTTTTAATTAGAGTGTTTGTAGTTCATGTTAATATGATAGTTGCAATTTGATCATTGGAATGAATTCTGCATTCATTGCCACGAGGCAAATGACCTTTTTCAGAAAGAAATTTGAGAATGAGAATTAAAAATGCCCGTTTATTATGAACATTCAAGAAAATTTCCTGGAATTCAGAGATGATTTTGTTGACTATAATATACGAATACAAAACTAACTGCACAATCAAAGCTTTTCTATTTTTCCTCTACTTATACTTTTTATGAGAGAGTAATTGTCTTCTATTATTAATTCATCATTATAAATCAAGCTCTGTTTACTACTGAACTTAGATGGAGTGAAATCCTCGCGGTGAATTGCATATACCCACATTTTCGATAGCCCCTCGTCCAACGGGAAACTAAAAGCATGAACTTTTGAACCACCCACATAATTACCCCGACAAAAGGGAACACAACACTTGAAAGGCATTGTTATTTCGCCGATCACAACACAAAATATTTCACAAAACAGTAATTTTTTCGCCAATTATTTTGATGAATAAACAACAAAAGAATTCGGGACCGTTTCAAAAACATACGTGAATCACCGATGAATTAACACGAACTGACGCGTTAGTCGACAAGCGATAAAATAAAACACTGGCCTCTCTTGGCGACGTCACGAGCTGTTTACGTCAGAGTCTGCTGGCCTTGTTGTATCGGTGGTAACGCCCTCACTCATGTAATAATTCAGGTATTTTCAGAACGATACATAGATTTATTAATTTTGATCGAAATATGATGGTTGTGAATAAAACAGTATACAAACCTCGGTAGGAAGTTTCATTCCTGTCTCGAAATTATAGCTAACCTCGACGTTTTGCGTCTCGGTTAACTAACTAATCTCACGACAGGAATGAATCACTTTCCACCTCGGTGTGTAATATACTATTATTTACAACCATCATATTTCGATCAAAATTAATAAATCTCTGTTTCGTTCTAAACATATCTGAAATATTACATAATTGAGGGCGGGAAGTAGAGGTGTGTAATATGACACTTCCCAACCTTCAACGACGTTAGTAATGATAACATTACATATATGGTTGTAAATAAAAAAAAGATGTCACCGAACGGAATTATTTCCAACATGCAAACTACGGAGTGGTAAACTCCCGCGTTTTTCGATTGACATAAATTTTGTATAAATTGCGCATGTTGTGTCACGAAAACTCTACCCGAGTCAGTGATCGAGTTAACAAAACTCAAGTTTCCGAACAAAGGTAGGTGACTCTGTTTAGGTAACCGAACGTTGAGGTTAGAGATCCGTTATAGTCGAGTAAGTTTTCAAAAACGCCTTAATAGTCGACGAGCGAAAAGTGTGTTAGACTCATTTGATCTCTTCAGTAGTGGAAAATGGCTGGTTCAAGTTCAGATTTCCAAGTGATATGGAGAAACCTGCTCACAGTGCACTATTATCTTTGTTTATCTATATTTTTATTCCGTTAGTGGTATATCGAAGACTGGAACCTTTGGCACGATAATACACTACACTGTTTTACCACTAACCAAACCGATTTTTTAACGCCTCGACACGTGTTTCGCTAACTATGTTAGCATCTTCAGGAGAAGATTGAAACTGAAACTGTTTTTAATCTTCTCCTGAAGATGCTAACATAGTTAGCGAAACACGTGTCGAGGCGTTAAAAAATCGGTTCCGTTAGTGGTGTTGAAATGAACATTCCATCACCAGTTATGTAATATTTTACTTTACCCAACTGGTTACTTTAAGAGGTTTCAAAATTTCCATTAGTTTTGAAGTGAAGTGTCAAATTACATGTCAAAATTAGAAAAACGAAGTTTGTCGGTCTGACTCCCCCATACTTTTCATCAAACATAAACTAAATAATAAAATTAATAAACATAAAACAATAATTTCATTATTTGGAAACGTAGAAAATCCCAATATCACATTAATTTTTTCCCCGTATGTTTTTTAAACATGATTTGTGAGTCATCGAAGTCGATGGCATTTTTGGCATTATTATTCCTCCAAGAAACGTAGCGCCATTTTGGCAGCGGCTCTCTTGGCCATAACCTTGTTACTACCGAAGCCGTGTACAATTTTTCTTGCACCTTTGAGCGAAAACTGCAGCGGCACCATCACCTTCTGGCTAGTAACAGATTTACTTTCACTGAAAAAAAAGAAACCGATTCATTTACTGAGTCAAATTGTTATGAGTCACAAAATGTGGCCCATTCAAGTCCGGAGAATTCAAATTTTACGATTGATTTTAATTTTTTTCCAACAAATAGCATTTTAAGCAACGATTATGTAATGAGAGCTATATACTCGCGCACCAGGTAATCGTGTGCCAGTGTAATAATAGCCATTACAAGATCGTTACATACGATATTTTCCTCCATCTAATAACTTCATTTCACAAAAAACTACCACATAATACATAATCTATGCACCAACGCGACGACGCATATAAACGACGATCTTTACATTCGTAACCTTAAGACACATAACCACAGTTTGAACATCTATAAAAACTAGTTATGTCTTTCTACTAAAATTTTGTGACCATATCAAATCGACTCGTAGCGTCTCGATTTTGGATGCGCAGAAGACTAAAACGTCAATGTCATTCGTCAAGTCACTAAATAGCAATAAATCTGAAGGGTATCTCCCACCTGATGTTAAGTTGAATATTTGTTATTTTTATTTCACCCATCTAAATAATCCGACACTTACGTTGATAATTAATGTACAAGGTAACGACTTATAGAATTTCATATTACAAAAGAAAAACAACGAAAATCTCAGAGTCGGTCGACCACACTTTATAAAAAAATATTAAAAATTACATGTAACCGGTTTCGGCGCAACGGCCATCATCAGACAAAAATAACTATTTGTTTATTTCCTGGTGTTACTTACCACTGTTCTATTGTGTCATTTTGGTTCTGTCAGCCAGTTTTTTCTGTCTCTTTACCAAATTTAAAAGAACCACATGTGCCTGACTCTGATATCCCGTTGACGACTTGAGTTGCCCTCATGTTTGATTCTCCATAATGCTACTTGATAGCTTCATGCTTTGGTATGTTTTGAAAATGTTTGTCAGTTTCCTCTATTTGTATCGTCATATTTCATCTTTTTACAGGTACTTTTTTGTCTGATGATGGCCGTTGCGCCGAAACCGGTTACATGTAATTTTTAATATTTGTTTCTGAAGTGTGGTCGACCGACTTTGAGATTTTCGTTGTTCTTCTTTTGAAATTGCTTTGGACCACTTTGAGATATGGATGATTTATATTATTTAATTTCATATTAGATTGATATTTTGTGTCCAAATATTGGCCTGGTGCGCGTGGCTTGTTGCGCATTAAACAAAATGGGTTAACGAACATCAAAGATGCCGACAGTGAGAGAGACTACTGCATCTTCTCAGCTATCTACTGTGACATGACGTAATTCTACTATTTCTCTCCTAATCACAGAACACTTGACAGAACATCAACTACGTCATGTCAACTGTCTATTACAATCTAACCAAACATAATTGACAATCATTCATATAACACAAAACTGCATATATCCAAAACAGTGTTGCCAACTCAACTAATTTTTACTACAGTTGCCACTTTTGACTCCAGGCTAGATTCAAAGTGCACTGACAACTAGACCAAATCAATCAACTCACCCGAATTTAGGTTCGGCTCCGACACATTCGAAGAGCCGCCTTATAATGTTCATGGGCACATCCTTGCTGAACAGGTCGATCTCCTTGTACATAAGCCTGTAAAAAACTTTCCACACGGTCTTCAGGTCCTTGTTGCTGTCCAAATAGACGGCGCCGGCTAGGGCTTCAAACATGTCGCCCAGAATCTGAAATGGAACACAACCGTACACGTAACATACAGCGCCATCCATAAAGTCCGCAACATATGGGGGCACATTTACTATTAGAGTACCTATCGAAACATTTTCCTGGGGGTCTATTATGCATGTCCGATAATCTAAAAATCGATTTTGACATATGTCACGTGATCACTGGTATGGCGGTAAATTGGAACAAATGACTATGAAGAGGTGTGAACTCTGTCCCCGCGTACAAATTGAGCTTATTGTTTTGAGCGCGCTAGTGTTAGATACTGCTTTGACGACTATTGATTTGGACCGAATTTCGAGCGCGCTTATGAAATCAGTTACATAACCTCACATGCAAATTCATTTCTTGACCAACAAAAATCATAGTCCATGCAAAAATGAAGAGTTTGGTGAATATTTCTCTCATTATTGACACAGTGATGACGATATCGTTATCGAAATGATATTTCTTCAAGTACTGATGATGAGGGGGCTGATGAAGCAGTTGTATAATACAGGGTGTTAACAAATAAGTGCCACAACGGAAAACTGTAGATTGCTCATGAAAAAAGAAACATTTTTTTCCCTTTCAAAATTTTTTTTCGGGCTTCCGTTATCAAGATACAGGGCGTCTACAAATACAAAAAAATCTGTTTTTGCTACTATCTCTTGAACGGTCTGAGCTACGGAGTTAAGTCTTCGTACACACTTCATCATCAATAATGACTACTTTTAGGGCTCTTGATCAATTTCCTTGGACATGTCAGTGGAGGAGAATTCAACGCCTCGTGAGGGTTTAACCCCTCAAACATTTATGCCACTGGAGAAATTGTAATTTTCAAAGTAGATTCTGAAGCGCCAATATCTTTCACACAAAAACGTCCTCCTGTCTCAATGCTCTGAAGTGAACAGTTTCCGAGAAAAATGGCTCTTTATGAATAAGAACATACAAAATCCTGATGGTATCTCTAAAAACCTTCTAAAAATCCACTGGAAATAAACACCTCAGAACAGAACACCTCTTATAATATGTTCATTCAAATGTCAGGTTCTTTAGTATGCTGGTCTCGATGCTGGTTTTCAAATTGTTAAAGTTATCAAGTGTTGTAAAATGTGTTTAATTAAACTGAACATTTTTGATATTTGACGCTCTGTATCTTGAAAACGGAAGTCCGGAGAAAAATTTTGGAGAGGAAGGAAATGTTTCTTTTATTATGAGGAATCTACAGTTTTGCGTTGTGACACTTATTTGTTAACACTCTGTATAACGGTCTCGATGCTGGTTTTCAAATTGTTAAAGTTATCAAGTGTTGTAAAATGTGTTTAATTAAACTGAACATTTTTGATATTTGACGCTCTGTATCTTGAAAACGGAAGTCCGGAGAAAAATTTTGGAGAGGAAAGAAATGTTTCTTTTATTATGGGGAAACTACAGTTTTCCGTTGTGACACTTATTTATTAACATCCTGTATAACGTCTTCGTTCAATTTTATACATATAGATTAATTGATTTCAAAACCACGTGTCGAAAATTATGTAGAGAGAGTTGTCAAACATCGTTTCTGTCAGGACTTTTTTCCCCATGTCTACTTCTTCAAGTTTCAAGTGACAGTAGTGACACTACACACCAGCGCTGAGGCCGCTCCACCTCTGAACTGTTAGCACGAGGAGTGACGTAATCTATGACGTCATACGGACGCACGGTAATTATTTAGAAGCGTTCTAAGCGTTAATCGGACCAATTGCGCTCAAAGCGATTAGAATGCGATTCGGACCGCGGTTTGTATGTGAATATAAAATTGAATTCTGAGCAATTTTTTCAAATAATTTTTTTCGATATCTTTTTTTTTTTTTAGTGATATTATTTATTTTTCCGTCGACCTCCTATTAACGAGTGAGTTCAATGTTTATGAAATCGTTCATAATGACCCCTATTAATGATGCAATTTGTTTATTAATGCACGATTGTTTCATAGGCAACCAAACATACACCGCGTGCATTCATTGTTTATGCTATAACTCACGGAATCTGCATTTAAATCGAAAATATGGATTTCATCGAAGATTTTCCGTTAACGGGTTCGCCTTTCCAAGTTTCTGAAACGATATAAATCCCTGTTTTCTAATACAAGGAATTTATATTCTATGTTGATCATCTCGACAAATGTCAAATGTCACTAATGTCAAGGCTACTGGGTGATTCATAGTAGTTTCCAGATGAATGATGAATTGGCGAACCAAGTTTTCTTCTTTGCAGGAGAAATGAGAAATGTAGTCGACGGAAAAATTGTTTAACCAACTAGTATATTAAGAGGCAATTAATGATCTCGATCTCGCTTCGCTTGCACGTTAAAATATCTCGATCATTAATCGCCCTCATTAATACACTAGTTGGTTAAATTACTATTATTTATTCATTGAATATAACTTCCAGACAGAATAGGCTCTGGTATAAGGAAGTACATAATTATATACCTATAGGTAAACATATCATCATACAAAATATATCAACAACTGTTAACTGACAAACAAAGAATAATATTTGTAAAAAAAATGGCATGATCAATTTTATCCAGTTCAGTCAGAAATAATCATTTTTTTCACTTCATTTTTTAATGTACCTATATTTCTGCTATTTTTTATTTTGTCAGGTAGTTTATTGAATTGGCTGAATGAGTGAATCTTTCTTGTCCGATTATGGAGCTAGCGGCGTCAAGATGAAACAAGTTATATTGTCTAGTTTCATTTTACCGCTGTACCAGTGGTCACGTGACATGTGTTAAAATCGATATTTAGGTTATCGGACATGCATAATGGATCCCCGAGTAAAAATTGTTCGATACTCTAATGATGAACTTTTTCCCCATATATGTTACAGACTTTATGGATAGGAAAAACATTGGAGCATTGTACAAAAATATTCGACAACCAAAGATGAAAATCGATTTTGACAGATGTCACTTGATCGCTGCAATGGCAGCAAATGTCATAGTTCAACAGCACTGACCTATGAACAACAAATGAAAACACAATTCGCGGTTTTCAAGGTCATCATATGATGCGATGACGTTAAAACTGGGGGAGAACATGTCTAACTTTCAATCTACGCCAGGAGTTAGCAGTTTTCCCCCAGTTTTAACGTCATCGCCACGTCAGATGACCTTGAAAACCGCGAATATACAATACTTGAGGATGCGTGGAGAACTTTTACGACCAACATACGGACATTAAAATTAATAATGATTATAATAATTCTAATCAAGTTATCAAAAAGATGTTATGATTCCGAATAAAACATAATAGGAGGAAGCCATGATATTATAGTTCATTTTTGACTTTTTCGAGCAACCAGCACCTCAAAACACTTATACTCCATAACAAAATATCATGTAAATGTTGGAGACTCGGCAACATGTGCTGAATGCTGATAACTGACAAGACAACGCCCCCAATAAGTGCGCCGTGTTGTCACGTTTACCGGTTCAATATAATTATTATTTTCACAAATGTATCATAAGTAATAAGCCATAACACATGAGGGAAAATGTTGAGACTATAGATTTTTTATTGCTAATTAGAAATATTACCAGTACATAATTGAGAAATTATGAATTATTGATTAACTAATATTTCTGAAGTTCCCAATCGTATTTCAACATAATGGCAACTGTAATTATGGTTAACCCTTACTTACGGAATCGTGACGTCAGTTTTTATTTGCGATAAATTTCTAGCCGTTTGAAAATTACCCTGGCATTATTTATGATTTTAGTACCTTGAAATCGACAAAAAAAATTGAATTGAAAGGTATCTGTGATGATTCTTCTTATGAGATTGAAAAAATTAGTCCACTTGCCCATTGGTTGACGCACCTGCACAGTTTAAGTATCTTCATCACATTTCAGCGATGATATATTATGGTGTTTCAAATCATCCAAGGCCGTCCCAGTACGACATATGCACTGTGCAATTTTAAAATCAATTTCCTATAATTAATTATACATATTCCTCTCATATAGTCGATACTCGTCAACCAATTTATTTTAGCGTAAAACTTATTTTGTTATTCGAAGGCCAGTGTCCAAGACCTAGAGAAGCAGTCGGACGAAATTCATTCATTGTCATTCCCACTACTCTGCAGAGTCGAAGGCATATTAGCAACAACATTGGAAGAGAAAGTGAATATTTTGCGAAAAATCGAACATCGAGTTACAACCGGTCACCTTGGGAACATCCACGGACTCCGCCATATTGTAGTCCTGCTCCTCCAACAAAATGAGCACCTGGTCGTCGATCTCGAACTGCTTCGTCTCCATTATGCCGACGAACTTGTCGATCATCCCTTGGAGCGTGGAATTAATCATCAGCAGGAACTTGTGCAGGCCGTTCCTGCGAACGAGAAGAAGAATCGATTTTGAATGAGGAAGTTTGTATCGAACGAATCATCATAGAATTATTATTCAACTACTTAGTATCAGGTTTATTTTCAACAGTGCTGGCATGAGGAAAATCATTGTACCTGTTGTTATTGAGGCTGTGAATATGATGGATATACAGGTCAGAATATTTAAATCAGCTGATGTATGCGACTTCTTCAGCAGCAATACATTGAATGTCTCACAGGTTAGGCACTGAAGTAAGAAAATTTGAACAAATTTTAAACAATGATTCAGAAATTGGTCTGATTCAACCAACTGGGCCATTACATTTTTCTCTGCCAAAGTGCCGTTTCTAGGATAATATTCCAATTTCAATATGTGAATAACCTTTCATTATGAATATAATCGGTCTTTGTCAGGTACCTACAATTGTGGGACTGAATTTGGTTTACATACATCCTCTATTTCCCTTAGAATATACATATATCTTCTTGACAGAGATGTTTACTGCAAATAGCATTTTCATCAAGAAGAGATCGAACAGTTGTGTCTTGTTATAGTCGATCCAAAATTTGATAAGCACTTTTCTATCATAAATTCAATAAGCATAAACCTAGATAGGTATCTTACGAAAAATAATGAACTCCAGCGCTCTTTCCCTTGTTCTTGAACCACAACACTAGAAAAGAACTCATTTTTATGATGATAAAGATTGTACAAAAATGATACATCTGCCAGCTGCGATCACGAGCACTTTCAAACTCATCAGCTTTCAAACACGCATATACGAAAACTAACAAGAATATTGCCTTCTGGAAAGATAATCACAAAAGAACATGTAGAAAATCTGACAATTTGTTATCGGAAAAGTATTGTGAAAACTCAAAATTAAACCCGTCTCTGCAAAACGCGAATGTCTATTAAGATTGTCAGTTGGCACCATGAATAATTGTCAAGGTTGCCGATAGTAATCAATTAACTTTTTTATCGGGTTCAAATTGTGAACAGTCCGGATTCAAAATAGTGGCACAGTATTCATGTACGTTCACAGTTCTGTACCAAACATGTGAAATATCTAGTCTAATCTCTTCTAAAATGGTTTTAGCAATAACTCGTTTGAGAATCTGGCAACTTGATGGGAATAAGCATTCTAGTGTCAGTAT
Organism: Phaedon cochleariae; assembly: GCA_918026855.4. Classification (NCBI taxonomy): domain Eukaryota; kingdom Metazoa; phylum Arthropoda; class Insecta; order Coleoptera; family Chrysomelidae; genus Phaedon; species Phaedon cochleariae. Next base: position 52,308,003 of record OU896713.1, on the reverse strand, counting down.
ATACGAGGTGTTTTTGAAGTCATATAATCAACATCGATATGATACAGTCTAACGAATATTCCCATGATATCAGATTTTTTATAATTCTAATTAACGAGAAATTTCATCCCGAAACAATTTGAATGATTGAACTCCGCGTGAATGTGCCTTCCGCACGAAAATTTCAACAGAGGTGACGTCACAATTGCTACAGTGTAAAACTTTGGGTGGGAAAAGGGGTCTAACCCCAAGTTTTACTTTGATCCCTATATTTTTTTTATTGGTGCCATTCGATAGTATACGTCAAGATTTCCTAGGGTTTGAAATATTTGCACCTATTTCAAAGCAAACCTGTATAATATGACCTCTATGGTAGTATGTCATGAATTGTAGAGAAGCCGACACTATATCTTCATGATGTTTTTCTGAAATCAAAGATCGCACGAAAAAAATACTGTTCAATGAATTCTCATGGGTGCCCGTTTTTCGAGCTCCACCATGGGGATCTCAGTTATTATAAGAGATACGAGGTCGGTTGAATTGAGGCAAAGTTGCGCATTTTTATGCTGAACATTTATCTGCAAGAAAATTTGATGTGTCATTTTCAGTTTTTGAATTATTTGAAGAAAACGAAAATTTGTAATTTTCGTTATTTTTTTAAGCGAAAACCAAAAGACCTAGACGTTTCTGACTAGGACATTCTCAAGGCACTTTTTCACAAGAAATCTGAATCTGTCATCGTATTTTCCATGACGTTCTTGATGCCAAAATTACAACACTCAACTTTCTTTTTTACCATAATCGTCATATTGGATTTTTGCATTTTTGAAAAGATTTTTTTCTGATTACAATTGTATTACACGATATGATGGAATCTTTCCTGTTGATCAAAATTGGAAAAAAACATGTTTTCTGCAACCGACACAAAAGTCGTCCATTTTGATACTGAAATTAGCTCTTAAATTGACGTTTCTATTACTGACACAAAAATAGGTATGTTGCTAGGCAACATATTTAGTTCCTAGGAGCTAAAATTGAACTTTAGCTCCTAGGAACTAAAAAAGATGTACTGGGCGTCATCAAGAATAAACAACATTGGGACGGTTGGTTATTTGGGTTGAGACGCATACCTGATTTGTTTCCGATTTCAGCAGATTTGGCTTTTCATATACCCATGCTGGAGATATAAATACACCTTATTATAGTTTAGTATTGGAATTATAAACATCTCAGTTAAGCATTTTTGTTTTAATCAGGGAAGCCTTCGAGATTCAAATACTTGTGTACTGTATTTCATTCGTTATTCTCGGGATGGAAAACTTGTTTTTGAATAATCACGGCAAGCAATCGTTTTTTTGTCTCAAACAACGATATTGTTTAGCTTCATTTGATTATCAAGTCAAACACAGTGTAGGATGGAGAGGAATGAATAATCACTATTATCATTGGTGATATGCTCATTAACCTAACATTTTCCACGTCTTGTTCCTACAGCTGGCACTGGCGCGGTATTTGCCATTAGAGCACCTAGTCCATACACAAATATGTCACTGTGGTTGTATTTATAATGAAACAACAATTCGAACATCCTTGAACACCTAACCTGCTGTTAATGCAGGTAGAATATTCTCACCACACGGATTATTTGTCAATATTTGTTGCATTGCATACATATGGCACGGCATTGGTGGTTACTTCACATGTTTATTTGAGTTAATTGTTTCGGTTGCAGAAAAAATAGCATGTTTCATTCGGATCAAAAGTGACTTTGTTCGACTCGCAAATTTTGCTTTCGCTCGGCTTCGCTAAACGCTCCGCCTCGCAAATGCAAAATTCGCTTGTCAAACAAAGTGTCACTTTTGATCCTAATAAAACAATCTACTATTTGCGAGGTGCTTCGGAAGGAACGCCAACAGTTTTATTTAACAAACTGAATTATGCCAATTCAATTGATGCGAACAGAACTGTTGAATTCTTGAGCTTATTCACATAACACAAGAAGGATTGTCGAGTGTCTGTCAAATATGCTCCTTGACGAAGTAATTTCCAACAACGGAGACATACGTTGGCCAGCGCGGTCACCTGATCACTCTCCACTGGATTATTATTTATTGGGAACTATGGAAGATTTGATTGATGAGCTGAGTAGAACCATGATCACCACTTTCACGACGAAGAAGACGGGATATCTCGCGAGCAATTCAGAATCTGAGGAAACGCGTAGAATTGTGTTTAGAAGTGGAAGTTGGAGTATTCGGGCATCTTTTATAACTTTCTTCTGTTTTGTTTTGCGAAGAATAAACTTCTAGCTCATTACGTCGTTCCTAATTCGAAACCATAGTGTTTAAGTAGATGAGCTGGACGTAAATGTGAACATTCCAGATACAAATTCGAATAAACTGTCGAAATTCAGCTTTTTAAACAAAACTGTTGGCTTTCTTTCCAAAGCACTTTTTGCAAAAATGGATTTTTCCCAATTTTGATCAACAGGAAAGATTCCATTCATATCGTCTGATATATCATTGTTATCAGAAAAAAAAAAACTTTTCAAAAATGCAAAAATCCAATATGGCGCTCATAAAATTATGGTTCGATGAGATGTCTCTCACTATAAACTTTGAGAAATCACGGTACATCCCATTCAGCTGCAACAAAACCAAGATTCCCCAATACAAAAAACTTACCTTAAATTTAAATCCACCCATTGATATCGAAGAGTCAGAACATATTATAAAGTATCTGGGGGTGGAAATTGACAGAAATTTGAAATGGGATGTTCACGTGAAATATTTGGTCAAAAAACTGAGATGCATTCTCTTCAAATTTAGACAGTTGAAAAAGATCTTGAAGTACTCACAGCTGAAACAAATATACTTCTCATTGGTAGAATCGCACATTCAATACGGAATCATAGGTTGGGGGCTACGTATAAAAATCATCTAAAAAATCTCGAGATTATCCAGAAATATTATATAAAAATCATGCTGGGGAAAAAAGATCGTATAGGAGTGATCTCGTATATGAATCCAGTGAACTATTTGATGTAAGACAAATCTATGTTTACAAAATCATGAACTTACAGTATAAAAAAAACTGGAACTAGTTGGAATAAATCATGAATACAAAACCAGTCACAAAAAAATATGAGAACAACAACTTTCAAGTTCCAAAAAGGTTTGAGTTAAAGATCGTATGGATTTTTGGCTCCACATATTTATCGCAAGATTCCCAATATAATTAAAGTAAACGCAAGCAAAACCCAGCTCGAGAAATATTTGAGATCATGGCTCTATACTATTCCTCGAAGGATCGATCTAATAATCTTATTGAAAAAAAGTCATTGATTCTGTACTGACGCATTGTTACATTGAGAAATTTTTTGGATTCTTATCAGGTATAGCAAAATTCATATGAGTACTTCAAAATGTCCCCCCCTGTAAAAAATCAACTGTGCGATCGAATGACTTGAAATTTGGTCACCCATTATATTTGATGATGCTCACTCGAAATATGCTATTGAATAAATCGTAGGTATACAGGGTCACACCGAAGTGCACCTCAACTTTCTTATTTGAATAGGGACACCCAGTATATTATTCCATATTCTAGTAGAGTTCATTATTACAAATTCAACAATGCCGGGTTTGATGGGATTTTTTCAAATGACTACGAAGATATGGCAAAAAATAAAACGATTCAATAAAAAATTTATTTGACTAGATATTATCAATATAACACGATTGAAATCGAATGAACAGAAAATAATTAAAATCTAATAACCACCAATTGTCTCGATGGTGATAGCAACTGGCCAGCTCGGTCGCCAGACCTCACCCCGCTTGATTTTTATTCGTGGGGCTACTTGAAACAACAGGTTTATGATTCGTCAATTGTGAATATGGAAGGAATGACAGAGAAAATCACAAATTTATACGCACAAATTGATCGCAACGTGATACATAGGGTCACAATGATGAACGTTAAGTAAGTAAGTACTTTATTTGACCACATTAATGTATACACATTTTGCAGCAAGTCAGGTTAAAAGTCGATAACTGAGTGATTCGTGATATATGAAATATCAAGTGAGGTAACAAGATACAAACAAAAAAATAATATAGATAAAAATACAGATAGAAAGACGATACTAAACAAATAATGCACAGACTACTTCCGGAACAAAGATATTTCCAGGACAATGATATTTTTAGGAATATTTTGTGGTCAGTGACGATGGTCATATGACGGAGGGGAGTCTATGTACTCTGATACAGAATAAAGACATGATTTTGTCAGAAATTCTCTCACCCATTTTTTGAATTTATTAGCCTCCATGTTTGTAACATGAGTAGGTAGGTGATTATATAGATTTATGTTGAGCGAGTTTCTAGAAGATCTTGCCAACCTGTACCGGGGGGGCCTAACTTGGCCTGAACCTCGAGTATTATAATCATGGAAATGGGAATTAAGTTGTAGTTTATCCTTATTGTTATGGATTTCCAGCACTTGATGGTATATATAAAGGGATGGTAATGACATAATACTATTTTGTTGGTAAAGAGGCCGACAGTGGTCTCTATATCCAGCATTCGCGATAACTCTTACTATTCTTTTCTGTAGTTTGAAGACTTTGAATGAATCCATAGAATTTCCCCATAAGATTATTCCATACGATAAATGAGAATGAAATAATGAATAATACATAGTCAGAAGAACTTCCATATTGATCACTCTTCTCAGTTGTCTCATGATGAAAATCGAACTGGAAAGTTTAGAACAAAGTATTCTTATGTGTTTTGACCAGTTTAATGAATCGTCAAGAGTAACTCCTAGAAGTTTGACAGTGTCTCCGTGGTGGACTTTCGATGAAAATGTAATGCGATTTGTTTTGCTATCATTAAGTTTTAACTTGTTTGCAGAAAACCAGTATTCTGTTACAATTGTTTGAATTTCATGTGTATAATCTAATTGTATGTTAAGTTGGCAACATGATATGTATGACGTTGATACTGACTGTTTGTCAATTGTCATTCTTTCTATGATACTTGTCATATGTTCCGTGTGTCTGTGTATCATAAAGTATTGTATCCATGAACTCTATCAAGATCATGTCTCTTATCTCTTATCTAATACCTCGTGCTAATTAAATATTAGTTAATAATTAAAAACTCATTTTATTATTGATTATCATAAACCAAACAGGTTATGGGCCCAGATCTAGCGTCTGAAGTGCGTACTATAGTGATCTGAAATTGTAAGTCGCATTTTAATGAGTTTATATATTTAATTAACCACATAAAGTGAGGTTATGATTAATCCTGAGACCACTGGCACGAATTCTTTATCTACAAATTCTATTACTATTGCAACGTCCACAATGGCTGCACCAGTCACTATTTCAACATCTGTACCTAACATCGACAAGCTTGATGGTCAGGCAAATTATGGTTCCTGGAAATTTGCCATGAAAATGAGCCTCGTGCTTGAAGGACTATGGAACATCGTGGATGGAACTGCAGACGCAAATAATGATAAAGACATGCGGGCATTAGCCAAAATATGCCTCAGTGTGAAACCTTCGTGCTATGTCCATGTGCAAAATGCCAACAAATCCAAAGATGCTTGGGACAATTTAAAAGCTGCTTTTGAGGGCTCCAGTATGAGTCAAGTATTTGACCTAACCAGACGGCTCTTCAATAGCCGCCAATCACATTTCAACAGTATGGAGGAATTTATAAATGATGTTCTTCAAGCTCATCAGAAGCTACAAGATATGGGTGAAAAGGTGGAGGACAAATATCTCTCCTTCGTTCTCATGAATGGTGCAGATGAGAGTTATGAAACACTCATCATGATGCTGACTCGTGACAAGAAAACTCCTCCATCATCTGAAGAGGTGAAAGTTGCTCTCCTGGAAGAAAGTGCCCGCAGAAGAATGAAGAGTCAAGACGATAAGTCGACCGCTTTGTTGTTGCATGGTCATGTAAATAAAAAACAATGGAAGAAGAAGAAGACTACTGGTAACACAAAAATTGTTTGTCATGAATGTAATGAGCCAGGTCACAAGCGTCCTGATTGTCCCAATAGAAAGTCTAATCATCCAGTAAGGTTTAATACAAATAATAGTCAAGATAGTAATCTTAGTGTGGTTAAAAGTAATGCTTTATTTTGTTCTGCATTTTTGACATCTGCTCCAAAAGAGTCATGGATTTTGGACTCTGGGGCAACTAATCATATGTCCTGTAAAAGAGACTGGATGACAGATTTTTCTGATGGTCACAATCAAAATATCACTATTGCTGACAGTGGCACTATGGTTTCTGATGGTAAAGGAAATATCCCTGTAAATTTTTCATGTAATGATGCCATTGTATCAAAAACTATAACCGATGTATTGCATGTACCTTCATTAGCCACCAATCTTTTGTCTGTTTCTAAAATTGCAGAAAAAGGTTATGTTGTAATATTTGACAAGTATGGTTGTAAAGTGTATAATGAAAATATGTTCTCTCTGAATGTTAAACCTGAGTTATCTGGTACTTTAACTAATGGTCTCTACATAGCTGATGAAAAAGGTGTGAATAGAGAGCAAGTGAGGGCATTGACAGTAAGTATGTCTGATGAGCATGAACTGTGGCATAGACGCATGGGGCACTTGAATCGTAAAGGGTTGAATTTGCTTAAGAATGGTTTGGTTAAAGGACTCACATTCAATCAAATATGCTCTGATCCTTGTACTATATGTTTGGAGGGAAAGCAAACTATTACTGCATTTCCCAAGTCCAAGAGTAGAAGGGGTACTGACTTGCTTGAAATCATACATAGTGATGTAATGGGTCCAATGGAAGTTCCATCATTGTCTGGTGCTAGATATTGTTTGATATTCATAGATGACTTTAGTCGTAAAACATTTGGCTTTATGATAAAGGAGAAAAGTGAAACTTTTTCAAAATTTCTTGACTTTAAAGCAATGGTTGAGAAACAAACTGGAAAACCCATAAAGATTATTAGGACAGATAATGGTGGAGAATATACTAGTAACCAGTTTGAATCTTTTTTGAAATCACATGGAATTATTCACCAAAAGACTATACCTTACACACCCCAACAAAATGGTGTGGCTGAGCGTACTAATCGCACTCTCATGGAACGTGTTAGATGTATGCTTTTTGATGCAGGATTGGATAAATGTTTTTGGGCTGAGGCCATGAATACTTCTATCTATATTAAAAATAGATGCCCAACTTCAGCATTGAAAAATGCAGTTCCTGAGGAAGTATGGTCAGGTAGTAAGGTTGATGTGTCCCACATTAGAATTTTTGGAAGTAGGGCACAAGCTCACATTCCTGATGAAAAGCATAGAAAGCTTGATAAAAAATCGGTTGAATGTATTCTGGTAGGTTATGGTGAAACTGTGAAAGGTTATCGTCTTGTACTCGCTGATAATCCTAAAATTGTAATTTATGCTAGAGATGTTGTCATCATTGAATCAGTACCACGAAATAATGGAGTCTCACATAAATCAATTAGTGATGACAACAATGTTGAATTAGTTAGTAATATACAGATTCAATTGCCTAATACTGTTCCAATGCCAATTCAAGAAGATGAACCTCCACTAAATGCTTCAACTAGTTCTCATGATGATAGTTTTGATAGTAGTCGGTCAGAAATTGATGAGGAAGATAATGACAAAAATGTAAATCTACAACCTATTTTATTTGGGGGTAGATATCCTGTAAGAAAGAGAAAACCATTAAAAAATGATGATTTTGATTATGATGCATTCTCTTTTTTGGTACAAGGAAATGCACATAATTTTGTTGTAATTAATGAAAATGATCCTAAGAATGTTAGTGATGCTTTGGAGCGTACTGATAAAAATTTGTGGAAGCATGCTATGAATGAGGAAATTGAGGCTTTATCCAGTAATGAAACTTGGGAGTTAGTGCATCGTCCGAATCACAAGAATGTGGTGAAAAGTAAATGGGTTTTCAAGACTAAAAATAGCATAGATGGGTCAATTCGCCATAAGGCAAGGCTTGTTGCTAGAGGTTTCTCTCAAATATATGGTGAGGATTTTCTTGACACATTTGCTCCTGTTATAAGGCTCACATCTCTTCGTGTATTGTTTGGTCTTGCTGCTCAGCTAAACTTAGAAATGGACCATGTGGATATCACCACAGCATTCCTAAATGGGGATTTAAGTGAGGATATCTACATGGAACAGCCTGAAGGTTTTGTCAAGAAAGGATCTGAAAATATGGTTTGTAAACTTAAGAAGGCAATCTATGGTCTTAAGCAAGCAGCTCGTTCATGGAATACGAAAATTCATTCATGTTTATTGAAGTTTGGTTTTGCAAGGTCAAAGCATGATCCCTGTGTGTATGTAAAGAAACTAAATGATGATTTAATTGTGATTGGACTTCATGTTGATGATTTTTTCATATTTGCCAGTAATAAATGTGAAACAGAGCTCCTCAAACGAAAATTAGGTGAATGTTTCAAAATGAAGGATTTAGGGGAATTGAAAGAGTGTCTGGGAATTAAAGTGACTAGGGATAGAGTGGCTGGTACGATTAAACTCAATCAATCGCTTTATGCAACAAAAGTTATTGTGAATCATGGTATGGAAGGTTGTAAACCAATGGGTTCACCTATGGATGTTAATTTGAAACTTAAAAGGGATGAAACTAGTAAAAACAATCCTGAATATCAACAAATAATTGGATCTTTAATGTATCTATCTATTTGTACAAGACCTGATATAAGTTATCCTATAAGTTACCTCAGTCAGTTCAATAACTGTCATGGACAAGAACACTTTGTAGCTCTTAAAAGAGTTCTCCGATACTTAAAGGGAACACTAGATTATTCCTTATGTTTTTCTAAAGGTCAAGGTAAGCTTGTTGCATATGCAGATGCAGGACGTGGAGATATTCTAGCTGATAGTCGCTCATATTCTGGTTGTATTGTAACTTTTGAAAATGGTCCAGTAAATTGGATAGCTAAAAAACAGAGCCATGTTTCGATGAGTTCAACAGAAGCAGAATATGTTGCTATATGTGAAGCATCCAGAGATGTTGTATACATTAAAGGATTAATTGCAGAATTGTACAAAGATTTAGGAAACATCACTATATTTAATGATAATCAAGGTGCAGGCAAACTCGTAGAAAATCATATGTTCCACAGTCGTTCAAAGCATTTTGCATCTAGATATCATTATGTGAGAGAGTTAACTGAACTTGGGGAAATAAATGTTAAGTACAAACCTGGTACTGAAATGCCTGCAGATATGCTCACAAAGCCTCTTCCAAAGGCTAAATTGTTTGACTGTGTAAGATTAATGAAATTAGTTGATTGAATATAATGTTGCTCATATTATTTAATTAGATTATAAGTGAGGGTGTTACAATTGTTTGAATTTCATGTGTATAATCTAATTGTATGTTAAGTTGGCAACATGATATGTATGACGTTGATACTGACTGTTTGTCAATTGTCATTCTTTCTATGATACTTGTCATATGTTCCGTGTGTCTGTGTATCATAAAGTATTGTATCCATGAACTCTATCAAGATCATGTCTCTTATCTCTTATCTAATACCTCGTGCTAATTAAATATTAGTTAATAATTAAAAACTCATTTTATTATTGATTATCATAAACCAAACATATTCGGCCTCCTTTTCCGAAGTTAGAGTAGAATTTATGTGGCAAGTGTTGGTGGGATTGGAGTTTATTAGCGTTGCATCGTCTGCGAATAGAATGCAAGTTTTGGGTTCCATGTGATAGAGAAAATCGTTGATATAGATGATAAATAAAAGTGGCCCCAAGACAGAGCCTTGGGGTACACCATGATTTATATCTTCGAGATCAGAGGTTTTCCCATTTAGGCTAACACATTGTTTCCGATTTGTCAAATACGTGAACAACAAATCCAATGGTTTCCCCCTGATGCCATAGCGTCGTAATTTATCAATCAGTAATTCGTGGTTAACACAGTCGAAGGCCTTGCTGAGATCGCACAAACTTAAAGAAGTTCGGCGACCGCCCTCAAAGCCCTCAACAATGTTGTGTATTACCCTCGAAATTGCCTGAATAGTGGATTGGTTTTTACGAAATCCATACTGGTTCTCATGTAAAATTTCGAATTTATCAAAGTAGGTTGACAAGCGATTTTTTAAGATAATTTCAAAAATTTTTCCGAGGAACGGAATCACAGATATGGGGCGAAAATTTCCAGGATCGTTCAAATCGCCAGATTTATGAATTGGAACAACTTTACTGTATTTGAAGATATCAGGAAATACTCCTCCAACTATGCACATATTGTAGAGATCAGTTAGAGGCGTTGGCAATAGATCAATTGAGTGTTTCAATAGTTTGGTATTTATCTGAAATATGTCCATGGAAAGTGAGTTCTTTAGGGATGTAGCTGCAGCAATTACATTCTGACTCAATATGGGCTCAAGAAAGAACGAATCAAGTGTCGTTGGCATTTTTCGAAATAATTTGTCGAGATCGAGGTCATAGTCTGGTAAAGTTTCGATTATCGCTTCGGCTACATTTGAGAAGAAACTATTGAATTCATCTACATCGATAGAACTCTGAACGGCTTCTTTACGAGAATGATTCCTTCCATAATTTATTAATTTCCAAGAATCCCTAATTCTGTTATTTGAATTCAATAAATAATTATTATAAGCATGTTTTTTTGTCTCTGTTATTCTTTCTCTGTATTGGGTTCTCAATATTTTATATACATCATAATCTTTAGGATCATTTGTTACATCACATATAACTTTAACGGATTCCAATGTTTTTCTCATGGTTTTCAATTCCTCGTTGAACCATTTAACTGGTTCATAATTTTTTGATTTACAGTTCTTTATTGGGAATGAGCTTCCTATTAGGGACTTCAGAGTATACGTGAAACTTTCGGCATGTTTGTTAATATCGTATGTGCTCAGTTCAACACCTTCGAAGTTTAAATTCCACTCGACATTAGATAATTCGTTTCTGAATCTAGCGATACCTGCATTTGTTATTAGAGAGTTGAAGTGTTGTCATGAACGTTAACGTAAACGTAGAAATTGACAGCTACGCATGCGCATTTTCCAATTCTTCACGTTTGCGTTGTTAGTGGGCTTACGGGTGTACGTCATGTTATCTCCATATATCTCACGTACCTTCACGTATACCTTAAATATCAACGTACGTTAACCAAACTATACTCGAAATATGCCGATGAGTCAAAATTATCAAATTTGGGATCCCCAACGAGTTCTGCATCAAGGAGTCCTCTCATTTTGACAGGAATCAATGTTCGAATCTGAACACACAACCAAAAATGACCAATACAAACCGAAAACAAAATGTATTATTACGTTATGATGACAGTGACGACTTACACTCAATTTAACGACAATACGTAAACGTTATTTCTCGTAACTTAACGTCTATGTGGAGGTCTACATAGTACATACAGTGATTACTTCAACTCTCTATTATCCTTTTCATCTGTACAGAACATGATGTTGAAGGAAGAGAATTTTTCAAGTTAATAAATTGCCCCTTATGATCAGATAAGACACGGCTCTACGATGCCTGTGACCTAATCATTTTGACTGATATTGGTGAGAATATTATCTAGACAACTGGGTTTATTTCCAGGAGTTACCCTTGTTATAAAAAGAGCTAGGATATGTTTGCAGCAGAGTGTCGAGGTTTTAATTATCATCTTTCCATTCGATTTCAATCGTGTTATATTAATAAAATCTAATCATATACATTTTTTATTGAATCGTTTTATTTTTTGTCATATCTTCGTAGTCGTTTGAAAAAATCCCATCAAACCCGGCATTGTTGAATTTGTAATAATGAACTCTACTTGAATATGGAATAATATACTGGGTGTCCCTATTCAAATAGAAAAGTTTAGGTGCAGTTTGGTGTGACCCTGTATACCTACGATTCATTCAATAGCATATTTCGAGTGAGCATCATCAAATATACTGGGTGACCGAATTTCAAGTCATTCGATTGCGCGGTTGATTTTTCACAGGGGGGGGGACATTTTAGCTGGGACACGGTGTATATGTTATTAATTTTCAATATCTACAGTTTTTATGTCAAATTATATTGAATGCAATCAAAGTATTTATTGTTATTAAATAATACTTACTGGATTATTCAACATAATGTAAAAATTATGTTTCAATAATTGCGGTTTATTTTATATAAAATAATATTAGCCAATCAAATCATATATTATTTATTGTATTGAATCAGACCTACTGAATGATTCAACTCTATATAAAACTTATGTATTTAATTATTAATCCTCAACAAATATCAAATATTCACGATTCGATTTAGAAATTTATTAGAGAGAAACCGAACACGAACTAATCTACGGATTTCAGTGTATCTACTCGCTCTATTTATTTCCATATCATTTCAACTATTCGTGAAAAAACCTGTTTGTTTATATTGGAAATAAATTATTATTATTATTATTATTATTATTATTATTATTATTATTATTATTACGTCAACAAATTAGAAATTTTCGTTTTCTTCTAATAATTCAAAAACTAAAAATGACACATCAAATATTCTGGCAAATAAATGTTCAGCATAAAAATGCGCAACTTTGTCCTAATTTAACCGACCTCGTATCTCTTATAATAACTGAGATCCCCATGGTGGAGCTCGAAAACGGACACCCTGTAGAGAGGAATGAAAATTTGAATTTTGGGCTCATACCAACCTGACGACGAGGCTAGCGAACGTGTTGTTGTTGACCAGGGCGCTCCTCAGATCGGTCAGCTGGCCGGGGTTCAGGTTGCCGCACGACTCGTAGATGTGGCACGTGATGAGGAAATCCAAGATGGCGTCGCCGAGGAACTCGAGCTTCTCGTAGGAGAGCGTGATCCGGTTCGGGGTGTACGAGGCATGCGTCAGAGCCTGAGAACAAGCATTTAGGTGATTTTTTCATTAACTTTTGATTTATTCCAACCACAAAATAGTCGAAATGCTCAAAAGTAGAATGAAATATTAAAAATCAATGAAAACCACCCAGAAGTCATTTCATTTCCACGAAATATTCTTCGAGCATTAAATTTCTTGGACTATTCAATGAACAATTGATTTGGTGTGAACACGTCAATTTCTCAAGAAACAAAGCATCAGCTGTATTAGGCGTATTAAAGAAGAGGCTTAGTTGTTTTGTACCTGGAAAATACTTGAAGTCCATTTATTTATTTTTTAATCCACTCTCATTTGCGATATTCAAGTGTAATATGGTACCCAACCCATGAATATATCCTGAGAGTGCAAAATTTATCAATAAAATACATATTTTCACTACCAAGGAGGTATTCAACAAACGAACTATATAAAAAATACTAATTGATGGCCCTCTGTAGTATTTATAAATAATTCTAAACACATGAATACTAGATTCACAAAAAGAAGTGAGTTTCATGATCATAACACTAGAAACAAAAATGATTTGAACATACTTAGATTTCACTCCAATTATGGTCAAAACTCGTTGCTCGTCAGGGGAGTGGATTTCTATAATAAACTACCAGAAGATCTTCAGTTACTCAACCCCTCAAGGTTCAAAATACAGTTAAAGTACTATTTAAAAGAAAATAGTGTACGAGCTAGAGAAATGAAGCAAATTATTTGTCGTACACTCTCAAGTTTAGCTGGTTTCAATAACGAGTTGATCCAGTCATGTGCGATATTGTTACAAGGGGGTTGAATCCCTTACCCTTACCCTAACTTATGGTTCTTCCGTGGAATTATGTTGTGACGGGCCGGCCGGCACTCTGGGTATGGGATGAATGGTCTTCCCTCAGGAACTATCTGGTACCACTCGCGTCACGAGAGATAACTAATCCTTAATTGGACACTTAATGTTCCATTAACGTCTGGAGGACGGATATTTTGTTATTGTTGAGAAAATTGTACTTGGAAAGATCCAAGGCGATCGAATCGAATGTCGGATTCGATGTACGAAAAGTTCTGATTCTTTTATCCGCGGTGGCCACTTGGAAGCGCTGCATGTAAAACCTTAAAGACCTGATGCGCGAATTCAATTTTGAGATATACAGTGAGCCAAACACGGATAGCAGATAATTCATTATTATTTTAAGTTTACATAAAAGGGTATAACAAAGGAGATGGACGGAACAGATATAATATCTATTTGAATATGTTAAAATATGTATATTTTTTATTGTTTTTATATGTATATTTCTCATCTTCATGTTCATGTGTTTGTGATTATTGAAATTTACTTAGTTGTAGGATGTACCTAAATAGAATGTCTCCTTGGTGCGTAAATAAATTGAAAAAAGGAGAATGTTCAATAAAATAAACAAGAACAATGAAAGATGACGACAGGAAAACAACTCATCACAAATGTATACTCTAGCCTCTAATAATGAATTATAACAGAATCGTTAAGGGAAGGTTTGAAATATACGTGATGACACTGAACAAAAATAATATGACTGTTGTTATATAATTTCCATTTTGGATCGAAATACAGGACGTCAAAGTTTGAAATAAGTGCTAAATAATATATCGATATATGGTTAACTTAATGAATGAAAATGAGGTTGAGATTGTCATTCAAAAGGCCTTCCTATAGGATGTAGCCAAATTCAGCGTCTTTCTTCCTAAGCTGTAAGTGATAAATAATAATTCAAACGCATGGAGATTTTCCCATACGATCCTGATACACTGAAGGTTTGACATGTGATTCATCTGTGATTCCATGAATATTTCCGATGTTTCCATAACCAATAACTGTTCAAGTCATGATATTATCAGCAAATTATCGTTTCCTGAACCGATTTAAATAAAAACAAGTGGATACGAATGCACAAATACCAAAATAGACATTACAAAAACAAACAAGCTAAATCAGCTGATATGTCTTACGTCAAAAGATATAATCACACCGAATGTTCACCACTCCGCTGAGTCTGCCATGTTCTGTTAACGTTTTTTTCGTCGACCTCTACAAAAAATCACATTTAACTTTCTAGATTTCGAACGAAACACCGACTATCTCCGAAGAAAAGTACTTTTCGTCCGCAAACACTTTTCGTCCGATGCAGAGTTGCTAGTTCTAATGAATTTTCAGTAGATTTCTTGATTTGCATACAGGGTTTGTCAGGACGAGCTTACACTATCTTTATATCGAGAATCAGTCGAGAGAAAGCCATGAGAATGTGTATGCTTATATTTTAGAATACGTTTTCTTCATTTAAAATATTTTCGACAATGCAGTGTTGCCTTTTCTACTGGCAAGTAGTAGCAACATTGATATTTCAAATAGAACACCCTGTATTATATCGCATTTTTAAATGCTCCCTGAAGAGCTGATTTTGTCGATGTATCACACTTAGGGTCTATCGAAAGAGATTACAGAGACATAGGGTGTTCAAAATCGAGATTTTTCAATTTTAGGATTTTTTTGTGTCGAAACTATTCATTATCGGCCAAAACGGCTCACATGTCCCTATTTCAACTTTTGATTCACTATTTACTGATATTTAATCGGAACAGATACAGGGTGGTTCAAGATTCAGAATTCTGATCACCCTGTATCTGATCCGCTTAAATATCAGTAAATAGTGAATCAAAAGTTGAGATAGGAAAATGTGAGCCGTATTGGCCGATGAATAGTTTCGACAGAAACAAATCCTTAAGTTGAAAAATCTCGATTTTAAACACCCTATATCTCTGTAATCATTTCCTATAAACCCCAAGTTTGAAGTATCGATGAAATCAGCTCTTCAGGAAGAATAGATGGAATCAGCTCTTTAGGAAGAATCTAAAAATTCAATGATATACAGGGTATTCTATTTGAAATAGGAAAGTTGTTGCTACTTTTCGTTAGAAGCGGCAATACTGCATTTCTGAAATTATTTTAAATGAAGAGAACATATTGTAAAATATAATCATAATACATAACTATAACGTAAGAAATCAAAATAATATACACCTTCCAAATATTCTTACAAATGTTGCACTAAATAATCCTATGAATAGGTGCATACATGTATATAATTCAATACCACAAGCATTTAAGGAAATACCAAATGAAAAGTTATTCGTTAAGGAAATTAGAAAGTACCTGAAAAATTCAACTGTATAAAAATCAATATTGATTCTATGAATTACTATATTTCCATTGTACATATAGGACAGAATGTTACTTATTAGTTATATTCCCCGTTACCAGTATTTTCTACTGCTTAGGGGTTTTCTTGAATTGGGACTATGCAATGTATAGATTATGAAAGTTGAAAATGTGTAAAAGTATTGTATGTATTTATACCACATTGTAATCAAATCCTGATTAAAGATATATTGCTTTAAAAAAAATCATGCATATTTTCACGTATTTCTCCCGACTGATTCTCGATATATAGATATACCCTGTATATTGATCTACTGATCTACCGGAACCTTTCACAGTGTACTGAAAAATATTCTGGTACTTACTTATTATTATAGTTACCTACATTATTATCAATCTTTAGTAAATCACATTGCATGATATTTCGGCACGCTCTGTTTAAGTTGAATTTACAAAATGGGTAATAAATGTACATACATATATATATATAGATACTAATGATGTGTATACACTAAAAAAGGACAATACTTTTATCTGATTCAGACCGATTTCAAATTTAATATACCTCTGTTATAGGTGTTACGTTTGATTTTTTTATTTGTTTTGTATTTGGGTTGTTTATTTTTACTATTCGTTCCTGTTTTATATATACTCAAATCTTATAAGTACATATGTAACTGTATTTTGTGATATTTGTGAGTATTTTCAAATTGAGAATTAGGATTAGAACTAGAATAGGAATTTTTGTTTTGTTTATTTCTATTTTGATGGAAATATGTTACTGTTCTGTTTATACTAAAAGTCCATGTTTTGACGTCATCGGTTCATTTCATTATCCTTTCATGGAATTCGTATAGCATAAAATAGATCTGAATTTTTGACAAAGTAATCACTGATGTGATGAAAATCGAACTGGCAATCCTGGTCCACGCAGAGAGTGAGTTGACAACAACTGTTATTTGCTGTTGCCAAATCAATTATTCACGAAATCCGATTGATTCCACGTGTGAATATATGACCGTGATGTGAATGTAAGTGTTTTGAGGTCGACGAAAAAATGTAATATGCACCTCGGCGAATAACTGCCTATATTGTCTCGTCTGATTGCTAGCCTCGGCTATCAATTTGCCGACTCGACTATAATATACAGGGTTTCGTCCTTGGTACATAAATAACTATTTCAAATAAGTTCAACTTATTGAGTTGAGAACTAATTACCATTCGACTCTGGGTTTTAGTTCTGTGAACATGAGAAATATTTGTTTACAAACGTGACAGAAAGGTGAATCTTGGCAGGAATTTGACAAATCTTTAGGATTCGGATGAAAAAAAGAATAACTCAGTTCGAAATAGAGGTCACTGGCTCATTGAAAGCAGACAATATTTTTCCTTGAACCCATCCAGACAAGGTTAACTTGATGACGTCACGGTTTACTGGTGAAGCTGTTTCATTTTTCGGTTTCAGAAGTCATACTTATATATTGAATAAGAAATTCCTCATCTGTATCAAAAATATATAATAGAAAGAAACTAAGAACTTATCTACTTCAAATTCAAGAAAATTGGAACACTTCGCTAAGTACATACGTACAATTATTTTCACAACTACTCCGTGAACTACCTCAGTGAGCTGGGTTGTGTGGTTGATTAACTACTACGAATGGTTTAACTTAGAGTTCGGACACAGCTGAACTTCTGTCCTTTTCTATTTTCTATATTACAAATAAATAAATAAGACATTCATTCTGCTCTTTGTCTTTTCAATGTCCCTAATTCCGCCTGTTTGTCAGATAGGATTTCAGAGGTTAGATTTCCTGTGAAAACAATCATAACCGTAGATAAAAAATAGAAATAGGGTATAAACACCCATACTTTAATCAATAGCGATACGGCACTTTTCGCAGTTATACAGTTATATAAATGAAAAGAATACATGTAACAACATTTTGATGACAAAATAGTCACATATGGATTTAGCTGCTTATAGCTAGTTCAGTTGGCATCAAAAACTGCATTCAATGATATATCACGTTGCAATTTACTCTTGATTTCCTCAGTTTCGTCCTCAAATTGTCAATTTCATTATGTAATTGAGAAATCAGTTCCTCTTCCTTCATGATGGTTTTGTTTTAAATTTCGTGTGATGATAATAATGTATTCTCTTTTCAAATAGTCTGTTTGTGAATGGATGGAACAGCAGATTCTCTCAAACTGATCATAAAATCTTATGTTCGAAAATGGGCCTAACATATAGTTTCATTCTGATCTGCTGTAATAAGAAGTGAATTTTAATGTATGTACTCACCTTACAAGTTTTGCCTGTCTTCAAATTAATGTCACATCCAGGCCGTTTGATACTTCCCTTCCATAAGATAATGGGGTTGATATTTCTTTTGCCGAATTAAATAAATGAAATCCATTCTCTTCAGAATTTCCACAATTCATTACACAGCAGGACATTTTCATTTATGCTTTCTTACCAATAATTTATGAAATTATATTTCAATTCTGACGTTCATAGTATTTATTGTCAAATTCAAACAATTTTGAAGGAAAAAGCGCGGAACGACTACGGTCAGGGCCTACTCTATCTTACCGGGCCGGAGCATCGCTTTCGTGACGTCACACTAGTAGGGACAAAATCAAGGCAGTGGAAATTGTCTCTCCCGTTTAATTGATTTGCCTCGGGAAAACGGTCACAGTTAGCGAAAAATATCAAGAGGTCAAATATGTACAGAAAAGAATTTTCCAGAAGATGAATCAAATTTCACTGATTTACGATCATTAATTTCAGAAATATGGCATATCAAAATTATTTGACGCCATTCAGAATTGTCCTTTTTCAAACAGCTACCAAAATTCCAATATTCAATTTACAGAAATGATTCAACCATGAAAAGATTTCGCATAGTATCTAGATTGAATGAGTATTTTTTTTAAATTCCCAAGGGCCAACAACAAACCGATATTTCAATTCAAGTAGAACGATGATTCAGGTGTTCATTACAGAATAGTTCAAAAAGTTCGGACGCCTCCCATGCTAATCCTATCAACTGTGGATATATGCTGTCACTGACTTTTTTGTAGGAAATTTGATTGCCTACAAATCGGTATAAAACACATTCACTTTATCTCGGAGGGTTTTAGCAGCGTTTATCTCTAAAGATGATCAGGACGCACTTTGATGACGTTCGAAATCCTATCACTCGAGTGTGTTATTACACAAAAACGCCTATTCGGTATCAATTATTTTCTGCTGAAGAGTATATATTTGAATGATAACGTTAAATTCATGAAAAAAATTTGATTTGAATATATTTGGAAACTATCAAAATTAAAAAGAACAAAATATGTGGAGTTCATATGAACACAACCTAACAAAAATAATTGAAAAAATATGTATCTCAACAATGAGAGATATAAAAATGAATATAACGAATTGAATAACAAAATACCCAGAACAACAATATATGAATAAATAAGCAAAAAAAACGTTGAATCCTTATATAAATGAGCTATAGCCTATCAATTACCAACGCATCATTACGGACTGATGTGAAATCTCAACCTACTAGTGTGACGTCAGCGTCGAGAGAGAGGGGATAGACTACGGCCCGGTGAGATACAGTAGGCCCTGCTACGGTGCTCTTGTCACAATGCAAGGTGTGTAACTTGATGAAACTAAACATTTGAAAACACTAACAGTTGTCATTTCTGTGGCCGAACTCTTATCTAACTGATACCATCCAGTGACTCTAGTTCAACTTATTGTCGACCAGCAGTGGCACTCTGTAACTCAAAGCGAAAGCAAAAGCATGCGTATTCGATTGCTTCTTCGGTTTTGGTACTCTGTATCGTTATTCGGGTGACGTCGGCAACACCGAATGTGTATTCGGATGCAAAGCAAAAGCGCCACGATTCGGGCGAACTATTCTTGCTATGTGAGGTTAGGGTTTTCTTTAATGAAATAAGAAAAGGAAGTAATAACAAAGGTAATAATACCAATATAACTATGAATAAACGAGCAAAAACACATTCCAGCCAATGGGACAGATTCTTAGATTTTGCAGAAAAAAATTCAGTTGTCCTTACTAAGAAAATTGAAGGTCCGTTTGGCAAAAACAAATATGATGAATTGTGGAAAGAGCTCACCATATCACTAAATAGCATGGGCTATGTTGAAAAAACCACTGAAAAATGGCAAAAAGTGAGTCTTATTGATATTATTAGATGCGATTTTCTTGACTTGATCCGGATATATAATGTTCATGATATTATAAGCAGTAGCTGATTGGAAGGGAAAAGTAAGGACCAAAGCTGCTGGTATAAAAGTGGAACTAACGAAAACAGGGGGAGGAGGTCCAGTTGGACCCCAACTCACGGAAACTGAGAAGAGATTGATTGGGGTGATGGGATGGTGTTCAATAAGAGGGGATGGAACTCTGGAGCTTGGATCTCCCACAACAAGCATTGTGAGTCAAAATCTATATCTAGTTTGTATACATCTGGGGTATCCTGTGGACCTCTGAATAAGTCATGAATAATCTGAATTATTTTCTCCCCTATTTTTAGCTACCAGATAACCAGATAGGCATGGAGCACAGTTATCAATTCCAAGTTCAGCCTTCTTCCAGTAAAAATGTGACATTATCACCACCACCACTGATAACTTTATCAGAAAAAAATAATCTGAATCAAATAATACTCCCTGATATACCTGAGGCTTCCAAAAGGCCAGTACCTGTGGAAACACCCAGCAGGAAAAGAAAATTTATAAAAAAAACTCCAAATACAATCCGACAAGGAAACTCAAATTTAGAAAAGATGCATGAGGATACTATGGGTATATTGAGAGAAATCAATTCCAATATACAGAAGCTGGGAAATACCCAAGAGAGAATGTGTGATATTCACAGTAAACTACTAGATATTTTGTCTACCCCTGAGGACAAACCATGAGTGTTTCTTGTTTTTCTCTGTCTGTTACCTGTTTTTTATGAGTATTATTGGTTTCTAGAATGGGATATTTTGTTGTTTCTGTGATATCAGGATTCATTTTATTTAGTATGTTATGTTAGTTTTATTTGGCATATTATTATGATTTAGGTACCTAGTCATCATAGTACCTGTTTTTCTATTTCTGTACCTGTTCTTATGATTTTGTTTGTTTTTGATGAGTATTTGGCTCTACAATAAGATTCTCTTGTTTTTCTGTGATATCAGAAGTCTTTTTATCTAGTTCATATGTTAGTTCTGTAGTTTAGGCTGATGTGAGGAGTCTTTTATTTTGAGGAATTAAAATGTTTTTGAATTCATATATTGGATTTTTCTTGAAATCCCTGCCTTTTTGAAAACACCTCAATGGCTAATAAACCAAAAAATAAAAATGAGTACCAACACTACCAACTATGAAATAAATTCTCTATGTGTAGGTATCCATTTTAGAATAAAAATAATTGTTGAATTTAGATTTTATTTGAATCCAACTTTATTAAGTATTTCCTGATTATTATCCTACCTACTCATTACAATGGAAAGAAATGTAGTTAGTTTTAAAAATATCTTGTGATTATTGCATTCCTAACATCTATTCCTGCATTGAAAATGTTTGGTTGTGGCTGAATTGCTGGATTGTTGACTTCAATGTCATCCTGATTCTCAATGACCAGATTATCATCAACTGGGACCCTCCACTTCACACACATATTATGTAAAATGCAGCAGGCATTAACAATGATTCCCACCTTTTGGGGTCCATACCGGAGTTTACGTTCTCCTAAGAGGCAGCGGAAACGTCCTTTGAGAACCCCATTCACCCTTTCAATGCAATTCCTACCAAGGATGTGAGAATCATTATATAGCTTTTGGGGTGTATGTGGAAGGGCACGTTTTTATTTTCCAATATAACTAGCCTACATCAAAACGTTACTTTTCTACGTGATCTTCTACTAAAATCCCAGATAAAACTCTCAAAGGAAACACTATAGAAGTCAGACACTTTTATTGTATATTTTGTAACATAGTTCAAAGAGGTATGTCTAGTTGAACACACTGTATACCACGCTGCCTCTCCTTGTGTCTCATGAGTTGTGGGTATCCTGAAACAAATTAAATATAAAATTAATCTGAATGTCAACATTGAAAAGCAACACAAATATTTCATCAAATGAAAATCCTACCTGAATCTTTTTGCATGATACGTGGACCATACAATATTATGGATCTGCTTGAGGTAGTCTTCTATTCAATGATGATTATCAAATTTCTGTATTTCCAATAGTTTTTCTGAAAATAAAGAAAACAACAATCATGGGAATTCACAAACACTGAAAATCAGACAAGGAATAACAAAAGATACGTACGATATACTCCTCCCGTGTTTATATGTAAATATTGTATAGTTAGATATAGTTGTGGGAAATTGGTTGAAATATCTTTTCATTGCTTTTCATAAATATCCCAGCGAGTTATTCAATATTCAATGTTTACTTCTTCACTGCTTGGTTATGTCGTGACCGTGACCTTGTGACCGTACTGTACTGACCGTCAGACAGTTTCTACTCTCATTCTTCCTTCGTATTTGGCGAATTCCTCTGCCGTGAATTAGTCGTTCTACGCATGAATATCTTATTTCCGATGCCTCGTTCAGACCTTGCTCGAAAGGGACTCCACTATGCATGGATTTTAGCATTCGGACGTTGTTCAAAGCATACTCAACTATGTAAGGATTTTGGCATTTTCGCTGTCGCCATCTCTTGGTGTTCGTTAGAACTATCAAGTAAAATTAGGTCATGACGGACAAAACTGTGTCAATGTCAAGGTCGTATCGATTTCGGTTTCCGCTTTCCGGCGAAGACTTTTCTCAGTTGGCCATGATTCTTCTCCCAAGGTGGTTGTCCTCGCAGCAGCAGCAGCAGCAGCACGCGAACTAGCTGGTGAGTCCATGTTTTTTTCTTGAAATCTTTCGGTAGCATTTCAATGCTGGAAATCTTCATCCCTTCAAGGTACTATTTATTCTGCTCACCTTTATGGGGCCTAACCGAGTTGCCCAAATGCAGTATAAGAGACCCAGACGTCCCGACTTCGACCACGTGACTCTTATGCCGACCGGACCCTCATCGCCACGTTCCTGCTCACCAATGTTCAACAAGGTTTTTTTGTTAAAACCCTCGATCCAAACGAGGTGAGTTATTCTGTCTCCCCATCAGTGATCCAGGCGGTCTCTATACGCCCCATAAATTATTTTAGGGATTTATGTTGGAGTTTTGAAGGCCACCCATCCACGTGTCCCGTACCTCATTCAGGGGCTATGTATGCAGCAGGGGGCCCTATCAGTCTACCGAATGTCGTGGAGACCATGATTTGCATTTCCCAACTTCAAGGCGCAGGTTTTTGATTCACCTCGGACCTGAATAGCTGACTTTTAATCCTCCAGCCACCAATTTTGAAGCTGCCCTTCAATGTCGCCATCTTGTGACCATCTTCCATGTCCAGTAACCGTCGACATCTAGCAGATACCTGTTTATTGGATAACTCAGGTTTTTTTAGTATTAAGTCCATTGACTATTAATTTTACATAACTTTTACATATTTACATATCAATTATTATGGAGGTATAATTTTTCAAATTTCAACACACTGTATGTTCAAACCCTACTTGAACTTTGGAAATTACATGTATCAGACATGAATCATAACAACGTTCAGCGGAAAATGCGCATATTGACCCCCAAAAATTCATGAATTTTCAGGGTATAATCAACATCAATTATAATAGTCCAATAACAATATTCTTCAAAATGGGTTTATAGGAATTTGAACTAAAGTGTCAATCATATAAGTATCATATCTGATAACATCAGGAATTGAAGAGCTTCCATAATATTCTACTATAATGTATATAATTATTAATGTATTTCATGAAGGAATTTTTCATCATTAAAATTGTGGGTATTTTTGAAGTTTCCATGTTTTTACTGATATCTCTCTCTCTTCAAACTCAATCCACAGGTTTCTGATTTTACCCTAGACGTACTATCTATGTTCTGAAAGAATCAGTGGCGTCCAAAAATTAATTATATACTCAAATACATATTAAATTCACAGTCTATCTGTTTAATCTAGTAATTGATTTTAAAATATTGAGATATCTGAGAAATAGCAAAGGTATCAATCCACACCCATGTGCCGCCGACGAAAAGCTACCAGGTGCAGTGAAAAAGGTAAATTTTACGTTTCACTATTTGGCGCCCAACGTGGGGCGGCACGGCACCAAAATAGTGAAACGTAAAATTTACCTTTTTCACTGCACCTGGTAGCTTTTCGTCGGCGGCACATGGGTGTGGATTGATACCTTTGCTATTTCTCAGATATCTCAATATTTTAAAATCAATTACTAGATTAAACAGATAGACTGTGAATTTAATATGTATTTGAGTATATAATTAATTTTTGGACGCCACTGATTCTTTCAGAACATAGATAGTACGTCTAGGGTAAAATCAGAAACCTGTGGATTGAGTTTGAAGAGAGAGAGATATCAGTAAAAACATGGAAACTTCAAAAATACCCACAATTTTAATGATGAAAAATTCCTTCATGAAATACATTAATAATTATATACATTATAGTAGAATATTATGGAAGCTCTTCAATTCCTGATGTTATCAGATATGATACTTATATGATTGACACTTTAGTTCAAATTCCTATAAACCCATTTTGAAGAATATTGTTATTGGACTATTATAATTGATGTTGATTATACCCTGAAAATTCATGAATTTTTGGGGGTCAATATGCGCATTTTCCGCTGAACGTTGTTATGATTCATGTCTGATACATGTAATTTCCAAAGTTCAAGTAGGGTTTGAACATACAGTGTGTTGAAATTTGAAAAATTATACCTCCATAATAATTGATATGTAAATATGTAAAAGTTATGTAAAATTAATAGTCAATGGACTTAATACTAAAAAAACCTGAGTTATCCAATAAACAGGTATCTGCTAGATGTCGACGGTTACTGGACATGGAAGATGGTCACAAGATGGCGACATTGAAGGGCAGCTTCAAAATTGGTGGCTGGAGGATTAAAAGTCAGCTATTCAGGTCCGAGGTGAATCAAAAACCTGCGCCTTGAAGTTGGGAAATGCAAATCATGGTCTCCACGACATTCGGTAGACTGATAGGGCCCCCTGCTGCATACATAGCCCCTGAATGAGGTACGGGACACGTGGATGGGTGGCCTTCAAAACTCCAACATAAAACCCTAAAATAATTTATGGGGCGTATAGAGACCGCCTGGATCACTGATGGGGAGACAGAATAACTCACCTCGTTTGGATCGAGGGTTTTAACAAAAAAACCTTGTTGAACATTGGTGAGCAGGAACGTGGCGATGAGGGTCCGGTCGGCATAAGAGTCACGTGGTCGAAGTCGGGACGTCTGGGTCTCTTATACTGCATTTGGGCAACTCGGTTAGGCCCCATAAAGGTGAGCAGAATAAATAGTACCTTGAAGGGATGAAGATTTCCAGCATTGAAATGCTACCGAAAGATTTCAAGAAAAAAACATGGACTCACCAGCTAGTTCGCGTGCTGCTGCTGCTGCTGCTGCTGCGAGGACAACCACCTTGGGAGAAGAATCATGGCCAACTGAGAAAAGTCTTCGCCGGAAAGCGGAAACCGAAATCGATACGACCTTGACATTGACACAGTTTTGTCCGTCATGACCTAATTTTACTTGATAGTTCTAACGAACACCAAGAGATGGCGACAGCGAAAATGCCAAAATCCTTACATAGTTGAGTATGCTTTGAACAACGTCCGAATGCTAAAATCCATGCATAGTGGAGTCCCTTTCGAGCAAGGTCTGAACGAGGCATCGGAAATAAGATATTCATGCGTAGAACGACTAATTCACGGCAGAGGAATTCGCCAAATACGAAGGAAGAATGAGAGTAGAAACTGTCTGACGGTCAGTACAGTACGGTCACAAGGTCACGGTCACGACATAACCAAGCAGTGAAGAAGTAAACATTGAATATTGAATAACTCGCTGGGATATTTATGAAAAGCAATGAAAAGATATTTCAACCAATTTCCCACAACTATATCTAACTATACAATATTTACATATAAACACGGGAGGAGTATATCGTACGTATCTTTTGTTATTCCTTGTCTGATTTTCAGTGTTTGTGAATTCCCATGATTGTTGTTTTCTTTATTTTCAGAAAAACATTGGAAATACAGAAATTTGATAATCATCATTGAATAGAAGACTACCTCAAGCAGATTCATAATATTGTATGGTCCACGTATC
This sequence comes from Phaedon cochleariae, assembly GCA_918026855.4. Taxonomy (NCBI): domain Eukaryota; kingdom Metazoa; phylum Arthropoda; class Insecta; order Coleoptera; family Chrysomelidae; genus Phaedon; species Phaedon cochleariae. The sequence continues at coordinate 52,281,523 of OU896713.1, read as the reverse complement.
ATGCAAAAAGATTCAGGTAGGATTTTCATTTGATGAAATATTTGTGTTGCTTTTCAATGTTGACATTCAGATTAATTTTATATTTAATTTGTTTCAGGATACCCACAACTCATGAGACACAAGGAGAGGCAGCGTGGTATACAGTGTGTTCAACTAGACATACCTCTTTGAACTATGTTACAAAATATACAATAAAAGTGTCTGACTTCTATAGTGTTTCCTTTGAGAGTTTTATCTGGGATTTTAGTAGAAGATCACGTAGAAAAGTAACGTTTTGATGTAGGCTAGTTATATTGGAAAATAAAAACGTTACAACAGGAGTCATCAACCATGGTTCTTGAGGATAACCAGAGTCACCCAACAGCCAAGTATTTCTTTGGCCATTTGTATAATCATTTTGAAGCTGATGTTTGATTAGGGATTGACGCCAAATGAACGAATCATGACAACTTCCTGGAAAATTTGCATTGACATTCAAAATCAATAAATCCTGATCACATATCAACTGGACATTTTTTGAGTGGAAACCTTTTCTGTTAACATAGTTATGCTCTTCGTCTGGTGGAGCTATCATGGCAATATGAGTACAATCAATTGCACCAATAACTCCAGGCATGCCACATTTCTCAAAGAATTTTATCTTGTTCCTGGCCATTTGTTGATCTCCTGGAAATGATATCCATTCCCCGTGAAAATGATCTTGAATAAGAAGTGATACTTCAGAAATGCATCTACTAAGTACTTGTTGGCTCATTGCTAAGCAGTATTCTTGGCCTACACCTCTTTGGTAATTCCCAGTTGCATAAAACCGCAATACTGCTAATATTCGTAGTTCACAAGGAATTTTTGTTGATCTTGATGACGGCTGCATTAATGGCACTAGTTCATCAAATAGAAAATTAGTGATATGCTTGTTGACTCTGAATAAATCGATGAATCTATCATCCGTCAAAGAAAAAGGGTCACTTCTATCAGGAAGAAATCTATTTTCTTCTCGATAAAGACGTAATTGATCTCTACGTTCAACAGCATCGAAAATAGCAATATTAGCTGGCAACATTATTTATTATTTCTGATGAGAATATGAAAACAAACCCAAGAACCAAACATAACCTTCTCAATCTCAATGTTTGACAATTAATTACGGTGTTGCCAAATTTAACTCCATCAAATCGTTTGGTTTCGTAAAAAGTCGTATAGCAATAACGAAAGCATAACGTAGCATAACGAACTCGATACAGAGTACGTATAAACAAAGCATACGCTTTTGCTTTGCTTCGCTTTCGCTATGCTTCTGCTTTGTGAAACGAGTTACAGAGTCCCACTGCAGGTTTGTGTGGTTAACTTCGAGGAAAAATGGCTGATATCTCTCGCCTATTAGGTTTTCATTTAGATCGACAATGGTTCAGCTCACCTGCAGTAGATACGCCCTGTTGCTGAAAGTGTAGCCGAGGATGCGCTCGACGGCATGCCAGTGCGGCAAGTGATAGTCGATATTTGCCTGCGTCGCCTCTTTGTTAAGCACCGGCGATATCGGCGGCTTTCTCAGCATGCCTGCGAGGTCCTCCGATGCCGGCACGATGCCCATCCATTCCACGAATTTTATTCCGCCTGAAATGTACCATTGTCAGTTATGTATACAGGGTGTTGCGAAATTCGACCGACAACGCCTGACAGGTGATAGCCCTCGTGATTTCATAATCACTGAGATAGGGACATACGGTCTCCAAGTGTTCAGTTCTCGAGATACAAGGCGTTGAAGTTGAGAAATAAAAATAGTTGTTTCGCAATATCTCAAGAATAATTGAATATAATGCATTCAAATTCGGTATATGGTTTCATCTTTGTATAGGTCATTTTTTACCAGAAAGAAATTCCGGAAATTTTATCCAGTGGTGCCCTACAGGGGGTTGTGGTAACTTTCCCTCCCATATTTTCTACGCCACTGAGTAGATTTCGATTATTTCCAATTCCTCGAATTTATTGTTCAATTTTGTTCAAAAAATGTATCACCTTTAACTGAGCTGAAATGAATAGTTTTCGAGATATTCGACCCAAAATAGAAGATTGCATAGTAATATTTCATTACTTTCAGTAGTAGAAAATTGCAAAAATATATTTCTGGTGTTGAGTAGATCAGATACTATTCAGATCTCATCCTGTAGCTGAACAGAAATAGTTATTCCACGCATTAAGAGAAAACAAACATTTTTGTTATTTTCTACTACCGAGGAAGATGAAAAATTACTATGCACACTTCTATTTTGGGTCGAATATCTCGATAACTGTTCATTTAAGCTCAGTTGAAGGTGATGCATTTGTTCAATATAATTGAACAATCAATTCGAAAAATTGGAAATAATCGAAATTTCGTCAGTGGCGTAGATAATATGGGAGGAAAAGTTATCACAACCCCCTGTAGCGCACCTATGGATAAAATTCTCGGGATGTCTTTCTGGTCAAAAAATTAACAAATGAAAGATGAAACCATATACCGAATTTGAATGCATTATATTCAATTTTTCTTGAGATATTGCGAAAGGCCTATTTCAATTTCTCAATTTCTTCAATTTCTCAGTGATTATGAAATCACGAGGGCTATCAGGCGTTGTCGGTCGAATTTCGCAACACCCTGTATACATCACATTTTGTAAAGATATTAATAAATATAGTCCATGAAAGAAATACGAACATAAGGCAGAACCTCGGAATTCGTTAAAGAAGGTTCGATTCTGATAGGACCACAGAACTCATAATCTTTATATCCTATAGTCCAAGAGCCGGCTGCAAATTTCGACCTTCATCTGATGAAGAAATGATATTATGTCCCAAAGGCATGTAACATATCACTGAGAGGTGACAAACTATAAGAAAAGAATTCCGGAAGGAACATATTTTGCATTTTATGTTGAGAACGGGAGCAGATTCATTCCCGAAACGTCCAAAGATAAGTAAAGATTCGATATTTTTCAATAAAATCATATTTCATCTCTTCAAACATTTTTCCAGACAGAGTGCCACTGACAAGCTATTGGATTTTTCTTTTAGGCTCCCAGATAGAAAAATTTGTTAAACGCAGTAATATTTGATTGATTGTCTTTATTACCCGAAGAAACATAGTTGTTTATAATAGGGATACATAAACAATATACATAATGTTATACATATAATAGGCTTATATCACGAAAAAAATTTATTTCATATTTCGATAGAACTCGCCCAAACTAGCTCACCAACGCAAACCGTTTCTTGCTGTGAGCTCCCTACGATATAAAAAATTATTGAAATCCCCGATTTTTCGGACCTCTGAAAACGGGGCGATGATGTGACGTCAAAACCCGAATACTGAAACAAGACTATTCCAGATAGAGATGAATGATACATGATTTCTGACAGAGTGAATCAGCGCGAGGTCATAGTTGAAAGAATTAATATATCAGTTGCCTCAGTCTCCATCGGGCGTTTAGTATTTTCTTTTAACTATGGCGAGATGAGGTTTCTACGTCATAAGAGGGTCTGTTTTCAGAAGGTACTATTATTTATGACCAAAAATAAAACATTCCAGTTAATTTTTCGATCGAATTATGTCGTCAATCATTATTTATGTATAAAAGGATCATTATAAACATGGTTTGAGTTAAAAGTTCTACTAAGGTGTACACGCCCATTATGAAATTATGATAAGATATAACAAGTAAAAAAATGCAAATAATCATGCAATATCAACCTTGTCTTTTATAAGTAGGTATTCAAATAAGAAATAAAATTATCAAAGTCCATGAAGCAGATATTTTATCAAGTTAATTTTGAATCTAGTTGCTTCCTGTATATTCCTCAATTGACTTGGTAATGAGTTGTATAGAACGATTCCTGTGTGAAAAATGGATTGTTTGCCGATATTTGACTTATACGTATTTGCTATTAGTAAATTTGATTGTCTTCAATTGAAATTTAAATTCGAAATTTTTTCAATTTATATAGGACAAATTGAATAAAACAACATATTTCAAGTTTGTATAGTGATGTCAGATCTAATGAATCTCTGGGTTTGTATAAATTCATGGTGGTCCGAGAAAATTTTAATTGAAAATACACTTCAATGTTTCATTTTGTTATTTCATTAGTGAACTCAAACGTGAAATATTGGTACTTCCCCATATTGAAATTTTGAGTAAATAAGAGAGAAATAAATACTCTTCAAGTATCTAGTAGAAATGAAATTTCGTATTTTGAATAAAATGCCTGTAATGGGATTAAGTTTGTTTCTCAAATGATCTATATGATTATTCCACAATAGTCGTTCATCAATATAAAGACCTAAAAATTTTTTAACATCTGTATATTTGATGAGTTTAGTTGAAGGATAGTGTTCTATTCGAAATGTTCAGTGTTCTTTTTGCTATGTACATATATGAGGATTTGTTTGTCCTACTACACATATATTGATATAATACTCATATTTTTATTTTATAAAAACGAGGATAAAATCCCAAATAATCAAGTAAAATCAATGTACCCCTTCCTCGATTAACCTACACAGTATTTAACAAAACTGAGATGTTTATAATTCCTCTGGTGTGCCCACTCTTCAATTGTTTCGTCAGACCAGCTCTCGATATGGACAATTGAATGCGAGTTCAGAACGTGGGGTTCTCATATTCGATGATAGATGGCGTGAGCAATGGACGATTTCTTGAAAAATGTCAAAATGCGTTTCAAATCTCATTATGAAGTTGAACTAGACTTATAAGGATGTGTTTTCCTTCTTCGGGGACCTGAAGAGTCCCGTTGATGATGCACGAATTCAAAAATAGCTGATAAGAAGGATCTAGAGACAGGACGAAAAAGAGACAGGGCGCAACAAATAATGCGTGCGGAAACATCTCGACATCTGTCACGAGTGTCATATTTTCGGCATATTTATGATTTCGTTCAAATTTCAAATAGAAATATTATAAATTAAGAGCTTTAGTAGTTTATCAAGCAGGTATTGATATTATATTATTAGTTGAGTGAGCGTATTGTGCTTTCATTAAGGACTGACTGCTGCAATGTGTGAGGATTATTTGAAAATCCGAACATTCGATTTTCTTGAGTTAGGACTTAGTATCGTTTATGAATTCATCATTGAAAATCGAAAATATAACGCACCCTTTCTATTTAAACAAAAAATTGTGAAAATGAAAATGGGAATTCAAATGAATGTGTCATGATGCCTGTAAATTTGGTTTGAATTTCGGAAATTCAGCAAGATTCTCCCACGCCTCGCTATTTTTACAAAGTAGGCGATATCGAGAAATTTCGAAACTCCTTTCAATAGGAAGTGATAACACCATTAAACTTTCTATACATTTATAACAAAACTATTGAATTATGCTATTGTCATCGGTTCTTGATAAGTGTGCGAAGGATTATGCGTTACATACAAACATCCATACCAACCTAATATAAGAGTGTTAAAAAGCGTTGAACTCACCTAGGATTCCGCAAGAGCTGATATAAGCTCCCAACAGCGACTCCACCACATCGGCGACGTGTTTGTCGCCGATGTACTGGCTCTTGAGGAAGGGGCCTTTGCCGTGGTACGACAACTCTTCAGTATCATCGGGAACCTTGAAAATAAATGGAAGAATTTTATTTTTCATAATTATACAGTGGGTCTACCTATTCTATCTCACCGGGCCGGAGCATCCCTTTCGTGACGGCACACTAATAGCGACAAAATCGAGGCGATGGAAATTGCCATTCCCATTTTATTGATGTACCACGGGAAAACGGTAATAGTTATCAAAAAATGTCAAGAGGTCAAATATGGACAGAATAGACTTTTTCAAGAGATGAATCAATATTCACTGATTTACGATTAATAGTTCAAGAAATATATCAGATCAAAATAAATTGACTACATTCAGAATTGTCATTTTATAAACAGCTGCTAGAATTCCAATATTCAATTCACAGAAATGATTTATCCATGCGAAGGGTTCTCATGGTATCTAGATTGACTGTAATTTTTTTCAAAATTCCCAAGAGCCAATAACAAACCGATATTTCAATTCAAGTAAAATGATGATTCAGATGATTATTATAGACTAGTTCAAAACGTTTAGACGGCTCCCATGCTAAACCTATTAGCTGTGGATATATGCTGTCACTGACTTTTTCGTGATAAATTTCATTGCCTACAAATCGATGATACTCTTTTACTGTACTTCAAAGGATTTTAGCAGCGTTTGTGTCTAAAGATAATCTGGACACACTTTGATGACGTTAGAAATTATGAACCTACTCGAGTAGAAGTTATTACACAAAAACCTTGACTGCGTAATCATTACTTTCAGCTATGGGATATTTATTTTAGAAATAATCTCATATTAATAAGGATGAATTGATTTGAGAATATTTTTAATATATGAAAATAAAAAGGAACAAAAAACATTTAGCTCTCATAAAGACAATACTAAACGAAAATAATTCTGAAAATATTCAACATAATAAAAGAGAAAAAATAGTCCTATATTACAGAATGTAATGTACTTATAACAAAATATACAGTGTGTCCCAACTAAAACTTGTCACGCCTCAAATCTCCGATTCCGTTAAAAAAATTGAAAGTTGCTCGAACAGGTCGATTTCATTTTGGCTCGAAAGTATACATTATTGGTCAAAGCGGATTTAATATCCCTATCTTAACTTTTGATTCACTATCTACTGATATTTAATAATTGGAACAGATACAGGGTGATCGGAATTCTGAATCTTGAACCAGCCTGTACTTGTACCAATTGAATGTCAGTAGATAGTAAATCAGAAGTTAAGATAGGGACATGAAAGCCGTTTCGACCGATAATGAATAGTTGAAAAATCTCGATTTTGAACACCCCATATCTCTGTAATCATTCCCGTTAGACACGTATGATACATTGATGAAAGTAGCTCTTCAGAAAGAATCTAAGAATTCAATGAAATACAGGGTGTTTCATTTGATAATCGAAAGTTGATGCCCGTTACGCTTCAAGGTTTGAACTTTGGAATTTGATAATTGCAGAAAACTGTGTCCCTCGCCAAATTGAAATCGACCTGTCCGAGCGAATTTCTATTCTTGTTAACGACATCGGATATTAGAAGGTGACAAGTTTTAGCTGGGACACACTGTATATATCACAAACTATAAAATGGGCTCATAGCTTCATATTCATCCGGAAAGTCTGATGACAATATTCAAAATAGTTTTCACAATATCAAAAGAACCACAACTGGAACATAAGTAATAAAACTTGCATTGCCCTTTACCTATAGGGAATTACCGCGAAATCGTTAATACGGGGAAATTAGGTAGGTATAATACTAGACAAATTTTTACGCGCTCTTTATTTCTAATTTATTTCGGACTCATTGTAGGTTGCTCAACAATTTTCTCACTATTTAATTTATGCATCATCCTAGTTTGACATACTCGGTCAGTTTCATTTTATACCGATTCCAAATTGGCAAAAAATATTGTTCCGTAGTACAACGTCCTGATTTTCATTAAAATTGAATTTCTTTACATCATAAATCGGAACTGGTTCATCCTATTGGATTTATTTTTATACCGAAAGTTGGGTAGTTCATCAGGGATCAATTCGTCTCGATTGAGTGTGCTTCTAGTTTTTAAAGTAAATGAACCTTTCAATTACGAGCGCACCGATATGAAATGATGTGGAATCTCAACCTACTAGTGTGACGTCCGTATCGAGATAGAGGGGATAGACTACTGCCCGGTGAGATAGAGTAGGCCCTGGTCTACCTCAAGGATTTGCCTCCCCATATGCAACCTTTATTTTGTATCAATCTTGATGAACTTCTACAAAAATCAAATTCCGAGGAAGAAATGAAACGTTTACAAGACGAAAAAGGCTATAGGAAATGAGTATACTGGGTGTCAACGAATCTATCAGACAAGCAATAACTTCTAGAATATTTGGTGTATCAAAATGGAATTCAATATGGTTCTATGGTATCTGAAGAAGAAAGTTTCCGCACATCTTTCACTTTCCGGTCACTTGCGGTTTTGGATTTTTAAATGCAACACCCTGTTTATCATCACATTTTTGAATGTCTGAGAAAATTCTGGACCACAATGTAACATTTTCAGAAATTTCTACGCCTCTAGGTGGCCATGATCGGACGTATACTCATCTCATGCGATTGAATTGAAAATAACAGTAAATTCATACAAAACATCAAAATTTGCTTTCAATGAAGTCAATACAGTCCATTGTTATGGGGCTAGACAATTGAATCAATTGATATCAAATACATTCAAGTCTAGCATTAGCAAACAATCTGTATTTCATAATTCGCGATAGAAAATAATACGTTGCCCCACCTGACGGCAACAACTTGAACATTTCTGAGCGGTTTATCTTGATGATGTGACCAATGAGCACAAACAAAAAACAAAAGTGAACCAATGAAAACGAAGTGAAGGTGCTTTGACAGCTTTTAAGAACACTGGTAAGTGGCGTACGCTTATTTTCTATCGCGAATGGAATAATTTTACACAATCCATTACCGAATGAATTGTAAGCAGATTCAAAGTTAATCTCAAACAATACCTGGTCAGGACAATTTGAAAAATATTTGGCATGATTTGATCACTCAGAATTAAAATGTTGTAACTTTCATCTTAAGGAAAAGTATGAATTTGTTTCCACTGAGTGGAACTCATCAGTTAACCTTGTAACATTATCATTAATTTTATGTGTTCCTGTATCCCAATTATGAACAAGGGTAGTAAAAACTATCAATCAATCAATCAAATACTGGATTTTACTTCTTCACATTCGTCAAGTGTGACATGGATAGCTGTTAGAGATACATTGTAGATCTAATCACACGCGAGATATATGGAAACACTGATGTAAACGGTGAACAACCAAATAATGTAACCTGGCTCGCAGGGGTGACCTTCATCGCCGAAGCGAGTAGGCCGACTATGATAGACACGTCTTATTCTGATTCACGCATTCCAATAGGCTCTTATCGTCTCATATACAGGGGACTCTCGGGCCACGCTAACAATAGCCATGATGCATATATTTTGCAAATCATTTTGGAGTCTTCTTTGCAAGACAAAACACTGAAGTAATGACAGTGACACAAGCCTTATGAACAGACCATAGTGGAAGGAGAAGATGGTGTGCATACGCGCATATTATGTGACGTCATCTAGGATACCAATATCAGCTGCAAGTCAAAGACAGATACCGTTGTCATAGGCGTGCGCTATGAATTCCAACAAGTTTATTGAAATTTCTATGAGTGTCTCGATTTGTCTAGAAATAATAATGAATAATTTATATAAATAGATAAGGTACCTATTACTCCGATTCTACTTTTCCATTGATTCTGGAATTTGTGATCTTGCGGAGATTCGCAATCGCAAATAGCAAATACATACGAATTATCATGCATTGCTAATCTCATGGAATGATCCACCACTGTGTCGATTCTGACAGATTAAAATTCAGCAGTTAACGACGTTGACGTTGCTTCTGCTTTGACATCGATAACAGGAGTAACATTTTTTGCCGTTTTGTTATTCAAATATTTGCTGCAATTTATATTTTGTGAAAAATGTTTGAATGAAAAGTGTTTTGAATTCATTTTCGATTATTTATAGCTTAATATTCGACGGATAATGTTCTGTAGGAATGGCATCTTGTTTCAAATATTCGTGATTTTTTGGGGGTGTTCAATTCAACAACTGTACTTTCAAACTTGTTTGAGAACATTTTGCATGGAAATGTTTCGAAACGAAACAAGTAGGGATTTTGGAATTATATCATTCAATATTAGAAATAATATATCATAGTTTGGGACATCCATCAGGAAAACAAATAATAACATTGAGTTATATCCAAGTTGAGGTCATGCACAGAACAAGACGAGTTTGAGCTTTCTGTCGAGCGCACCATCTTCTCCTTCTACTATGGAACAGACAGTAAAAGTTATATCAATTTCTTTTAATTTCAGTTCAATTTTCTGTCAAAATAATGTATAATCAAAGTGAAAAGTGGATAGAGAATTAGAGAGTGAGAATATTCCTAAGGCCTGCAGTAACCCCTTGAACTGTTCATCTTGTTCTGGAAATCATAGATAATCATTACATTCATAACTTCTAAAATGATAAAAATTCTTGTTATATAAATTGTGAAATAGAAAATAAAAGGTATAATCCCACTTCTAACATCAACTTTGACATGGAGAAAACCCAAAAACGTCCCGAATTGTCCCAATACATGAATGACATTTCATTAAACAAAAAATTGGTGATGCCAAGCAGCATCTCAAACATAGTATGCTGGGAAATGTAGTAATGAATGCAATTGCCTCTACCTTATCTAAACGTCTGATGACTTCAGACGTCGCTTCAGACAGTTTACCGGAAATCTGCTCATCCTCCGGAATAGTCAGATCGTACAGAGCCCTCAGAGACAAATTCTTCGATTCGATCCGGTCCTGCATCAAACGCGGAATAGTGAAACCTAAAGGAGAATAGAAAAGGCATTTAAAATGACACACTGAAATATCATCTTTCATTAATTCAGATTTTCATTTTCATTGGAGGAAAATGCCATTCACTGTGTTTATTCAGCATATTAATAAAATTTCAATAGACCAAGTATCCTAAGATTTCAGTTGTCAAACTAAAAGAAAATTGACTGTCACAAAATAAACAATGACATGACATTCAAAACGAATAAGTCCAATGATCCTGATGGAATTCCACCCATTATTCTCGAAAAGTGTGCACCAGAATTGACACCGATTCTCTGCAAGCTATCTACCATCTCCTACAAGTCTGCTATTTTTCCATCTAGCTGGAAAATGGCTTGAGTCCAACCAATCCTCAAAAAAGGAAACAAGAGATTTACTTGCCTACGTCACCCATATATGGCAAATTTCATTAGAACAACATGAGGAATCTCTAGGTGTGGCGCTAGATATATCGAAGGCATTCGATGTTGGTAGAAAAAACAAACTTCACGCCTTGAAAAGGAGTAAATAATGGTAGGTTCTATAGCTAGTGGTGGATCATCTCTCACCTGTCGGCAGCCATTCGGTGTCCGGCGACAGCTCATTGAACTTCATCACGCCGCCCAACTCCTTCCGCACCGCCAGATAGTACAAGTTCTTGTTGCTCACCAGCCGCGACTTGAGATTGGTGGCGCGCCCCTCGTCGTAGTGGGGGAAGCGCAACGAGATGTACACCGAAGAGATGAGCTTGAGGAAGGAATCGCCGAGCGTTTCCAGCCTTTCGAGGTTGACGATGTCGTTTGCCTTGGCAGCTGTTAGCGCCCTGGAAGGTGAAATAGGTGAGATGGTTATAATTAGAGTAGGTAGAGTTGATAGAGATGTTAGTTAGGTTCTCATTAGACCAACAAAACATTCGCTCCTTAGGAACTTGGTTAATTCTTCCCGATTTCATAATGTTTATCTTCACTAATGTTTCATAATAAACATTCTTGATTTTTCCTTTGACACATGTCATGTCTTGGATGTCATTTCATTTCAACTTCAAAGGACCCCGCACGAAAACACGGGAAATTGGCTCTCGGTCGAATTGGCTGAAATTTTACTATGTTGTTGTGGGATGGCTCATTAGAAAAATATGTGAGTTTAAAAAGTTTTGTATGTTTAGTTTCTGAGATATAAGCCGACAAAGTTCGTGAAAACGTCGTATCGGGGTAGGATTGATTAAGAAAAAAACTGTTTTTGTAGTATAAATAAGACAAAATAAGCTAGAAAATGTATTGATCGGAACTCAAATAAATGTCTAGTTATGATCACATAAATTATAGTTAATCAGGGTGTATACGAGGCACGGTCAAAAAATTCATTATTCGGAAAAAAATTCGAGCACTATTCTAAAACCAACAAGTTATATTTTGGTGGGACATCATTGTTTTAGTCTATTGTAGGCTTCGAAAACGTATTTTGATCCTTGATAACTATCTCTGTTCGAAATATGATTTTTTATAATTTTGTGTTACACCCCTTTTTGAAAACAATGGACAGCTTGTTTTTGATCACAAAGAGAGGGATTAATTGATACTGTTGATTGCATGAAAGCTGAGGTGACTCACTAGCGAATTCAGTTGTTCAATATTGCCTTTCATTTAGATACGAGGGTGTTAGATTTTGTTGATGATTATTTAACATGTTTCAATTGAATATCTCGAAAACAGTTCCGTTAATTTGGATCTCATTTTACTGACACTATTTTGAATATGTTGACTATCATATGCAAAAAGTTTTTCAATTTTTTATGTTTCGTTTCTGAGATATCAATTTTTGAGTTTACAGTATTACAGGTATTATAGGGTTATTACCTCGGATGTCACTATCGATTCAACAGAACTTTACGGAATTATTCAAACATTCAATTACATTATGAAACTATTAGAAATCAATAATTTTTTACTATAAACAACACGAACCACATAGAATAACAATATGAAACTCAACAGTATTGATTCCGTAAAGTTCAGTTGAATCGATAGTAATATCCGAGGTAATAACCCTATAATACCTGTAATACTGTAAACTCAAAAATGCATATCTCAGAAACGAAACATAATACATTGAAAAACTTTTTGCAAATGATAGTCAACATATTCAAATTAGTGTGAGTAAAATGAGATCCCAATTAACGGAACTGTTTTCGAGATATTCAATTGAAACATGTTTGATAATCTTCAACAAAATCTCACACACCCTGTATCTAAATGAAAGGCAATATTGAACAACTGAATTCGCTGAGTCACCTCAGCTTTCATGCAATCAACAGTATCAATCAATCCCTTTCTTTGTGATAAAAAACAAGCTGTCAATTGTTTTCAAAAAGGGGTACAACACAATATTCTAAAAATTCATATTTCGAACAGAGATAGTTATCAAGAATCAAAATACGTTTTCGAAGCCTACAATAGACTAAAACTATAATGTCCCACCAAAATATAACTTGTTGGTTTTGGAATAGTACTTGAATTTTTTTTCCGAAAAATGAATTTTTTGACCGTGCCTCGTATACTATAATTTATGTGATCATAACTAGACATTTATTTGAGTTTCGATCAATACATTTTCTAGCTTATTTTGTCTTATTTATACTACAAAAACAGTTTTTTTCTTTGTCAATCCTACCCCGATACGACGTTTTTACGAATTTTGTCGGCTTATATCTCAGAAACTAAACATACAAAACTTTTTAAACTCACATATTATTCTAATGAACAATCCCACAACAACATAGTATAATTTCAGCAAATTCGACCTAGAGCCAATTTCCCGTGTTTTCGTGCGGGGTCCTTTGCCTCCATTAGTTCAGTACGTTCAATGACAATTAAATCAAGGTCCGTCACTCATCAAGTTCACTTCAACAAAACATGTCGCAGCGACAATGGCTGCTAAACAAAATGTTATCTTTATTTTACCCCATTTGGGAAACACATTTTCATATGTTTGTACCGTAATTTATCATGATGTCGTTAGTTTTAAACTGGACCAGAGATATTTTCATGAACAAATTTCCATGTTGACCTCACTTTTATCAATTTCCAAATTCACATTTAACTATTTCAAATTTCGATTTTATGATGATGTCTTTTTTCAAAATCAAGAGTTCATCAATAAGTAACAAGTCACCAATTCATTTTTACCTTTTTTCAATATTAAATTTTTTTCCAAAAAACGTCTTTCCAATAGCTAGAAGCAGATTACTTTCTTACAGGTATGCACTGATGATGACTTAACAGTCGAAAGCGCTCTGCTACGAATATGAATTTGAATAAATTATCTTGCACGAAATACAACTCTTCCCTTCTTTGGTATACCTCCAAATGGCTGCCGTTTCCGGAATGTCATTCATGGTCAAGTCACTGAATAGCTAAAAATCTGAAGGGTATCTCGCATTCAATAATGAATTTTCGTCTTCGAAGTGCCCACTTGATGTCAGGTTTAGATATTTGATATTTTCATTCCATCATCTGAATAATCTGAGACTTACGAGTCCCAAAAGACGAGTTCTAATAATTAATATCCAAGGTATTGACGTATAGAGTTACATGTCTGATTGTTAGATGTTTTGTGTCCAAAGAGCAAAACACAAAGACAAGGCATTGACCTTCATATTAGAGGTCTGATCAATCAAAAAAAGTGTACCACTATTGTCGTCACTCTATTTATAAAGTCACCCTAGTTATAATAGGCAAGTGAACATTTTTCTTCATTACACATGTTCTTAGATTTTTTTCGGTCGATTTTAAGGTCAACAATAATGCCACGGGAAATATTATTATATATTATTCCCATAAAATACTTGAAATGTATTTACTTTTGCCTCATTTATTCAAATTTGCAATATTTAATTTCTATTTGGGGGAGTACAAATATTTCACGTTTGAAACCTCTAATGAAATTACAAAACAAATCAATTAAGTGCATTTTTCATATACATTTTCTAGAACCAACGATAAATTTATACAAACCAAGACATTTTCTGAACCTGATTTCGTTATATAAACTTAAAATATGTTGCTTTATTCATTTTGCCAGGAATAAGTTGAAAATATCAAATTTAGCTTTCAATGAAGTCAATACAGTCCATAATTATGGGACTAGACAATTGAATTACTTGATTGCAAATACATTCAAGTCAAACATTGGCAAACAATCTGTTTTTCACAATGGAATAATTTTATACAATTCATTACCGAATGAGTTAAAAAATATACATGATGCAAGAAGGTTTAAAATCAATCTTAAAAAATACTTGCTCAGGACAATTTGAAAGAAAAATATGTGGCATGATTTGATTACTTAGGAATGAAATATAACTTTAATCTTATAAGACACAATATTAATTCGTTTCCACTGAGTGGAATTCATTATAGTTAACCCTTTATTATTTTTTTTATATGTATTTATGTATCCCTATCATAAACAGAAATGTTTCTTGGGGTAATAAAGACAATCAATCAATCAATCAATGATGGAATACGATTGGGAACTTTGAAAATATTATTCATTCAATAAGTCATAAATTTACAATATTGATAATATTCTTAATGAGCCATAAAAAGTCAATTGTTTCAAAATTGTCTCTCTTATGTGTTGTGGCTTATTGCTTACAATAAATTTGTGTTAATAATGTAAGAGGACATTTGGTCAGGTAACCATGATAACATGGCAATGGTCGTGGGTGGTGTCTTGTCAGTTCTAAACTTTCAAAAAAGGTTGCCAAGTCTCCAGCCAACATTTACATGATATTGTACTAAGGAGCTGGTTGCACGAAGAAGTCAACAATGAATAACTATAATGTCATGGCTTCCTCCTATTATGTCAAATAAAATACTTAATTTGCCATGCAGTAATGAATTTGCGTCTTCGAAGTACCCAATTGAACTTAGGTTGGGATATTTGATATTTTCATTTCATCATCTGAATAATCTGAGACTTACAAGTCCCAAAAGACGGGTTCTAGTAATTAATATCCAAGGTATTGACGTATAGAGTTTTATGTCTGATTGTTGGATGTTTTGTGTCCAAAGAGCAAAAAACAAGGACAAAGCATTGACAAAGTGAAATAGAATGCGTAGAACAGAATGGAGAAAACAAGACAGGTGGATGCACCTCCATATTAGAGGCATAACCAATCAAAAAGGTCACTCTATCAATAAAGTCACTTTAGTTGTAATAGGCAAGTGAACATTTTTTTATTTTTTAAATAGAATCATCACTCAACTATTTTTCAATTCCACAAGTTTTTAGATTTTTTTCGGTCATGGTTACTGATGAGGATTCAGAAATCCGAAATGGTTTCATTGCAATAAAGTAATATTACCTGTGTGTGAGAGATAATATTTCCCATATCACTGATATGAATGATTATTTTTGGAAGTTTTCAAGCTCATCAAGATCAGAGTTCATGCCAGTATACTTCTCCTATACATTCCAATTTTCATTTCAATGCTGAATATATTGGTAAGTCATATTTTTATATCATTATTCATCATATTATTCATCCGATTTGAAGAAGAATGTCAATTCTCAATTTCGGAGGATTTTATTCTTTATTTTTCATGTTCTCCTTTTGAATGTTCATCAGATATAATTCAATGTTCGACGTGGCAAATAGCCAGGAAAGTAGTTGTTTTCTGTTGAATATTCAGAATGATGTGTGCATATACATATTTTTGTCTGAAGGAGAATGCAAATTCTCAATTTCAGAAGTTTTTATATTTTATTTTCAAACTCTTATCGTGTGGGTTCAATAGATATAATTCAATGTTCGTCGTGGCATATAGCCAGGAAAGTAGTTGTTTTCTATTGAATCAACTGAAAAAGAGTAAATATTCTCATCACATAGAGAATGCGAATTCTCAATGTATTGCTTTATATAAATATATATCCATTTTTGTATGTTCATAATTTATCTGAGAATATTACTTTTCAACACTTAGATTCCTAAATTCAACAATAATACCACGGGAATCATCCAAACAGATTTATTTTATGTTCTGGTTCCCACGAAAAGGGATATCCTGTAATGTTCAGAGAACATCGTGGGAACCACTGAAAATAAGGTAGGAATTGGTGTTCTTCTCAAATTTCTGGAGGTTATATGCCTCAGGGAATACCTCCCTTGGCAATGTGTTCCAGAGCCTCGCTGTTCGTTGGATGAACGAGTCTTTGGAAAGAGATGTTCTGCAAATAGCAATTGATAACACGATTTCGTGAGAAAGGGCAGTCCATAGCACAGTTGCCATATGATGGAATTCGATTGGGAACTTTGAAAATATTCTTAATTACCTATAAAAATTCCATTGTTTCAAAATTGTCCCTCTTATGTTTTGTGGCTTATTGCTTGCAATAAATTTGTGTGAATAATATAAGAGGACATTTGGTCAGGTAACCATGATAACATGGCAAGGGTCGTGGGTGGTGTCTCCAGTCAACATTTACATGATATTGTGCTAAGGAGCTGGTTGCTCAAAAAAGTCAGAAATGAATAACTATAATGCCATGGCTTTCTCCTATTATGTCAAATGAAATACTTAATTTAAATATATTTCTATTCAACGATAGCCTTTTTAATAATTTGATTATAATTGATGACTTGACAACCTTACGAAGAACAACCTAAGAACGTGGTGTATGTCCACCAGATGACATTTTCATAGTTTGGCCACATAACCTTATGAAACTAGATAATTTTCGAGATCATGTGAACAATACCGACCCACCATGAAGTTCACTTTGGAAATGGAATCTGACAATCAGTTACCATTTTCATATGTCCTTATTAAAAAATCAAACATTGTTTTCCTAACAAGTGTTTATCGTAAAAAGACTAATAGTAACAGATACCTCAATTTTTAATCAAACCATCAGAAAACTATTAAAAAAGAAATAATCAGATCACTTCAGATCAAGCAAAATGAAAGGAATGATCAAATCACTTCAGATCGAGCCGAATCAAAATCATATAACCAACAAATTTTTAATAACGAAATCCACCACACTGAAAATGTTTTTCAACTCAACTCATATCCAATGATGATAGATGATTCAGCAAATTGAAAACAAACAAAATACACCACAACAAAAACAACCATCGATAACGACGAATATAATACTGTACAATCCTGACATATCTGAAAAAATAAAACGTGTTGGTGATAACTTTCAAGTGAAAACTGTGCTCAAAACTGAAAATACAATGAGATCGATTCTAACTCAAACAAAACCGAAAAATGAAGAACAATCATCACAAAAATTCATTTGTATATGCCATGTGTTTGTGGAAAGTATTATACAGGTGAAACGAAGAGACCTCTCTGTAAGGACAAAAGAACACAATATCTTGAAAAAACATATCGATAAATCAAAGTTAACTGAAAATATCCTTACTGGAAATGGACAATATATGACAGAGTGGAATAATATAAAAATCATAGGAAAGAAAGATAACAACCAAAAGAGAAAAATCAAGGAACCCGCTTGCATTTTTATGAACGCTTCCTTTTCAGTTGATATAGATAGAACATGGTATTCACACTACTGAAAACTGAACATGCAAATGGTAGATTCAAAATCAATTAATGAATACATCCTGTAACTCATTTGTATCCTAACATCATCAATTATCCATATGCCAACATCAGTATGACACGGGAAAGTGACAAACTAGAACGGAATTTTCGAAAAATATTTGGCATTTTTATGTTAAGACCCTGAACAGATTTGTTCCAAAGCTAAATAACAATTCGATATTTTTTCAATATATCTATATTTCTTCTTTTCAAACTTTTTTCCAAACAAAGTGTCACTGACAAGCTATTGAGTTTTTCTTTGAGGCTTCCTGATGGAATTTGTTTTTACACGCAGTGACATTTTGGGGCAAATCATCTGATTTGTCCTACCATACATACAGGGTGATTCACATAAGAACCGACATAGAGCAGGGGCATGTAGGGGGTCCTAAAATATGGCAATTTAACGCAACTTACCTCCATACCAAGTTGCTTCCCTAAGGAGTTATAGGCTTTGAAAGTGAAGTTATAAATTTTGAAAAAAATCAATATCTCCGTTATTCTTGAACTCAAAGCAACCAAATTTGGTACACTTTGTGGATGTATTTAGGGCGTTACTTGAAAGTAACTAGAGTTCAATTGAAATTTGTAAAGGGGGTATACCGGGTAGCGCACCATTAATATTCAATAGAATTTTGTTAACCCTTGATGGATTTTAAAAATCTTTGCTTTGTTTTGTGGGAAATTCAATTCTAAAACTTTTCTTAGTCCAGTAATTTCTCGAAAAACCTCATCATTTCCATCAAAAACTCGAATAACTGAAAACGCGTGCTCTAGGTGTGTTATTTAAAATCATCGAAAATTCAAAAGTTGGCTATGAAAATAAACGTCAAACTTAACAATGAAGCAAGTAAGTTGTTCAATTGAGTATTTTATCGTTAAACAATCGTTTGTTCTAGTTGTTGTTCAAGTTTTTTGTGTTTATTTTGGTTAGTTGTTAATCCCAGTTTTTCACATTTCAGTATCTGTCCTTACTTTACGTATTTTGTTACGTATCTAAATAATAAGTTTCCAGCCAATTTCTACTGATCACAATTAATGACCTACTTTCTTGTTGTACGTTTATTTTCATAGCCAAATTTTGAATTTTCGGTGATTTTAAATAACACACCTAGAGCGCGCGTTTTCAGTTATTCGAGTTTTTGATGAAAATGATGAGGTTTTTCGAAAAATTACTAGCCTAAGAAAAGTTTTAGAATTGAATTGCCCACACAACAAAGCATATATTTTTGAAATCCATCAAGGGTTAACAAAATTCTGTTGAATATTAATGGTGCGCCACCCGGTATACCCCCTTTACAAATTTCAATTGAGCTCTAGTTACTGTCAAGTAACGCCCTAAATACATCGACGAAGTGTACCAACTTTGGTTGCTTTAAGTTCAAGAATAACGGAGATATTGATTTTTTTCAAAATTTATAACTTCACTTTCAAAGCCTATAACTCCTCAGGGAAGCAACTTGGTATAGAGGTAAGTTGCGTTAAATTGTCATATTTTGGGACCTCCTACATGCCCCTGCTCTATGTCGGTTCTTATGTGAATCACCCTGTATATTGAGATAATACTCATATTTTTATTTTGTAGAAACGAGGAGAAAATACCAAATAATCGATTAAAATGAATGTACCACCTCCTCAATTAACCTACAGACAGTATTTTCCATTTACATCGACAACAATTATTGTTAACCACCATAGAATGGCATCATCAACTTCAAACGTGACGGGTGATATGAATGGAAATGGAATGGAATAGCGAATAGCCCACAATTGACATTGGGAGGGGACTGTGGCGCATGCGTCAAAAGAGAGGTCGCTTCTTACCTGTACAGCTCGCACAGCTCAGGTCCGTCCTCGCCCAACGCCGTATCCAGCAACGCCAACGGTTTCTGCACGAACTCCGGGCTTCCGGCAATATTAAGCTTCTTGTCCACCATCGAGCTATCGATCGACACCTTGCCAACCTCCGGCTTCTGACTGATGAACGTCTCGTACCTGTAGGTTATCAATTCATTTTTGAAAATGATACAAATATGAAAAAGATTCGCAACAGTGTAGTTATCCTGCGACTGAGATTAAGATCGTAGCGCCAGAACATCTAATGTCGGTACTACTCTATGGACCATTGGCAGATTGTTTACATTGTTCAGTAATGGTGTTTATGTTCATTCGTTACTACCGATACAACAAGGCCTGCATGCTCCGTGGGTGACGTCACTTAGTGAGGCCTAACCAGCGGCTCGAAACGACAAGCGCTTATAGCGCTATAAGGCGACCGCGTATTTCGATTTTAGTTTTAGATCATCATTGAGCCGATTTTGCTGTTTTTTGAAGGGCTTCCGGTTAAAAAAGGATGCCAGTCGTCAACTGAGCCCTTCTTCGCACCCCATTCGATTTTATTATGGAAAAACGAAGTTTTAAAGCAAAAACCAGGATAAAACACAAATATCCACCTACAGCAACCCATTCGAATTAAATATATTGGCAATGATTGTGGTGAAGGTGAACTTCACACCTACTTATACAGGGCCCGCAGAACATAAACTTATCGTGAGATTGATCGAAAGAAAATTGTGGAAAATGTATTTTATTTTGATTGACATGCCGTTTGTTACAATTACCTATATTTATCTTGGAGAATTCCTATTACCTGAAAAAATAACCAGTGAGTGTTTTCAATTTTCTGTTGTTGGATTTTTCACCCAAGTGGATCGTTACACTTGAAACCGTACGTATGCGATGGTTTTTTTTTTAATTTTTTTTTTCGGAACTCACGTATTTTTGTCTGATAAATAAACCGAATTTTATAATGAAAATGTGAACAAACCACTATTTATTGAGATATATCAGGAAAAAGTTCGAAATTTCGCCTTCTTTCTCCCCTTGTGTTGGGGGCATTTGAAGCTACTTGCTCTTATTTTGTCATTGGACACTTTATATACTCATGATGTACTTCGATGGAACATTTTTATATAGAAAATTCAACAGGAAATATGATTTTTATGGCGAGTTTTTCATATTTAGTGAACAAGCATTCCAGATGACGACCATTTAATCAATAGTCAATCAAAATACGAGATGTCAAATGTCAATAGATTGCTTTCGAATGACATTACACACGCCATTATTTTGAATGATATTCTTCCTTCTTTTCACTAAATATGGATTAATCTCAAGAAAATCATATTTATAGTTGAATTATATATAAATTGTCCAATATGATGAAAAAAGAAGGGAAATTTGTTCTAAATGCCATCCAGAAGACAGGTGAAAAAGAAGGTGAAATTTGGAACTTTTCAGTCAAATATCTTCATGATAAATATAATGATAAATGCAGGTTTACCTTTTTTGAGTAGAGTGTTTGTAGTTCATGTTAATATGATAGTTGCAATTTGATCATTGGAATGAATTCTGCATTCATTGCCACGAGGCAAATGACCGTTCAGAAAGAAATTTGAGAATGTAATGAGTTAAAAATGCCCGTTTATTATGAACATTCAAGAAAATTTCCTCGAATTCAGAGATGATTTTGTTTACTATGTAACTCCCTTTTTATATTCGAAAATATTAAAAGGGGTTTGTGTAGCTTTTATTGCTCTTGCCTTTGGGCTGCTCAGAATTGATACGGGAGGGTCGGGGTAAGGATCTTCGTCTGGTGTGAGAATTTCCTTTATTGGCCAATTTATCAGAAAATTGCGCTAATACCTCTTGGATGAGATAAGTTAATTACAAGGTTACTATTTAAGATAAGATAATTATGTTAGTTAAGTTATATTGAGATAGGTCAAGATACATTAAATTTTTGTGGGCGCCAGGACCTTTTTTTAAAAAAAAAAGATGCCAAAAAAAGAAAAAGAAGTCTTTAAGAAGAAAATCACTTGGGAAACAGAAATTCTCACCTCAGACGGTATGAATGTTCTCTAATAGAATAAATAAGTCAGATTCATACTAACATTATATTTACAAAAAAACTTGAATGATCGATTTCTGTACAACAAGAAGTTATTATTTACAATTGACTATTATTCCACTTAATCAAAATGATTCAGATTATATTACTGGATAAAAAAATTATGATGATCAACCACTATCCATGATTGATATCTATACAACAAGAAATTGTCATTTACAATTGACTATCATTCCACTTAATCAAAATGATTCAAATTATATTTCTGGATTTAAAAAAAAATGAATTACGACGATCAACTACTATTCAATATTATTGATTAAGGAATATTAATGAATTTGTCTCACAGAAAAATTTTACTCTTTTTGGTATGCAGTTTTCTTCTGTCTGGAACTAGCTGCCTTATTGATATGACCTCCTCAAAGTGAGACTTACTCTGTCCCAGCCCTCAGGTATATATTGGCCCACCTTTGATCTGCTGACGATTTCTCAATGTTCAGGATCTGTAGTTGTAGCTTTAATGGCCTCCTGACATTTCTGAGTCGGGCTTCAGCTAAGGTGAGTGTTTCAGCTTGTGATATGGCTCATGGACAATTTCAGTCTCCAACTTTGCTTCATTCCGGAATGGAGTATTCTTGAAATTCCTGTACAGACAATATCTACAGCAGTATGTGCACTACCACAGAGTAAGGAAGAAATACAATCAGAACCATCTGGTTCAGAGTAGGTACAAATTCATTCAATACTTAATCAATGATTAACAAGATAAATACTCAAAATGAGTAGTTTTATCTGCTTCTGCTTTGAAGATAATCGAAAAGGAAAAATGATCGTGAATCTCTCTCGATCTTCAATCCATCTGTCAAAAAAAATATATATATATATGTTATACAACAATTGCCTTCAACAATGTGAAAATCAATTTGAGAATAAAGTGGATTAATCCAGTTATGACAACAACAAAAAAAAAAATTATTTTCTTTTTAATAATACTGTATGTATAACTTGAGATACGCAAATTCGAAATATGGACTCTGACTTTGGTGCAACAGCATGTATGAATCTTCAAATCTTTAGAAAAGTACTTAGAATAGTCACTCTGACTACTTCTGGTGAAATCTTTTACTAATGACCAACCATGTAATGCTGAAATTTAAAAGATAATGTTTATTCTGAAACTATCTGAGAAAGTCCAAAATCTCCAAAAAAAAAAGTAAGTCTCATTGCATGACTAGAGCCAGAAAACACATCAGTACCCTCTCTGAAAGCAAATGGAAGATAATGGAAAGGTGGCCTTCGTGTCAATAGGTAATTTAAACTGAGGAAAAAAGATATTTACTGCTGATTATTCGTCAGTTTGTCTGCTTTCTGCCAGATAAGAAAAATAAGTGAAAAGTTAATACAAAAGAAATGCTTTGCACATGCTCAACGAGTGATATTACAAGAGGAGAGAAGGAAACACTCTGGTAACCAAAATTTCGAGTGAGAAATAAAGTACAGGTGAGATTATGCACTTGCAAATTGTTTTCTGTAAAGAAATAAATGCATCACTCACCTGAACTCAGATTCCTCGAAGGTCTCGGCCACCAATGATTCCTTCTATCCTTGTCCTTGATCAATCACGTTCCAGATGTAGATATGGCTAACTGGGTACGTTTCCAGAATGTGTTCCAAAATATCTCAAATTCAGTTTCCTCTCAATAATATTCTGGGACCACGTCCGAATAAATTCCAATAAGTCTCCAGGTCAACCTACAAAAAAACTAGGCAGGAAATGTGCTTTGACAATTTTCCTTTTAAACTTCTTCACTTGTGTGAAGAGGAATAAAATCGTAGATACGAAATTTGCATATTTGCATGGCAAATTTCTGGAAGATAAATTCAATTCATTTACTACAATGATTGAGAAGATGAGATAAGATAAATTCCGGGAGATCGAGACGAAAGAAAGTGTACGGCTTCCTCTAAAAAAAAAACCACACAAAATGGCGTGGGCTCAACCACGTTCTAGGTAATTTCTATTTACCTATATATAATTTCCTGGAATTAAATAATTATAATAGCAATTAAAGGACGAAAGCAGGCAAGATGATGATACTCAGAGATAACAAAGTTAAAGCCAGATAATGTGAAAAACCTCACCTTTCCATTTGCCTTCAGATAAGATTTTCACCAGAGGTGACCACGATGTTTTCTCGCTTGTAGTCCAGTCGCAAGAGAGCTTTTGAGAACCGGTCCTAATTCCGTATCGCACTCCCGATTTTTCGAAAAGAGAGAGATAAACTCTTTCATTGCACTAGTTGAAGCTAGACACATACACGTATGGTCACAAATTTCGCCAACAGAGCACAGCGACTCTCCGAGCAAGGTGATCATGGGCGTAGCAATCAATGGGGCAGAATGGGTAATCACGGTAAAAGTGACGGATCGTGAAACATTCCGTTACACCCTTCCCCTTCTCAGATAGAAAAATTTTTGAAACCTACGTTGAAGAAAATTTTTCCCCAAGACTACGTCCACTGGGAACACTCTTAGAGATATCAGGAGCCAGCACCTCGTATATGAACTTCCGTGGCTGGAACAACAAAGGAATTCACTCTCAGGATAATCAGACCAGACATGATGATCCTCACCAGTATCAGAATCTCAAACTGAAGCTGCAAAAATGCTATCTATGATGCATACATACATAGTCAGGAATTACCTAACTTAAATAAATGGTAGGCCGAAAATAAAATGTAAATTTTGATTTAGGGCAAAGCCGAATCAACTGAGCCCAAGGATCCACCATAAACCCTAATGAGACAAGTCCTCATCAACCTGAAATAATGCTCGAGTGGCATTAGAGAAAAAAAATTAGTACACAAAAATTATTCGGGAGTGTTCCTATTCACACAGGATCTGGTCTTCCTGAAAGGAATACTTCTCGCAAGCGAGAGAGTAGCACCGTCAGAATCCCCACACATTGGATCCGCCTAAGCATGATCCAACACTTGGACATCCCTCCAGCACAACCACATCATCAAATGGCATGACGACCCTCATCAACACCACCCAATGACCTAATCCTGAGCTTCCAAGGTCCCTACAGACAAAAAAACTTTTTAAACCCAATTCTACATATCAAAATCATTGTTGTGGCGGTAAATATAAATATCCGAAGATCAAAGTGCCACAACAAGAATGAACAAAAGTTCATAGAGAAAAGTGGAGCAGTAATTTGGACCATCACTGGTTACGACTGTCCAACATAACCAGTGGTAAGGAAAAGATACAGAGATGTATAACAGCGATGTTACTGTCGTGATAAAATCACTAGTTGGGAACTTGTCCAGGTTCAGGTTTCTTTAGGAAAATCCAGGGATAACCAACTTTTACCCCAAAATAAGTTAATGGTGAAGGTAGGTATGAAGGATAAAGGATAAGATAAGATCAAGTAGAAAAATATTCTTCTTCCTCTTGATCTGAACTATCAGACTCCATGGTTGCATCAGGTTTAATGTCCTTTACATGCCAATTTCCTAAATCTGCACCATTTCTATCTATCAAGTTATATACTAAGGGAGAAATAACTTTTTGTACAATGCAAGGTATGTATTTTGGAGCTAACTTTGCAGAAAAGTGATTTGCAGCCTTTGACAAGATATAATTCTTTTTCCAAACGTAGTCGCCTGCATGATATTGGACAGGGCGTCTTCTCAAGTTATACCTCTTAGCATTCTGGAGATAAGAGCGATAAAGTTTATTTCGAACTTCATCAAATAATGCAGGCATTTCTTGAGAATCTTCTAATTGATGGACCTTCTCCCCAATAGAAATGATGTTTTTAGCATTTTCCTGAATTTTGCCATAATAATCACCAGATATTGGAACATTCCTGGCAAACACTAGAAAAGAGGGAGGAAGTTGGGTTACATCATGTTTAGCAAGTCTAATGGCTTGTGCCACTTTATAGACTTCTTGATCCCAAGTTTTGTGATTCTCATGAACATAGCACCGAATAGCACCCACAATGCTCTTATTGACTCGTTCGGTATGGTTGATCTGGGCATGATATTTTGCATTATACCAGATTTTTTGCACAGAATATTTGTCGATAAACGCCTTGAACTCCTTGCTAGTGAAAACTGTAGCATTGTCACACGAGAAAATTTGAGGTACGCCAAATACGAGGAAAACTTGATTTTCAAGAAACTTAATAATGGATCTGGAAGTCACATTTGGCATTGCATGAACCAAGACGAATTTTGTAAACCAATCAACTACCACTAGCAGATATTGGTTACCATTCTTGGATCTAGGATAAGGTCCAAGGAGATCTGCAGAGATAAGTTGGAAAGGAAAGTTAATGTTCCGATAAGAACCCATCAAACCTGCTTGAGGCAAATTTGAGGATTTACTTGCAGCACAAAGTTTGCATTTCTTTACATACTTTTGCACGCTGATTCTTAAGTTAGGCCAATAATAAAGTTCGCATACCCGTGCTAAGGTTTTAGATACCCCTAGGTGAGACGCAGTTTCATGATCATGAAACATGCTCAGAATTTCCGCACGATTGGCGGTAGGTACGACAATCTTCCAATCAGTACGATTTCCTTCAACACCTAGCTGACAAAAGACATGTTTGTAGAGTATGTTATTCTCCACACGGAATGATGGATACATATCTGGTTCTTCCTGGACCTTCCTTATCATATCCAGATACCAATTATCAGGCTTAAGGGTAGATAAATCTAGAAGAGAAATTTCATAGGTGCGAGAAAGACAATCAGCAACCGAGTTAAGGGAACCTTTTGTGTGCTGAATGGTAAATTGATATTGTGACAACTTTACCATCCAGCGAGCTAATCTTGGAGATGGATTCTTCATGTTATTCAACCAGACAAGTGAACTATGATCTGTTATGACTGTAAAGTGTTTACCTTCCACAAAATATCTGAACTTTTCGATACCATGAATGACAGCAAGAAGTTCTTTTTCTGTCGTGGTATATTTCTTCTGACATTTGTTCAGCATTTTACTGGTATACGCAATGGGATGTTCAGATCCATTTTCCTTTTGGAAGATAACAGCACCTACTCCTGTATCTGATGCATCACACATTATAAAGAAAGGTTTTGTGTGATCAGGACTAGCTAAAACAGGGGCAGTAGTCAAAGACTTCTTAATACTTTGGAATGCAACATCAGCCTCTGATGTCCAAACAATTGGTTGTCCTTTCTTGCGACCATGAAGTAAACTAGTGATTGGACTAGATAAGGAAGAAAAATCCTTTATGAACCGACGATAATAGCTAACCAAACCAATAAGACGTCTTATTTGGGTGGTGTTCTTAGGTACAGGGAAATCCACAACCGCAGAAACCTTTTCTGGGTCTGTTCTGAGTCCATTTTCATCAACGAGAAAACCTAAAAATTTAAGGGAGGGACGACAGAAATGACACTTGTCGAAATTGACAGTTAAATTTGCTTGTTTGAGCTTGAGATATACTTTCTCCAGAATTTCTACATGTTTTACAAAATTAGGAGTAGCAACAATGATGTCATCAAGGTAGTAGAAACAGCATGGTTCAAGCGCAGGGCCAATAACCAAGTCCATCAACCGACACATCGTTTGAGACGCGCAAACTAATCCGAACGGCATTGTTACGAACTCAAAAAGACCTTTTCCCTGTACTGCGAAAGCTGTCTTTGGACGAGAAGATTCTTCCAAAGGAATTTGAAAGAAAGCTTGCTTTAAATCGATAGTAGATATGAACGTTGCGTCTCGCATTTTGTTCAAGATAGTGTCAATTAAAGGCAAAGGATATGCATCCTTATTGACAGTCAACTCATTTAGCTTTCGACCATCAAAACAAACACGGAAGTCACCATTTGACTTCTTCACCAACCAAAGGGGACTACACCAACTACTCTGTGAGGGTTGAATTACTCCCATCTGGAGCATCTCATCAACTTGCTTTTCCAAGTGAGATTGCATGTTGTGAGAAAGAGGATATTGCCTTTGTTTGCATGGCCTCGCGTCACCAGTATCGATTCGATGTGAGAGAAGATTTGTTCTGCCAAGTCTATCTTGAGGACCGATTTCTTTGAAAAGAGTGACTACCTTTCTGAGTGACTCTTGTTCTTGATCATTCAGAGCAGAGACATCCTGAATAGTATTTACAGCAAAAATTGAAAGCAAGCTGGACTTGAATGAAGAATCTTCAAAACTAACTTCAACTTTGAAGGCCTTCAGAAAATCAACACCCAGTATGAGGGTTTGAGTAATTGAAGGAATTACTAGAAACCTGAAGTGCTTCCTGACATCATTCAAGGTAAGAGGAATCGTTACATAACCAAGGAAATCTTGTGGTTGCCCATCCGCGGTTGTTACTCGAAGGGAATTTTCAGGGATAATAGGTATATTGAAATTTTTCAAGATAGAGTATCCAGCTGCACCTAAAATAGAGGCATTACTACCACTATCAATCAGAGCTAAAATTTTCCTATTGAAAATATTTATTTCCAGGTAGGGACGTTCATCATTGTCTTTCTTAACAAAAATGGGACAAATAGAAGTTAAGGAAGTCTGTTTTTGAGAAAGAAATGTTTTAACAAAACCTAGCCATTCATTCCATTCAGACTCTGAAGTGAAAGGGGG
Organism: Phaedon cochleariae; assembly: GCA_918026855.4. NCBI lineage: Eukaryota > Metazoa > Arthropoda > Insecta > Coleoptera > Chrysomelidae > Phaedon > Phaedon cochleariae. The sequence continues at coordinate 52,252,828 of OU896713.1, read as the reverse complement.
CTTTTTAAAAGAGGAATTGAGAGATAAGTTATTTTTCAAGGAATTAGACGAAACAGGTATGTTAGAATAAACTACTGAGGGGGGTGACTTCGAGTAGAAACTTTTTTCTTTCCTCATATCTTTGCATTTGTTTTCTCACAAACCTAAAAAATGTCTTCATCTAAGTTGAAAATAAATCCTGGTTACCTTAAGGCCTTCGAACTAGACTATGAATTGTCTATTAGAGGTGTGGAAGCAACTGGTGAAACAATGAAGTGTTTTTGACCAGCTTCATTACTAGACTGGTTTTGATCAAAATCTAAGTACGGAGCCTGATTCTAGTTGAATTTCACCTGTTCGAAAGCTCGAAACCTGAAAACCTGAGAGAGCTGAGTAATGCATTGATTCCTGACTTCACAAAGCTTTTCCTGATAGTAAACTCTAATGAACATCATTACAACCCTGAAGACTTCAATATTTTTCAACCCTTTGCTTATGATATGAAATTTGATTGAATTATCTATCTGTTGAAATGCTTGATGTTTGACTGCTCATAACTTTGTTGTTATTGAATATTTTCCAGCCAAATTCATTCAGTAGCATAAGCAAAGGTAGTAGATCCTGTTTCTGTGCCCATTTAGGGTTGAATATTATTTTTTCCGCGTTTTGTGTTGGAGGTGCACATGTGTTTTTCAAGGACAGATCTAGTGGCCATGGCCATGAGCCATGACAAGGTGGGAGTTTTGACCAATGAGGTTCCAGATTCACCTGTCCTTGTGTCAAGGCCAAAGCAGTGCATAAATACTGAAGCCAGCCAAGGATTCGGAACAGACTCTCTAAGCTCTTCTCGACAAGTCTACACTACCTGATCTCCGTTGCTCTTCAAGCGCCTGATTCTCTTGCTGATCTTTTAGTGCTTTCATAGTTCATCCAAAACCAGTGTAAAAAAGTATTGTATAGTGATTTCCTGTTACACATGTAAGTTTGTATATTTTTCACCAGTGTTATTCATCCTGTTTATAGCCCCATTTCATTCCTGTTGTTTTTCACACCGATACTCACCCGACCTGTGTAAAGAATCCAGAACTCTAAATTGAATAAACGGATTTTGTGATTGCATATTTCATATTTCCTTCTCTGTTGTCATTGTTTTCAGTTCCAAATAGTTCAATAATTTATTTAGTGATTTTCAATATTTTCATTTGTCAAAATTGCAGAATATTATTATTGACTGACGACTGACACTGACACGCCAGTTAATAACTCTTCTTCTTCTTTTCCTTGAGAAATCCAGTCCTGTGCACCGGTGTCTCTGTGCTTTGTATCCCGTCAGGCGGTGTTCTATGTTTCATGAACTATTGACATTAATGGAGAAATATAATTATAATTAACCTCACTAAAAATCCGATATTAGAAAAATCGAAGGAAAAGAAAAGAAAAATAGAAATTGAATCTGTTTAATTCATTTAGAACTGTGTTTCCGATTCTCCAGGTAGAAATGATGAAATAGTTGAGTAAATAATCTTCCAGACCTAACCTTAAAATACCAAAGACCTGAGAGATATTTTGCTTTGATTCCTGTAATTATCCAGACCAGAAATAGCAACCAGTATTCCAGGCTAGACCCAGGGTTTGTAATTAAAGCCTACACTCCCTTGGCTACTTATAAATTCCAGGTCGATTCAATACCATTGACCCCTGGATTATACTGTGGGTACCGAGGTAGGTATACCTCCTGTACCTTTCTCCACTGTTGCTACTGTGGGCCTCCTTCCCGACTAAGTTGGGAGGAGCAGGTGAAGTAAATCACCTTTATCAAAAATCTGGCGCTCGAGAATCCCCCCCCCCCCCCGTCAAATACCAGGGTAGTCTCCTGTCCTGAACAGAGCGTCAAAGTAAGGGCCCCAGAATAAAAAGACCCTTACAAATGACGCCCTAGAGCAGGGACTTCTTGGTTATTGAATCAGAAAATCGTCCAGTCCTGTTCAACAGAAAAGTTGCTCCATACAAGTCCAGTACAGTTTTTTTTTCCTGAACCAGTATTTCATTGTTTGGAATCAGAATCATAGCATTTTTCCAGAAAAGTACCTGTATAGTTTGTTTTTTGAGAGTTGATTATAAATTTGAACCTGATATTTTTGTAGAGAACAGTTCCAGTTAAGTTGAGCTATATATGAATTCAAAATCAAAGTCCAGAAATCCAGAAAATATTTGTTGAGTCCAGATATTTTTTTTTGTCATGAGAGTCACTAAATTTTGAGACAGCAAGAGAGCCAAATCCGTTAATTTCCGAATACAGTTCATCCTGATAATCATCCTGACATTCCAGCTCATTTAACCAGTTGAATAAAATGTTAGGCCCTGATATAGTTGATGATATATGTAAAGGTTGTGAGAACCTCCAAAAATCGAGGAATCCAGGTCCAGAGAGCTACCGAGAGCACATATCAGGTTTGAACCCAAGAGTGAGTTGGGTATATAACCTGAACCAATCCGAATTAATCAGAGAACTGAGAAGGTATGTTCTAAAAACTGAAGGTCCTGTGGAGATGCTACAAAACCGATTGATGTGGTTCCTGAGGGTGGAAGTTCCTGAAATATTAGCCCTTAGGCCTGAGAATCTTGTGAGGAAACCGCCTCCAGATTTACCAGATATTCCTGAACCACATGAGCCTCCAGATAGTCCTGAACCAACTCCAGGTAGTCCAGAAACACATCCGGATGATCCTGAAACAACTCTAGAGAGTCCTGACATACCTCCTGATAGTCCTGAAATTCCTGTCCTGTGTTATTCTAGTGGATTGAACACCTATCACTGGAATTTGCAATTTGATGGAACAACAGATCCTGTAGATTTTCTGGAAAGACTAGAAGAGATGGGAAACGTGCAGAAAGTAGAACCAGACCAGCTCTTGGATGTATTACCTGACCTGTTAAAAGGAAGAGTTCTGTTATGGTACCGCTGTAATAAAGGAAACTGGAATTCCTGGCCAGCTTTCAAAGAGTGTTTCCAGGTAGCATACTTTCCGTTTCGATATCATGAACAGCTCCAGATTGATATCATCCAGAGGAAACAGACAGTGGAAGAACCAGCTAGAGATTATGTGATAGACATGCAGACACTAATCCGAAGACAAGGCACTCTTGATAAAGCACAAGAATTGACTTGGCTATACCGGAATTTACTGCCAGACTACCGCCTGTATATCAGAAAGACTGATTTCCAGGATGTACCATCACTTATCTCAAGAATTCTAGAATATGAGAGCCTGAGAAGTGAGATATATCAAACCTACCAGGGTTATCACTACCTGCCACCACCCTCACCTGTGTCATTTTGTCCAGAACCGATTAGGTATGAAGAACCTAGTTCCAGGACATTTACCCAGAAGAGAAGACAAAATATAGGACTTCGAAACAGTGAGACTGTTTGTTGGAGATGTGGACTGCGAGGTCACATGAGAAGTGCCTGCAGACACCAACCAAAAATATTTTGTTCCAGATGTGGCCAGAGGGATGTTTTATCCCGTGATTGTGTATGTCTCCCTCCAGACTATTCCGAGAATCCAGTACTCAGTGAGTTAATTTATCCAGAACATCCAGGGTATCCAGAGCATCCAGAAATTCCTGAAAGTAGGAATCCGGGATATTCAGCACATTCAGTGGGTGTAGAGAATCGAGATTATCCAGAACCAGCATTTAATCCGTATATTCCAGAAATGTCAGAGTTACAACATTTTTCAGGGAATAGGAATGTTTTGGAAGATCCTGAGGATACAGAAGATGTGCGTAGAGCATATGTTCCAGATAATCCAGATTTTCCATATTTTCCAGATAATCCAGATTTTCCAGAAATTCCAGATTTTCCAGAAATTCCAGTCCAGATGGAATTTAGGTTCTGTAATGATGTCCAGACTGTCAATGGAGTGACAGAAATCATTACAGAGACCGGTACTACTAATCCCGTTATCCAGCTTGGAAACAGAAAAAGGCATCCGCAGCTATGAATTCCGACGAGTCCTGTTTCCGGAATTCTAGTTTTGAAGCAGTCCGACCCGCCTCTGCTTCCAATTTGCCTAGTTCTGTCTCCCATTATTCCTACTCTGCAGAAGTAAGGATTTGTTGGAAATGTGGGAATCCTGGCCATCAAAGGAAATATTGCAAGTGGAAAGCAAATATTTTTCCAGAACACTTTGGTCCAGAGACGTCTGGATTTAGTCCAGTCCAGAAATCCAGACGTTTATGTAAATTGTAAGTATAGATTTAAATAATAATTTTTTTTGACTGTTTCAGATCCTGTTGTAAATAATCTGAATAGTGAGAAAAGATTCCAGATAGTGTATATAGATATGGTTTACAGTTAGGTCCTGCTATAGATATCCTGAGTGGATGTAAGGTGATTTCCAGATATTGTTTAGATATATGGATTGTATATATAGTATTCCAGTTTATAGTTGGTAATGTATATAGTGTATATTTTGGTGATGAATGAGTTACACATGTAAGTCTGTATATTTTTCCACCAGTGTTATTCATCCTGTTTATAGCTTCATTTCATTCCTGTTGTTTTTCACACCGATACTCACCCGACCTGTGTAAAGAATCCAGAACTCTAAATTGAATAAACGGATGTTGTGATTGCATATTTCATAATATTTCCTTCTCTGTTGTCATTGTTTTCAGTTCCAAATAGTTCAATAATTTATTTAGTGATTTTCATTTGTCAAAATTGCAGAATATTATTATTGACTGACGACTGACACTGACAAGCCAGTTAACAACTCTTCTTCTTCTTTTCCTTGAGAAATCCAGTCCTGTGCACCAGTGTCTCTGTGCTTTGTATCCCGTCAGGCGGTGTTCTATGTTTCAGAACTATTGACATTAATGGAAAAATATAATAAATTAACCTCACTAAAAATCCGATATTAGGAAATTAGAAAAGTCGAAGGAAAAGAAAAGATAAATAGAAATTGAATCTGTTTAATTCGTTTAGAACTGTGTTTCCGATTCTCCAGGTAGAAATGATGAAATAGTTGAGTAAATAATCTTCCAGACCTAACCTCAAAATACCAAAGACCTGAGAGATATTTTGCTTTGATTCCTGTAATTATCCAGACCAGAAATAGCAACCAGTATTCCAGGCTAGACCCAGGGTTTGTAATTAAAGCCTACACTCCCTTGGCTACTTATTGATTCCAGGTCGATTCAATACCATTGACCCCTGGATTATACTGTGGGTACCGAGGTAGGTATACCTCCTGTACCTTTCTCCACTGTTGCTACTGTGGGCCTCCTTCCCGACTAAGTTGGGAGGAGCAGGTGAAGTAAATCACCTTTATCAAAAATCTGGCGCTCGAGAATCCCCCCTGTCAAATACCAGAGTAGTCTCCTGTCCTGAACAGAGTGTCAAAGTAAGGGCCACAGAATGAAGACCCTTTACAAATGGCGGAATGGCGGAATGTTTCACGATCCGTCACTTTTACCGTGATTACCCATTCTGCCCCATTGATTGCTACGCCCATGATCACCTTGCTCGGAGAGTCGCTGTGCTCTGTTGGCGAAATTTGTGACCATACGTGTATGTGTCTAGCTTCAACTAGTGCAATGAAAGAGTTTATCTCTCTCTTTTCGAAAAATCGGGAGTGCGATACGGAATTAGGACCGGTTCTCAAAAGCTCTCTTGCGACTGGACTACAAGCGAGAAAACATCGTGGTCACCTCTGGTGAAAATCTTATCTGAAGGCAAATGGAAAGGTGAGGTTTTTCACATTATCTGGCTTTAACTTTGTTATCTCTGAGTATCATCATCTTGCCTGCTTTCTTCCTTTAATTGCTATTATAATTATTTAATTCCAGGAAATTATATATAGGTAAATAGAAATTACCTAGAACGTGGTTGAGCCCACGCCATTTTGTGTGGTTTTTTTTTTAGAGGAAGCCGTACACTTTCTTTCGTCTCGATCTCCCGGAATTTATCTTATCTCATCTTCTCAATCATTGTAGTAAATGAATTGAATTTATCTTCCAGAAATTTGCCATGCAAATATGCAAATTTCGTATCTACGATTTTATTCCTCTTCACACAAGTGAAGAAGTTTAAAAGGAAAATTGTCAAAGCACATTTCCTGCCTAGTTTTTTTGTAGGTTGACCTGGAGACTTATTGGAATTTATTCGGACGTGGTCCCAGAATATTATTGAGAGGAAACTGAATTTGAGATATTTTGGAACACATTCTGGAAACGTACCCAGTTAGCCATATCTACATCTGGAACGTGATTGATCAAGGACAAGGATAGAAGGAATCATTGGTGGCCGAGACCTTCGAGGAATCTGAGTTCAGGTGAGTGATGCATTTATTTCTTTACAGAAAACAATTTGCAAGTGCATAATCTCACCTGTACTTTATTTCTCACTCGAAATTTTGGTTACCAGAGTGTTTCCTTCTCTCCTCTTGTAATATCACTCGTTGAGCATGTGCAAAGCATTTCTTTTGTATTAACTTTTCACTTATTTTTCTTATCTGGCAGAAAGCAGACAAACTGACGAATAATCAGCAGTAAATATCTTTTTTCCTCAGTTTAAATTACCTATTGACACGAAGGCCACCTTTCCATTATCTTCCATTTGCTTTCAGAGAGGGTACTGATGTGTTTTCTGGCTCTAGTCATGCAATGAGACTTACTTTTTTTTTTTGGAGATTTTGGACTTTCTCAGATAGTTTCAGAATAAACATTATCTTTTAAATTTCAGCATTACATGGTTGGTCATTAGTAAAAGATTTCACCAGAAGTAGTCAGAGTGACTATTCTAAGTACTTTTCTAAAGATTTGAAGATTCATACATGCTGTTGCACCAAAGTCAGAGTCCATATTTCGAATTTGCGTATCTCAAGTTATACATACAGTATTATTAAAAAGAAAATAATTTTTTTTTTGTTGTTGTCATAACTGGATTAATCCACTTTATTCTCAAATTGATTTTCACATTGTTGAAGGCAATTGTTGTATAACATATATATATATTTTTTTTGACAGATGGATTGAAGATCGAGAGAGATTCACGATCATTTTTCCTTTTCGATTATCTTCAAAGCAGAAGCAGATAAAACTACTCATTTTGAGTATTTATCTTGTTAATCATTGATTAAGTATTGAATGAATTTGTACCTACTCTGAACCAGATGGTTCTGATTGTATTTCTTCCTTACTCTGTGGTAGTGCACATACTGCTGTAGATATTGTCTGTACAGGAATTTCAAGAATACTCCATTCCGGAATGAAGCAAAGTTGGAGACTGAAATTGTCCATGAGCCATATCACAAGCTGAAACACTCACCTTAGCTGAAGCCCGACTCAGAAATGTCAGGAGGCCATTAAAGCTACAACTACAGATCCTGAACATTGAGAAATCGTCAGCAGATCAAAGGTGGGCCAATATATACCTGAGGGCTGGGACAGAGTAAGTCTCACTTTGAGGAGGTCATATCAATAAGGCAGCTAGTTCCAGACAGAAGAAAACTGCATACCAAAAAGAGTAAAATTTTTCTGTGAGACAAATTCATTAATATTCCTTAATCAATAATATTGAATAGTAGTTGATCGTCGTAATTCATTTTTTTTTTAAATCCAGAAATATAATTTGAATCATTTTGATTAAGTGGAATGATAGTCAATTGTAAATGACAATTTCTTGTTGTATAGATATCAATCATGGATAGTGGTTGATCATCATAATTTTTTTATCCAGTAATATAATCTGAATCATTTTGATTAAGTGGAATAATAGTCAATTGTAAATAATAACTTCTTGTTGTACAGAAATCGATCATTCAAGTTTTTTTGTAAATATAATGTTAGTATGAATCTGACTTATTTATTCTATTAGAGAACATTCATACCGTCTGAGGTGAGAATTTCTGTTTCCCAAGTGATTTTCTTCTTAAAGACTTCTTTTTCTTTTTTTGGCATCTTTTTTTTTTAAAAAAAGGTCCTGGCGCCCACAAAAATTTAATGTATCTTGACCTATCTCAATATAACTTAACTAACATAATTATCTTATCTTAAATAGTAACCTTGTAATTAACTTATCTCATCCAAGAGGTATTAGCGCAATTTTCTGATAAATTGGCCAATAAAGGAAATTCTCACACCAGACGAAGATCCTTACCCCGACCCTCCCGTATCAATTCTGAGCAGCCCAAAGGCAAGAGCAATAAAAGCTACACAAACCCCTTTTAATATTTTCGAATATAAAAAGGGAGTTACACATTTGGCGCCCAACGTGGGGCCCGATTTTCCTGACTTTCCTTATCTATCCCTATCTTGGTGATGTTCTCTCATAGAAAATATTTTCTGGTGAAAACTTGCTGACTTATTGTTCTGATTTTCATTGATTATTGACAGCATATTTTTTTTTTCTTTTTTCTTTCCTCATATCTTTGCATTTGTTTTCTCACAAACCTAAAAAATGTCTTCATCTAAGTTGAAAATAAATCCTGGTTACCTTAAGGCCTTCGAACTAGACTATGAATTGTCTATTAGAGGTGTGGAAGCAACTGGTGACGTTGAAAGTAAGAGAAAAATTTTTAGAGGTCTCTTAAGCCAAGAAAGTGCTAATCGCAGTTTTTCTTCTTCAGTAGAGTGCTATACATTTGAAGATGAAAAAGAAGAAATTTTGTTAACTTTGAGTGAATTAACAGAAAAAATCAATAATTTCACTGGTACTCCATCCGATGTGGAGTATAAAAGATTAACTTCAAGATTAACTCATATCTCTGGTAGAATTCACAGGGTTGTAACTGAAAAAACGGAGGAAGAATCTGAAAAGAAAGCCTGGTTATTAGATCTATTAAGTTTGGAAGGTGAACTTGATGATAGAATATCTCCAGTTACATCCACACCAACTCTGCAAGTGCCTCAAACCATATCTACACATTTTCCTTTGAGTAAACCTGTAGCTACCTATAAGTGGAATATTCAATTCACAGGTACAAACCAGAAAGAATCTGTTATCTCATTTCTTGAAAAAGTTGAATCTTTAAGAATAGCTAGAGGTGTATCTAAACAGGATTTATTTATCTCAGCAGGTGATCTCTTTACTTCAAAAGCCTGGACTTGGTACAATAATAATAGAACCAAATTTAACTCTTGGGATGAACTTGTAACTAAACTCAAGGAGGATTTTTTACCTTATCATTATAATGATGATTTACTTGATGAAATCAGAAATAGAACTATGGGTCAAAATGAAAGAGTTTCATTGTTCATCAATTCTATGGAAGGTCTCTTCAATAGACTTACTATTAAACCTGATGAGAAAACAATTGTGAATGGTATCAGAAGGAATTTATTACCTAATTATGTCTCTCAACTTGCGCTATATGATATAGACACAATATCTGATTTATCTAAGTACTGTAAAAGATTGGAGGAATCTCACATGTGGTCAAATAGATATAAACCACCTCCAAGTCGAAAGGTTGGTTTGCTGGAACCTGATCTTAGTTATTCGTCTGCATTTGAAGCTGGTACTTCATTTAATTCAACGAGAAACGATTTCTCGTCAAAGCCCATTTTTAACTCTTCCCGAAATGTTTCTGCCGTTTCATCCTCATCATCAGGTCCGTCATGTTGGAATTGTGGTATGAATGGACATGTCTATAATGAATGTCGGAAATCTAGGGTTATATTTTGTTATGGTTGTGGAATGAAAGGTGTAACAAAATCCAGATGTGCTAAATGTTCAAAAAACGAGAAAGCTGGTGCCATATCCCTGGACGCTGTCACCAGTTCTTCCGGAGATCCAGGCCAATCCAATCAGGAGAAAGGAAAAGGAAAGAAAAAAGTTTCTACTCGAAGTCACCCCCCTCAGTAGTTTATTCTAACATACCTGTTTCGTCTAATTCCTTGAAAAATAACTTATCTCTCAATTCCTCTTTTAAAAAGCCCCCTTTCACTTCAGAGTCTGAATGGAATGAATGGCTAGGTTTTGTTAAAACATTTCTTTCTCAAAAACAGACTTCCTTAACTTCTATTTGTCCCATTTTTGTTAAGAAAGACAATGATGAACGTCCCTACCTGGAAATAAATATTTTCAATAGGAAAATTTTAGCTCTGATTGATAGTGGTAGTAATGCCTCTATTTTAGGTGCAGCTGGATACTCTATCTTGAAAAATTTCAATATACCTATTATCCCTGAAAATTATCTTCGAGTAACAACCGCTGATGGGCAACCACAAGATTTCCTTGGTTATGTAACGATTCCTCTTACCTTGAATGATGTCAGGAAGCACTTCAGGTTTCTAGTAATTCCTTCAATTACTCAAACCCTCATACTGGGTGTTGATTTTCTGAAGGCCTTCAAAGTTGAAGTTAGTTTTGAAGATTCTTCATTCAAGTCCAGCTTGCTTTCAATTTTTGCTGTAAATACTATTCAGGATGTCTCTGCTCTGAATGATCAAGAACAAGAGTCACTCAGAAAGGTAGTCACTCTTTTCAAAGAAATCGGTCCTCAAGATAGACTTGGCAGAACAAATCTTCTCTCACATCGAATCGATACTGGTGACGCGAGGCCATGCAAACAAAGGCAATATCCTCTTTCTCACAACATGCAATCTCACTTGGAAAAGCAAGTTGATGAGATGCTCCAGATGGGAGTAATTCAACCCTCACAGAGTAGTTGGTGTAGTCCCCTTTGGTTGGTGAAGAAGTCAAATGGTGACTTCCGTGTTTGTTTTGATGGTCGAAAGCTAAATGAGCTGACTGTCAATAAGGATGCATATCCTTTGCCTTTAATTGACACTATCTTGAACAAAATGCGAGACGCAACGTTCATATCTACTATTGATTTAAAGCAAGCTTTCTTTCAAATTCCTTTGGAAGAATCTTCTCGTCCAAAGACAGCTTTCGCAGTACAGGGAAAAGGTCTTTTTGAGTTCGTAACAATGCCGTTCGGATTAGTTTGCGCGTCTCAAACGATGTGTCGGTTGATGGACTTGGTTATTGGCCCTGCGCTTGAACCATATTGTTTCTACTACCTTGATGACATCATTGTTGCTACTCCTAATTTTGTAAAACATGTAGAAATTCTGGAGAAAGTATATCTCAAGCTCAAACAAGCAAATTTAACTGTCAATTTCGACAAGTGTCATTTCTGTCGTCCCTCCCTTAAATTTTTAGGTTTTCTCGTTGATGAAAATGGACTCAGAACAGACCCAGAAAAGGTTTCTGCGGTTGTGGATTTCCCTGTACCTAAGAACACCACCCAAATAAGACGTCTTATTGGTTTGGTTAGCTATTATCGTCGGTTCATAAAGGATTTTTCTTCCTTATCTAGTCCAATCACTAGTTTACTTCATGGTCGCAAGAAAGGACAACCAATTGTTTGGACATCAGAGGCTGATGTTGCATTCCAAAGTATTAAGAAGTCTTTGACTACTGCCCCTGTTTTAGCTAGTCCTGATCACACAAAACCTTTCTTTATAATGTGTGATGCATCAGATACAGGAGTAGGTGCTGTTATCTTCCAAAAGGAAAATGGATCTGAACATCCCATTGCGTATACCAGTAAAATGCTGAACAAATGTCAGAAGAAATATACCACGACAGAAAAAGAACTTCTTGCTGTCATTCATGGTATCGAAAAGTTCAGATATTTTGTGGAAGGTAAACACTTTACAGTCATAACAGATCATAGTTCACTTGTCTGGTTGAATAACATGAAGAATCCATCTCCAAGATTAGCTCGCTGGATGGTAAAGTTGTCACAATATCAATTTACCATTCAGCACACAAAAGGTTCCCTTAACTCGGTTGCTGATTGTCTTTCTCGCACCTATGAAATTTCTCTTCTAGATTTATCTACCCTTAAGCCTGATAATTGGTATCTGGATATGATAAGGAAGGTCCAGGAAGAACCAGATATGTATCCATCATTCCGTGTGGAGAATAACATACTCTACAAACATGTCTTTTGTCAGCTAGGTGTTGAAGGAAATCGTACTGATTGGAAGATTGTCGTACCTACCGCCAATCGTGCGGAAATTCTGAGCATGTTTCATGATCATGAAACTGCGTCTCACCTAGGGGTATCTAAAACCTTAGCACGGGTATGCGAACTTTATTATTGGCCTAACTTAAGAATCAGCGTGCAAAAGTATGTAAAGAAATGCAAACTTTGTGCTGCAAGTAAATCCTCAAATTTGCCTCAAGCAGGTTTGATGGGTTCTTATCGGAACATTAACTTTCCTTTCCAACTTATCTCTGCAGATCTCCTTGGACCTTATCCTAGATCCAAAAATGGTAACCAATATCTGCTAGTGGTAGTTGATTGGTTTACAAAATTCGTCTTGGTTCATGCAATGCCAAATGTGACTTCCAGATCCATTATTAAGTTTCTTGAAAATCAAGTTTTCCTCGTATTTGGCGTACCTCAAATTTTCTCGTGTGACAATGCTACAGTTTTCACTAGCAAGGAGTTCAAGGCGTTTGTCGACAAATATTCTGTGCAAAAAATCTGGTATAATGCAAAATATCATGCCCAGATCAACCATACCGAACGAGTCAATAAGAGCATTGTGGGTGCTATTCGGTGCTATGTTCATGAGAATCACAAAACTTGGGATCAAGAAGTCTATAAAGTGGCACAAGCCATTAGACTTGCTAAACATGATGTAACCCAACTTCCTCCCTCTTTTCTAGTGTTTGCCAGGAATGTTCCAATATCTGGTGATTATTATGGCAAAATTCAGGAAAATGCTAAAAACATCATTTCTATTGGGGAGAAGGTCCATCAATTAGAAGATTCTCAAGAAATGCCTGCATTATTTGATGAAGTTCGAAATAAACTTTATCGCTCTTATCTCCAGAATGCTAAGAGGTATAACTTGAGAAGACGCCCTGTCCAATATCATACAGGTGATTACGTTTGGAAAAAGAATTATATCTTGTCAAAGGCTGCAAATCACTTTTCTGCAAAGTTAGCTCCAAAATACATACCTTGCATTGTACAAAAAGTTATTTCTCCCTTAGTATATAACTTGATAGATAGAAATGGTGCAGATTTAGGAAATTGGCATGTAAAGGACATTAAACCTGATGCAACCATGGAGTCTGATAGTTCAGATCAAGAGGAAGAAGAATATTTTTCTACTTGATCTTATCTTATCCTTTATCCTTCATACCTACCTTCACCATTAACTTATTTTGGGGTAAAAGTTGGTTATCCCTGGATTTTCCTAAAGAAACCTGAACCTGGACAAGTTCCCAACTAGTGATTTTATCACGACAGTAACATCGCTGTTATACATCTCTGTATCTTTTCCTTACCACTGGTTATGTTGGACAGTCGTAACCAGTGATGGTCCAAATTACTGCTCCACTTTTCTCTATGAACTTTTGTTCATTCTTGTTGTGGCACTTTGATCTTCGGATATTTATATTTACCGCCACAACAATGATTTTGATATGTAGAATTGGGTTTAAAAAGTTGTTTTGTCTGTAGGGACCTTGGAAGCTCAGGATTAGGTCATTGGGTGGTGTTGATGAGGGTCGTCATGCCATTTGATGATGTGGTTGTGCTGGAGGGATGTCCAAGTGTTGGATCATGCTTAGGCGGATCCAATGTGTGGGGATTCTGACGGTGCTACTCTCTCGCTTGCGAGAAGTATTCCTTTCAGGAAGACCAGATCCTGTGTGAATAGGAACACTCCCGAATAATTTTTGTGTACTAATTTTTTTTCTCTAATGCCACTCGAGCATTATTTCAGGTTGATGAGGACTTGTCTCATTAGGGTTTATGGTGGATCCTTGGGCTCAGTTGATTCGGCTTTGCCCTAAATCAAAATTTACATTTTATTTTCGGCCTACCATTTATTTAAGTTAGGTAATTCCTGACTATGTATGTATGCATCATAGATAGCATTTTTGCAGCTTCAGTTTGAGATTCTGATACTGGTGAGGATCATCATGTCTGGTCTGATTATCCTGAGAGTGAATTCCTTTGTTGTTCCAGCCACGGAAGTTCATATACGAGGTGCTGGCTCCTGATATCTCTAAGAGTGTTCCCAGTGGACGTAGTCTTGGGGAAAAATTTTCTTCAACGTAGGTTTCAAAAATTTTTCTATCTGAGAAGGGGAAGGGTGTAACGGAATGTTTCACGATCCGTCACTTTTACCGTGATTACCCATTCTGCCCCATTGATTGCTACGCCCATGATCACCTTGCTCGGAGAGTCGCTGTGCTCTGTTGGCGAAATTTGTGACCATACGTGTATGTGTCTAGCTTCAACTAGTGCAATGAAAGAGTTTATCTCTCTCTTTTCGAAAAATCGGGAGTGCGATACGGAATTAGGACCGGTTCTCAAAAGCTCTCTTGCGACTGGACTACAAGCGAGAAAACATCGTGGTCACCTCTGGTGAAAATCTTATCTGAAGGCAAATGGAAAGGTGAGGTTTTTCACATTATCTGGCTTTAACTTTGTTATCTCTGAGTATCATCATCTTGCCTGCTTTCTTCCTTTAATTGCTATTATAATTATTTAATTCCAGGAAATTATATATAGGTAAATAGAAATTACCTAGAACGTGGTTGAGCCCACGCCATTTTGTGTGGTTTTTTTTTTAGAGGAAGCCGTACACTTTCTTTCGTCTCGATCTCCCGGAATTTATCTTATCTCATCTTCTCAATCATTGTAGTAAATGAATTGAATTTATCTTCCAGAAATTTGCCATGCAAATATGCAAATTTCGTATCTACGATTTTATTCCTCTTCACACAAGTGAAGAAGTTTAAAAGGAAAATTGTCAAAGCACATTTCCTGCCTAGTTTTTTTGTAGGTTGACCTGGAGACTTATTGGAATTTATTCGGACGTGGTCCCAGAATATTATTGAGAGGAAACTGAATTTGAGATATTTTGGAACACATTCTGGAAACGTACCCAGTTAGCCATATCTACATCTGGAACGTGATTGATCAAGGACAAGGATAGAAGGAATCATTGGTGGCCGAGACCTTCGAGGAATCTGAGTTCAGGTGAGTGATGCATTTATTTCTTTACAGAAAACAATTTGCAAGTGCATAATCTCACCTGTACTTTATTTCTCACTCGAAATTTTGGTTACCAGAGTGTTTCCTTCTCTCCTCTTGTAATATCACTCGTTGAGCATGTGCAAAGCATTTCTTTTGTATTAACTTTTCACTTATTTTTCTTATCTGGCAGAAAGCAGACAAACTGACGAATAATCAGCAGTAAATATCTTTTTTCCTCAGTTTAAATTACCTATTGACACGAAGGCCACCTTTCCATTATCTTCCATTTGCTTTCAGAGAGGGTACTGATGTGTTTTCTGGCTCTAGTCATGCAATGAGACTTACTTTTTTTTTTTGGAGATTTTGGACTTTCTCAGATAGTTTCAGAATAAACATTATCTTTTAAATTTCAGCATTACATGGTTGGTCATTAGTAAAAGATTTCACCAGAAGTAGTCAGAGTGACTATTCTAAGTACTTTTCTAAAGATTTGAAGATTCATACATGCTGTTGCACCAAAGTCAGAGTCCATATTTCGAATTTGCGTATCTCAAGTTATACATACAGTATTATTAAAAAGAAAATAATTTTTTTTTTTGTTGTTGTCATAACTGGATTAATCCACTTTATTCTCAAATTGATTTTCACATTGTTGAAGGCAATTGTTGTATAACATATATATATATATTTTTTTTGACAGATGGATTGAAGATCGAGAGAGATTCACGATCATTTTTCCTTTTCGATTATCTTCAAAGCAGAAGCAGATAAAACTACTCATTTTGAGTATTTATCTTGTTAATCATTGATTAAGTATTGAATGAATTTGTACCTACTCTGAACCAGATGGTTCTGATTGTATTTCTTCCTTACTCTGTGGTAGTGCACATACTGCTGTAGATATTGTCTGTACAGGAATTTCAAGAATACTCCATTCCGGAATGAAGCAAAGTTGGAGACTGAAATTGTCCATGAGCCATATCACAAGCTGAAACACTCACCTTAGCTGAAGCCCGACTCAGAAATGTCAGGAGGCCATTAAAGCTACAACTACAGATCCTGAACATTGAGAAATCGTCAGCAGATCAAAGGTGGGCCAATATATACCTGAGGGCTGGGACAGAGTAAGTCTCACTTTGAGGAGGTCATATCAATAAGGCAGCTAGTTCCAGACAGAAGAAAACTGCATACCAAAAAGAGTAAAATTTTTCTGTGAGACAAATTCATTAATATTCCTTAATCAATAATATTGAATAGTAGTTGATCGTCGTAATTCATTTTTTTTTTAAATCCAGAAATATAATTTGAATCATTTTGATTAAGTGGAATGATAGTCAATTGTAAATGACAATTTCTTGTTGTATAGATATCAATCATGGATAGTGGTTGATCATCATAATTTTTTTATCCAGTAATATAATCTGAATCATTTTGATTAAGTGGAATAATAGTCAATTGTAAATAATAACTTCTTGTTGTACAGAAATCGATCATTCAAGTTTTTTTGTAAATATAATGTTAGTATGAATCTGACTTATTTATTCTATTAGAGAACATTCATACCGTCTGAGGTGAGAATTTCTGTTTCCCAAGTGATTTTCTTCTTAAAGACTTCTTTTTCTTTTTTTGGCATCTTTTTTTTTTAAAAAAAGGTCCTGGCGCCCACAAAAATTTAATGTATCTTGACCTATCTCAATATAACTTAACTAACATAATTATCTTATCTTAAATAGTAACCTTGTAATTAACTTATCTCATCCAAGAGGTATTAGCGCAATTTTCTGATAAATTGGCCAATAAAGGAAATTCTCACACCAGACGAAGATCCTTACCCCGACCCTCCCGTATCAATTCTGAGCAGCCCAAAGGCAAGAGCAATAAAAGCTACACAAACCCCTTTTAATATTTTCGAATATAAAAAGGGGTAAAAGTGACGGATCGTGAAACATTCCGTTACAACTATAATATACGAATACAAAACTAACTGCACAATCAAAGCTTTTCTATTTTTCCTCTACTTATACTTTTTATGAGAGAGTAATTGTCTTCTATTATTAATTCATCATTATAAATTAAGCTCTGTTTACTACTGAACTTAGATGGAGTAAAATCCTCGCGGTGAATTGCATATACCCACATTTTCGATAGCCCCTCGTCCAACGGGAAACTAAAAGCATGAACTTTTGAACCACCCACATAATTCCCCGGACAAAAGGGAACACAACACTTGAAAGGCATTGTTATTTCGCCGATCACAACACAAAATATTTCACAAAACAGTAATTTTTTCGCCAATTATTTTGATGAATAAGCAACAAAAGAATTCGGGACCGTTTCAAAAACATACGTGAATCACCGATGAATTAACACGAACTGACGCGTTAGTCGACAAGCGATAAAATAAAACACTGGCCTCTCTTGGTGACGTCACGAGCTGTTTACGTCAGAGTCTGCTGGCCTTGTTGTATCGGTGGTAACGGTTCATTTCGTTTTGATATTTCATAT
Organism: Phaedon cochleariae; assembly: GCA_918026855.4. Lineage (NCBI taxonomy): Eukaryota > Metazoa > Arthropoda > Insecta > Coleoptera > Chrysomelidae > Phaedon > Phaedon cochleariae. The sequence goes on along the minus strand of OU896713.1, from coordinate 52,235,315 downwards.
GTTTAACTTCATTATTTGTGTATTTTTGAATTTCGTGTTTTCCAGTGGATTATTATGTTCTGATTGAGGACAAGATTATATCTGTTCAACAGTAGATAACCTACCTACCTCTAGTTGACATTTAAATGTACCATCATAATGTAAGCTGAAAGTTTTTATCATTATTGAACAAAAATTCTCATGATTTAACCTGTATGGGATGGTGATTTCCAATTCAAATAGATGGCTGTGATATTTACCTGATAGCATAATATTTTTGGAAGGAAGTACCTACCTTTTGGGAATAAAATGTTCTTTCGTAGTTAAAGTAATTAAAGTTGAGTTTTTACTCACTTTTTACAACAAATAATAATCAAATACCTCTTTTTATATTCTTGATAAAAAAACTGAATGTTAAAAATCATTTTACAGGTACATAGTAGGAAGACTATCATAGAAGCTCTCGAAAAAATCACTTATATCAAAGCTTATATGTAATCCAAGGTAATGGGGAATTTATATAGTTGAAGAAGCTACATAATTATTATGGGCAGATACAATTATGGGGATGGCTCTACTTTAAATTTAAACAATACATTTTTGGTTACATATTCATCTTCCAATTACATTATTTTGAATTTATTTTGGTTATTGATAGAATTTGATTTTGAGTCTGTGAAGAACATGTTATGTTATGGAAGAAAATTATATCAATAAAATGTTTACATGTTTCATGTGAAACCCAGTGTTCTGGTTGATGAAATTCTTTACTGTTTATAAATTCTACTGTTCATGAGTAGTATTATGATGAAAGATATAATCAGATGAAAATTTGTTTGTTTTTTATTATTACCCCAAGAAGCAGGTATTATATTCATAATAGACATACCTATTATATATGGAAATATATGGGTAAATTTTCAGTAAAGTGAAAAGAATAATCTTTCATAATATGCTCACACTTTTTTTTCAATCTTCAAGTTATGAATTCACATCTTTCTTCGATGGATCACTCCATTGTTTCCCAACTTAGTTACAAATACAATTTAGGGTTATCCTGACTTTGGAAAGGTATGAAAGCTATATTCGGGATTTTTTTGCTCGAGATGAACAATGGGGTACACAACAATAGTGATTCATGTTTTTAAACGTTTATAAAATTTCTCAAACAAAATTATAGACGATTTAGACACAACTACTTCTCATATAAAACACATGCAAACTGATGTAAACAAAACAATCAATGGCCCATACGTTAGTTATATTAGAAAACGGTAGAGGGCGTATTGCTTAGCAAGATTCGCCTATTCTTCTCTGCACTCGACTCTCTGCTAAAGACGTAGACAGTTCACTTTTATCTGGTGTCCTTTATTATTTATGAGACACTCCCTCAAACGGACTTGATCTACTGTGATCCATACCGTCGATTGCTATCTGACCTTCGCAATAATTACGCTATTCTACTGGTACGGTGAGTGAACACTGAATGCTCATAGGAGTGAAGTCATAACTTTTGTCGGTTACTCAGCCGAAAAGATACATATAATGATAAAGATGGAGAGCCCTGATTTCGAGTGACAATGGAAAATGAAAAAACTCCACCGCCCCGTGTGAGAGTCGAACTCACAACCTCTGGGTTACATGCCCAACGCTCTACCAATTGAGCTAACGGGACATCCGTCGATCAATCGGCAGGGAGGTCGAGTTCTCATCACACACCAGGCGGCAGAATCCTTCCAATTCCCGAAGTCACTCGAAATCATGCACTATACGAAGCATCGCTGGCAGGATGATACTATACAGTCTCTATATTTCCCCGTTCGTCCTCTAGCATTGTCTTTCCTTGTATACGGAAATGTCCGAAGGCAATCATACATAGGAGTGAGCGATACTTTTTGTCGGTTACTCGACCGAAAAGATACATACAGGGTGTTTGGTGCATCGTGTGCCAAATTGAAATGGTCGAATGAAGGGGTCATCAGCTATCCTTCAAGACTAGTTCACACCTTTCATGCCCTGTGGATTATTTTTAATCGTCTTTTCATCTGTTCATCGAAAAAAGACCCAAATTCCACATTCAGATTCAAATTTTGAAAAAAGTATAAGGCGTAGACTCTGGATTGTAATTCTATTCAGATATGTATTGTGTTAGAGTACTTTTAAATACAAAACTAGTGACATAAGTCATCTAGTTTTTCTTTTATTTACTCGCGAAGTTTCGAAATATGTGAAACTCAAATTAAAGCTGTGACTTTACATGACTACAAAAAAAACAGCGACCAAGATCTTCCAACTCCCTCGAAATAGTCTATCCTCTTGCTAATGATGTGTCACATGCCATAAATATTTTTTAACAACTTTGTAAATTCGCTAGAATGGTGAATAAGTCACATAAGGCAAATATTCAGAATTATGATTCAAAAAATTATTTCTGTTTGAATGATAGAAAGACAATGCTAGAGGACGAACGGGGAAATATGAAGACTGTATAGTATCATCCTGCCAGCGATGCTTCGTATAGTGCATGATTTCGAGTGACTTCGGGAATTGGAAGGATTCTGCCGCCTGGTGTGTGATGAGAACTCGACCTCCCTGCCGATTGATCGACGGACGACCCGTTGGCTCAATTGGCAGAGCGTTGGGCATGTAACCCAGAGGTTGTGAGTTCGACTCTCACACGGGGCGGTGGAGTTTTTTCATTTTCCATTGTCACTCGAAATTAGGGCTATCCATCTTTATCATTACTGAATGTTTACTCTGCTTGGAAGTGTAGTGCAGGTGACATACATTTTTGGGTTCTGTTAAATCTGCGGATTGTGCCTGACTGTGAGGGTCGTTGGACCAGTTATTGATACGAAGATACAATAATTGTTGTTTTACCAATATAAGGCGACATGGTAATGTGTCATGATCACGGTCAGTATGAATTATAATGTTTATTATCAACATATGGCAACAGTGGAGGTGAATTTATTTAACCAGAGAACACTCCTGAAAAGGGTCTTGTCAAGCAATAGGTCTCGTCGAATTCATCACTGAACGAAGTTAATTTTTTTTGGATTGAGCACATTGGATTTGAGTGCCCGACCTATATGTCGGATTATAAAGGAAACTACATTTCAAATATTGAATAGGTTTTTGGAAACCTTATTCCTTTCCTTATTCCTTTCGTTTTATTACGGATTCAATTTCGGTGGTGAAGTTCAGATATTTAGCTGAACCATTTAGAACTAGGAAAAAGCCAAATACTCAAAGTGGAATGCAATGGTTACAAATAGAGAGAAACTCAAAGTCATTACCACAATAGTTCATAAAATGAACGAAAATGGTAGATAACGAGAGAAAAACAACTACTTTCCTCGTTTTTCTCTCGTTCATTTTGTGAACTATTGTGGTAATGACTTTGAGTTTCTCTCTATTTGTACCATTTAGGTAACAAAAGAAAAATACCAAATGTCTCAAAGTCGGCGACCACACTTTATAAAAAAATATTAAAAATTACATGTAAACGGTTTCGGCGCAACGGTATCTACGAAGTTCCTCCGCGAGAATGTCAAATTGAAATCTTATCCTATAGCCATTTGCGCAGAATCCAGTGGCGTACTCAATTTTTTTTTTCGGGGTATGGTTCTGCGGATACGACTCAAACATGATTTTTTAAATGGAACGCCCTATATTTTATAATCTCATTACGTTCCTCTTTTTTCCTTCTAAATGATATATAATGCATAAATAAGAAATTTTCAAAAATGCCCCAAAATCACTAAAACAATTAATTTCAATACGTGAGCACCGTGAAATAAACACTGAGTATGCATGATTCGACGTATTTCTGTACCATTAGCATTGAAACAAACGCGCAGCCTAGAGGTACGCGTCCACAAACAATGGCCGCGGCCCCAGCTTGAAAATTCTTGTCAGTCGATATCGACTGACATGGCAGTCAGAGTGTTAAAATGAATTAGTGAAAAACTGAGAAATCGAGCTATCCACTAATTTTTTCATCATTTTGTGTAGCTAAAGTAAGTTGATTACCTTTCATTCAACCTAACAATGTTATGGATGTGAATTTTATCAATACTACACACTGCTCCGAGCTCCTTCTAACAAAATATAATTCCACTAACTTGAGTGGAATAATGTAAGTCAATAATAATGGTTTGACCTACCACAGCTACCTTATCATCATTTTGTACCAAAGTCGGTATTTTGTATTATATTTACCTTATCCTAGTATCTTTCATATAATATTTCAGTGTGATTATTCTCACCGAATACCACTCTCACTCCAATTAAAAACAAACATTTTTCCAGAACACGAATATTTTGGAAATTTTACCGAGTCGAAGAATTGAACCTCTAGTGGTATTATTAATAAAGACATATTGATCCCATTATTATAACATACCGTTCAACGTCTCCAATGGACACGGTAAGGTCCCTCTCGAGGTCCTTGGGCTCTTCGGCATCCCTCCACGGGTACTGCGCCTCCAACATCTTGGTGACTATGGCTGCATAGTCCTGGTTGCGATCCCAAAACACTGGAGGGATCACCGAAATTCTGTCGCCTTCGAGCATGTCTGAGAAAAGATATGGTCCATTTCAACCGATCTTGAATGAGGGCTAACATATTTTGATTGCCACCAGATTACGCTACTGAGACATGACAACCAAGGTTGGTAGAACTGACGATCATTTGCACAGCAAGGTTGTCTTGATCACAAAATGTGGTGAGCGGAAATGGTAATTCGTGAGGTCAAAAAGAAATTTCTTCAATTCCTTTCAGATCAAGACATATCCATATAAAAGGTTCAAACAGACATGTATGATATACAATGCGTCAGAAATTGTAAATAGCAATTTTTTATCAATAGATAATAAACGACACTAAATAAAATAAAAAGTTATAAAATTACAATTAAAATCGAAATGTATTGTATGTTTTGAATGTTTTTATCCTGATTACAGTTCTGGTTTACTGAAAAAATACTGACTTACTGAGTCAAAACTTTCGGTAACAGATAGTTTTTCAATCGTATCTTGAACCTGTTTATGCTTGAGATATCCTTGATTTCTGATGGTAAATTATTGAGTATTTTGATTGACATTGCATGGGGCTCATCCATGGCGCTGCTTAGGCGATAATGAGGAGTGCATATTGATTTATCCTACTTTTCACATACACTTAGCATGCAAGAATGTATACTGAGATAGCGGTGAGTAGGTTATATTTAATAAAAAGCTCTTTGCATGAGTGCTTCCGAGGTACTCTCGCAATTTGCCGGATTATATTTTTTGCGATATCAATACTGCCTCAGTATTTCGTGAAACACCCCAACAGATCACGCTGTACGATAGCATTGGCCATAGTAGAGCATGAGTAGAGTGGAATCACTGACATACGGTCTGAGTTCTAGAAAAGAGAGTTCGAGGCTTTCCATAGTGCCTAAGTATGTGAAACCCAGCTCAGTTTGGAGTCGAGGTGAATGCCCAAAAACTTCGTACTATTCAATTGTTATATACTAACTAAAATAATTTAAGTAATCACAACCAAAATTTCATGTTGGAAGGATAGAAATTAATGCATAATTCTAGATCACAACTGAATAGGTAAATCTACATGAAGACAGTTGTAGAATATATATTCCAAAGACAAAAACAAGGAATTTTCGATGAGATTACGTTACAAATTACCACTATCTCTTACCGCGTTTTCTGATCGAGGCAACCTTCCTGTACAAATAATCATCAATTTATTATTATATTATATTATATTATTCTACCAACCTTGAATGAGGTTGAGGTTAGTAGAACTGATAGTTCTACTTCTTCTCTTTTAATGTTGACAGTAAAAAACGCATATGTATATGGTGAAATCAATAACAGCATATTCAAGGCAAGGCCTAAGTGTGTAACGATATCTACTCTGAGGTGAGTTGTTTAGCGCGCAAATTCGGGATATCAACTAGAATACACTGGTGCCACCTATTTTATAGTGGTAGGTCCACTCGCACCGGGCAACTTTCATTGTAGAAAGTATAATCCAGGGGTCTGAGATTTCAACTGTCAAAGTGACATAACTATTATTCAACTTCTCTGTGGATTCTTAGTTGAACCAATAGTGAATGAAATGGATAAAACTTCTCGATAATATATTACAACTATATATTCTAATTGTATTTACAGTATTCCTTATATTTACTTATCTACAACAGTTATTAACATCATTTACAAAACTCGGATGCGATGATCAATACCCCTCTCGAGACATACGGTATTCGGACAAATTCAAATTGCAAGCTCGCGGTTTATTCACAGCAACAACACTATTAAATAAACTGTATACAGGGGATACCCACTTAGTATGCGTGCACGCAAGCTATCTATCGTGCATATCAATGATCAGGTGACACGTCACACTTAGATCAAAACGGCTAAATGAGTACTTATTATTAGCTTCTCCGATCTCCTTTCCTCTCTGTCTGGTCTGCTGGCATGACTGACTGCTCGGTCGCTCTTGATGGACTGATTTTTAAAGTCCCCACTCCTCTGGCTTCTAAGCAGCTCCCCCCTCCCTCGGCTGTCTGGCTGCTGGCTTTGCGTGTATAGCCGGCTAAGAGCACAAGCTATACTGATTTTCCGTATGCCTATCTGAGCTACGGCGGCTCGCGAGACGAGGTTCTCCCACTCTTCATGAATAGTGTGGCGCGCACGCGTTACGTATACTTGGATGGATATCGATCTGATATCAAATCGGCGCTTTATTAATTAATAATTCGAAATATTAATAATCAATTGAAACTAAATCACGGCCATTGAATTCTATGAATAATACTTCCGGTGTATTATGCATATCATTTACGAGAAAGAACGGAATTGTTATCTCACTATTTACTGAAGTTTGTAATTACTATACCGTATGCCTTATAAATTACTCAAAATAAAAGTAACTTCGTTACAAGTGCCATCGGGAACATCGGTCAGACACTACCATGAAGAGAATGGACCACTTCGGAAAAAAAGGAACACCAACCCTGCATTGGTTTTCTTTTTGGCACGACTTATTCACCAAGTATGACGAGACTCTCAACTTGGAATGGGCGAGTGGACTGATAATGAATTATTGGCATTCACGTACTCCACTGTGTCGTTACGAACCTGAATTAATTTTTGCAACACGCTTTTTTATGTAAATAATGAGTCTATGCGTTGTTCAAAATTGTTGAATTTCAGAGTTCATTTCGAACGAACCTTCATGGCCGCAATTTAGAGATAAGTCGAATAAATGGTGACGTCAGTTGTTGTGCTGTTTCGTTATTGGTCAGATAATCTTCCATTTTCACTCATGAGGAAGTCACCAATGGGGAAGTTTCCTTCAGATGAACTTTCATAAAATAACTTCGGAACTCTCCAGTTTTATGTCCACGCTGTACAGAATGGCGACCGATAAAGTACAAGTCGTTTTCATTCTCAAATTAAAGCAATTTCTAATTTTCGGGGAAGCAAACTATGACGTACATTTTGAATCTAGTCTGAAAATAGCTGATTGTGAAGAATATAGCTAGCGAATAGCTAACGAATAGCTGACGAATAGCTAACGAATAGCTGACGAATAGCTAACGAATGAAAAAAATAGAAGAAGTAGTAAAGCTGGTAAACAAAAACATAAATAAACACAAATGCAATCGGAGCAGGAATGCAGAGGGTAGTTGGCTTCATTCTGACAAGTTATGCTTTGGTTATTTTGTTGTTTATGCTTTGAAATATCTCGAATAGAGCTCGATCCTGAACGAAAATATCATTGAACCAATGTATCATTATCGGCTACATTCAATGATACTATCCTTCCTAATTTACTGTCATCGGTCAGAAAAGCATGAAGCCGACACCCATGGCTCTTTCCTCTTGTTGTGCCTGTCAGTATTTTGAGTGGTGTGGATGGACTCGAAGTATTAGGCGCTGTTGCAAGATATAATCTGCAACTTTCCTTGAAAATAGATCCGTTTCATTAAGGAACGAAAAACGACCGACAAGTTATGAATAACATATTGTAACATACCGATAGTGAAAAATTGTTAGTAATCAACTTCATTCAGCCAATGAGAGATTTATGATAATTATTCATAATACTTGACAAAGTAGGATTGAAGAACCTATTATATCACATTGCTGTTATGATATAGTTATTATGGATTCAAAGAACAATTTCCGGAAATCTAGACATATTGATGATGTCGGCAACGTCGTACTGGCACAGAAAATCGTATTTTGACTCTGCGTGAATGTGGATTTTCAGAAAGTACGTCATAGGAATGGTGGAGGAGCCAAGTTCCTCTTTTATTTATTGTTTTCTGAAGTGAAATGTGATCTTACGAAAAAAAGAAAAAATACCTATATATTAATTTTTCGAAAACTTCACAGTGAGATAAGAATCTCAATTCAGGAAACTTCCCCATTATAAATAAGTTATCAAAAATATGTTTAAGTCCGGTCGTTGAATAGAACATGATAGGAGGAACCCATGATATTATAGTTCATTCTTGATTTTTTCGTCCAAATATTTATTATTCTCCATAACAAAATATTATGTAAATGTTGAAGACTTGGCAACATTGTGCTGAATGCTGAGAACTGACAAGACCACGCCCACAAGTCGTCTAGGGGGAATAAATATAGGTACCTAATTATTATTTACACAAATTTATTGTAAGCAATAAGCCCAAATCATAAGGGAACATCTTGAGATAATTCAATTTTCATTTCTAATTAGGGATATTACCAATACTCAATTGATAATTTATGAATTATTGAATAACTAATATTTCTGAAGTTCCCAATCGTATTTCAACACAACTGTGCCATGGTCTACCCCCAACCTAAAAAATTGTGGCGTCAGTTTTTACTGGCTGTAAATTTCTAGCCGTTTGAAAATTAACGTGGCATTATTGATTATTGTAGCACCTAAAAATCGACCGAAAAATTCTCAACAAATATGAAATTGGAAGGTATTTGAATGATGATTCTATTTAAGAAAAAAAAATAGTCCACTCGCCTATTGAACGAATTTTAGGCATTATAGGGTTGGAAACTATCAGTTCAAACTCAATATTTTCGATTATGGGATTGAGTCAGCTCTTTATTGTTTCCTCAGTCCTACAAATTCATTCCAGCAATGGAATACCTTCAGAATGGCTAATGAAGAAGCAAAGACTATCCCAAACTATGGTAACTCACCCGTCTCCGCCTCTTCCTCGATAAACGCCTCGTACTTAATCAGATACTCGTCCAACCGCAATGGCTTCCTTTTCCCCACCACCTCTTTTCCAAGCCCCGCCTCCTTAGCTACCTGCGCGCGCAGCTCTTCCACTTGCAGCAGGAAACTGACCCGCGACAGCGCGGTGGGCAGCAGACTGGCCTGTAACAGGTCATTCAGTGTTATTACCTTACCAGATGAAGTTTTAGTACGGTAAACTGAGGTTAAGGATTTGGAAGTAAATCACAATAATGTGTTTTCCTTCCGAATTCATATCTCTAATATCGCCAGGGATGCAAACCGTTTAGGTTTAGGACTTATGTTGAAACGAACTTTTCTCCTTAAAATCAGTTTTGGATTCACTTTGTTTTATCGGCACTCAATTAATTAACACCCTGTACAAAGGGCAAATAGTTGTGAATGCGTATCCAAGACAAGTTGAAAAAAGCGGTGTAATTTCGAATGTATTCGTGAAATCTCCGTCAATAGTGGTTTGTTCACAATTTCATCATAAAATTCGTATTTTTCAGATACGTGGGTAACACAAAGATTATAAGAAAAAAAATACATCGCAGTGCAATATTACCAATATTTGGGATTCAGCGCCCCAAAATTCTCACAGAATAAATTAAATCAAAACCAGCCTGTTACTTTCCAAGTAGAAATCGCAGAACTCGAAGACATAAAAGGTTAATGCGAGTGTGAGAAATCGCTGAAATCTGATCTAACCAGTGTGCTGGCGGCTATGGTGAACATGCGCACAAATCGCATTAGGAGGTAGTTCACATTTGTTATTAAACTCATTATGAACTTCTAATTTCTTACAAGTTCATCTGGCAACTGTGTAAGAATGAACATATGTCATGTCTGACCTAGACATAGGACAGAGCCGGATTAGTTTCAGTTATTCAGAGTTTTGATTTGCGTTTAACGTCTTTTCTTAGTGAATTTGAGATTATTGAGGAGTTTTGCTATTTTACTCCAGTTTTGGTGGTTTATTGTAGTCATATTGTAGTCATAGTAACATTTAGTGTATATCTACAGTAAGTACTTATTGGGTTCGACATTCATTGACTAAAAGGGTGTATATTGTTTTCAAAATGAATGATTTGGTGTCAAGATGAAGAACAAATTCCAGGAATGTCTTACTTCAGGAAAATGTTTATCGTCAACAAGCGTTGTGCAATTATATATTTTTTCTACAGCTATAACACAAAATTGATCTTGTTTTACTGTGTTCAATATAATGAAACAATGACGTTCTCTGTATGTCATAAATTTTTCCGTATTTCCACATCTGATATCACAAAAACTTTCATTGTGTTATTATTTCACAAAATCTCATCTCCAATGAAATGTAAAATTTCAAGCGATGACAGCTCTGTCTAATAAATGAGCATTACTTCAGAGGAAATCAGATGGGTACAAGCCTAGGAAATGAAAACATTCGTTTTGTTGTGATGATTATATTATACATCTCTGGAATTAATTATATTGAATCATATTTTAGGCTAACCAAGAGTTACCACGTTGCTTGGATGACTGCTCTGGGGCGAGATGCCAATGTTGGGAAGTCGAGTCCTGCTTTTTTACACTGAACTATCCAATTTAACAGCCTACCATCGCTGGCGCAAAAACCCTAACCTCGCGACTAGAGCAGAATACGTTGATGCCAGGAATAACTGCAGCCAAACAATAGATGCTTCGAGAGAAACATACAATGCCAAGATAAGATCGAAACTCATAGATTGCCCCAATGGCTCCCGTTCGTTTTGGTCCCTTGCTAAAGCGGTCGGAAGAAATTTCACTAATAGTTCATTTCCACCACTGTCCAAATCCGACGGCACATTAGCAACAACATCGCAGGAGAAAGCAAATATTTTTGCAGAGATGTTCGCAGCAAACTCTACTTTAGATTCCCAAGGAAAACTGCCGCCAGACATTCCACCCGTTGAGAGTCGAATGCCCGAAATCGTCTTCCGTCAACGCACTATCAGACGAATTTTGCTTGGTCTCAAAACAAATAAGGCTAACGGTCCTGATGGAATTCCACCCATTATCCTCAAAAAATGTGCACCAGAATTAACACCGATTCTCTGCAAGTTGTTTACCATCTCGTACAGGTCGGGTATTTTTCCATCATGCTGGAAGACAGCTAGAGTCCAACCAATCCCCAAAAAAGGGAACAAGAACCTGCCCAACAACTACAGGCCCATTGCCCTGTTATCAGTAATCTCCAAAGTGATGGAGAAAGCCATCAATATTGAGCTTATCAAATATCTGGAGAGCTCAGGAATCATCAATGATAGACAATACGGCTTTCGCCACCGAAGATCTACTGGAGATCTACTTGCCTACGTCACCCATTTATGGCAATCTTCAATAGAAAAACACGGGGAATCTCTAGCTGTCGCGTTGGACATTTCGAAAGCATTCGACCGTGTTTGGCACGAAGGACTCCTCCACAAACTACCATCATACGGCTTACCACCTCAGCTATGCCATCTCTTATCGAGTTTTCTTTCAGGTAGATCGCTTCACGTGGTGGTGGACGGTGTATCGTCTGATACCTTTGGCATCAATTCCGGCGTTCCACAAGGATCAATTTTGGCACCAACATTATTCCTGCTTCATATCAATGATCTGTTGGGAGTAACAACTTGCCCCATCCACAGCTTTGCAGATGATAGTACCCTCCATACTGCGTTCTCTTCTAGAATTCCCATTTCTTCCCAGGAAACTAAGAACTCACGGCGCAGGCAGGTCAATGCTGTCAATGAAGATCTTGCTGAAATCACAGCCTGGGGAACAAACAACCTAGTTGAATTCAACGCCACCAAAACTCAAGCCTGCATTTTCTCTAGAAAGGCGGAACTCAGTATGCCCGATATTGTAATGTCTGGCTCCACCATCCCCACCAAGCCCACCATATCTATGCTCGGTATTTCCATCAGCAACACTCTTTCATGGGATAATCATGTCAGATCCATCGCAAAAGCTGCTTCACAAAAACTCGGATTCTTGTTCCGTGCGAAAAGCTACTTTACACCTCAACAGCTTCTCATGATCTACAAAGCGCAGATACGGCCTGTTCTAGAATACTGTTCCCACATATGGGGTTCAGCACCAAAACATACACTGATGCTCTTAGATTCCATCCAGAGAAGAGCCATTCGCCTGGTGGGTGACGCCACACTCACTCACTCTTTGACATCATTGGAACATCGTAGAAAGGTCGGCGACCTTTCACTTTTCTATCGATACTTCCACGGGAAATGTTCTTCGGAAATCTCTGCTATCATCCCTTCACTAGCAATACCAATCAGACGAACTAGACAAGCCCAGTCAGCACATCCTTTCGTTGTCAACCTCGAAAGATGTCGAACAGCACTTTATCAAGACTCCTTCATCCACAGAACGGCTAGGTTCTGGAATTCATTGCCTGTGGAAGTATTCCCAACAACATATAATCTCCAAAAGTTCAAAAAAAATTCCAATACCTACCTCCTGTCCCTATCCTCCCAAGGAACGCACGATGTTCTTTGAACATTATAGGGATTCCCTTTCGTGCGCTCCAAGCGATAAAAAAATAAAAAATAAAAAAAAAAAATTTTTCGAGAGGTCTCGGTTTTTTTAATTCAACTATCTCATGACCGAAGCTTCAAATCGAAATTCCACAAGAGTGCATTTCTTTCTGAATTGAACAGGAAATTTGGGAAAATACCTCAATTCTGAAAGACTTTGAGAAAACATAAAGGAATCCATCAAATTAAATATCATATAATTTTTCCACAATGTTTAGCTCTTTCAAGGAAGCCACAAAAACTTGGTAGTCAATTAATTCTGAAGCCGCCTCTGGCATCGTCGAGTCTCTACTGCGCATGATCACATTTGCCGTTAGAGCCACGTCAAGGAACACTTGAATAGAACGATATTGGCCTTCTAGGTCATTTGAGTTCTGTGGTAAAAATACGATTCAACTAGATTACCTGCACCCACAGCGAAGCGGGAAAGTCCTGCAAGACGACGAGCTCAGGCAGCAGGTGCTGCGGCCGCTCCTCGTTCGCTCTGTCGCGCTTGCGCTTCGCCTCTCTGCCCTTCGGTTTGACGAAGTTCTTGCGCTTGGTGAGGCTCTTGGTGAGCAGCAAAGGCAGCTGGGGGTTGTGGATCTTAATGTCGTAGCGTCGCTCGAAGTATTCCTTGAAAGGCGAGGAGATACATTTCGGTCAATCGAGTGACAACATTTTTCTATGGCAGGGAACATACACTATCTGTCAGAATAATCGATCCACTCATAATATTGTCAAGTTTGCTCATCAATAACTTTGTTTTTCTGCAACCGACACAAAAGTCGTCCATTTTGATACCAAAATTAGCTTTGAATAATTGACGTTTCTATTAATGACATAAAAATATGTATGTTGCTAGGCAACATATTTAGTTCCTAGGAGCTAACGTTGAACTTTAGTTCCTAGGAGCTAAAGTTGAACTTTAGCTCCTAGGAACTAACAAGAAAGTACTAGAATAAATAACATTGTTATGGTTGGTTATTTGGGTTGGAACGCAAACCTGATTTGTTTATGATTTCAACAGATTTGGCATTTCATACCCATGCTGAAGATATGAATACACCTTATCATAGTTAAGTATAGGAATTATAAACATCTCAGTGGAGTATTTTTGTTATGATCAGAAAAGGCTTCAAGATTCCCATACTAGCTTGATCTGTATTTCATTCATTATTCTCGGAATGGATAACTTGTTTTTGGATAATCACGACAAGCAATAGTTTTCTGTCTCGAACAATATTGTTGACCTCTATTCGATTATCAAGTCAAACACAGTGTAGTATGGAGAGGAATAAATAATCGCTATTATTATTGTTGATATGATCAATAACCTAACATTTTCCACGTCTTGTTCCTATACCTGGCCCTGGCGCGGTATTTGCCATTAGAGCACCTGGTCCATACACAAATATGTCACTCTGTGGTTGTATTTATGTTGACTACAATTCGAACATCCTTGAAAATTGGTCAAACCTGCTGTTAATGCAGGTAGAATATTCTCACCACACGGATTTTGCATTGATTTTGATTTGTTGCATTGCATACATAAGGCACGGCTTTGGTGGTTATTTCACATATTTATTTGCATGTTTCATTCGGATCAAGAGTGACTTTGTTCGACTCACAAATTTTGTGCTAGAGTTGACGAATAGACCTCCAGAAAACAAAAACATCAGTATTGTAACAGACACTCAGGCTGCACTTGAAGCACTGAGATAAATTTCAAGCTTGTATGGAGCTGTATTGAATCCCTAGAATGCCTGGGTGCAAACGACAGAGGTACTTTGCTGTGGGTGTCTGGACACCAGGAGGTGGAGGACAACGATAAAGCCGACATCCTCGCCAAACAGGGAACCGAATCTGTGTTCATAGGACCAGAACTATACTAATCGTTCCTACCCAATTCCTACACCAGAGAATCACAAAAAAACGCGACTCGTTATATGGGTTCCGGGACATTCCGGAGTAGATGAAAATGAAGTAGCGGAAAGGAGTTCGAACATCCTTCATGGGGCCAGAACCTTTCTGTATCAGAAGAAATTAGAAAAGACGAAGCTAATCAGAGATCACACATCTGGGAAAATCTCCAAGGTCTCAGACAGTCTGAGATACTACTGGGTACATATAACCACAAAAGATTGAACGCATATAATATGTCAGCCTAAGCAAAAATAAACAGAGGAAGGCAAATGCAGGTTCTGTCGAGGAGAGGAGGAAACCCCTATCCATATACTAAAGGAATCCTACGTCTAAGGTACGGTTTAGACGGAACACCCTGTGATGATATCAAATCTTCAACCTTAAATGTATTTGAATGGCGAACAAAATAAAAAGCCCACTACTTTTTTTATGAGTTTGTCCTAGAATCCCAAAAGTATGAACACCATAGACATATACTTCGAGTTTTCATTGGTTCATGACACAAAAAAACCTTTTCATAATGTATATATATATATATAGAATTCCTAATTCATACTTTGATATATTTATAGAAAACTTAAAGAATATTATCACACGTCTACCTGTGAGGTCACACATTGTAGTAGCTGGTGATTTTAATGTTAATTTTGCCTATAACACGCCGATGATTACTCAAACACTCAAAAATGTATTGTTGTTTGAATCTGACAATGTATGTGGAAGAACCCACCCGGATTTGTTCACATACAGCCAATATTATCGACTGTTTCTGTACGGACTTCAGCGAAGAAGAAGTTACATATTTTGTGACTTCTACGGGTATTTCTGACCATGAGGCAGTAATGTCGTATATTCCATTAAAGTTCTTCAACTTCCAGACACTCTGTGATAATATTGAATGGCTTAGTGGGTTGAAAAATTCTAATGCTTTCCATGAAATTTTAACCAAAGCAAATTGCCATGCCTTTCCATTAGTTGAAATAAGAGGAAAGAATAAGTATCCATGGATTACCAAAGGAATAAAGATTTCAGCATACAATTTTAGGTCAATGAACTCAATTAGGAAGCACACTGACAGCAAGTTCTTTTTGGAATATTGCATCAAATACAAATCCATTTATAGACTTGTGATGAAAAATGCAAAGGAAAAATATCATAAAAATAGAATAAACAACGCCAACAATAAACAGAAAGAAAGCACCCTCCCAGTTCAAACGAATATTAGTCCAAACATTCTGAATGAATTCTACTGTACAATAGCTCGAAAATTGATATCTCACGTAGTCCCACACCCAAATCCAGTAGCTTACCTTGAACACATACACATTACAGAGCAATTTCATTTACAAGATACAAACGTTCAAGAGTTGGGACAGATATTTGAAGAAATCAAAAATAAAAAATCTATAGGAGTTGATGAAATATCTGTTAATATTGTCAAGAAGTATAAATGCCTATGAATCAACATCACTCAAACTCCCGTTAATTCCAAGACCTTTTACCATAAATAAACTTTTCCAAATTAAAACATTCAGTACATTGTAGTTTCGATCAGGTCAGCGGAGTTCATAGACGTAAGTTCCTTTATAATTTGCAAAAAAAACGCTTACCGCGCGATGATACCTAGGTGAGCAGTATCAAAAAGTAACGACCATTCCCATTGCGGAAAATTGCGAACCTAGCATCGATTCCGAATATAAATAGTTCCCGAGTCGATAAGGCAATCATTCATTATCAACTCAGGTCATTTAGGGATCATCAATTGAAAATGTTCGCCGTCTCCCCAACTTTAAGCCTGCTGGTCAACTTCAACTCCCTGCTAGACGTTATAAGTGTTGTGTTGCGTTGTGTTTATTTGGCAAGCCATTATGTTCTTTTGCCTTTGCTAGCCTGCCATGTAGCAGCGTTTATTCATGACCTCTTCATTTAATCAATAAATGTCGATTTTATATGAAAACTGCCAGGTCTCTTTATATGGGGATGAATGGGGTTGGATGGTGAAATGATCAAAACCTCTTGTCAAAAAGCCAAGCGAGTAGCTAAGTCACGACCTATAGGAGGATCAACATCTGAGTTGCGACAATATACTCGAAAATCTGCCATATTCTGCACTCAGTGTCTTAGCGGAATCAATGAATATTTCTTTCAGGACAGGCATATTTCCCTCCTGTTTTGGACTCTGTCTACCTGAAACTGAATGAAGGTGATGCTGTTGGAGCAGTATTATGTGATTTCTCAAAGGCCTTTGATTGTGTAAATCACGAAATACTGCTTCGAAAATTGTACCGTTATGGGATCAGAGGTACTGTCCACAATTGGATAGAATCATACCTCTCTGACAATGCAAATGGTCAGAATACAAAATGTAAAATCGGAGGAATCAAAGATCCATTGTGGTGTTCCTCAAGGATCAGTACTCGGCCCTGTTCTATTTCTATTATATTTAAATGACTTAGAAAGTATTGATATCTAAGGGAAGTTTTCAATATTTGGTGATGATATAAATACAATGTGGCACGGGAAGGACATAGATGCACTGAAAAACATAATATCGATCGATTCAGAAAAAGTAAAGAATTGGTGTGATGCCAATTTTCTATGTTTCAATGCAAACAAAACAATTATTCTGACTTTGAAATTCAACTATGATAGTTTGTATCTAGAGAACAGAACAATTCTTAATAAGTCAAATACCAAGTTCTTGGGTATAACTCTAGATGACAAATTGAAATTTAATAAACATATAACGTCCTTGAACAAAAAACTAGCTAGAGATTGTTTCGCTGTCCGAATAATTAGGAAGAAAATTTGGTTTGCATTGGTTGAGTCGCATTTGAGATATGGTATTTCTTTCTGGGGCTTCTGTAGCCAACTACTGTCTAATTCCGTTTTTGTAATGCAAAATAGTGCAATACGCTATTTGTGCGGAGTTAGAAACTCCGATCACTGCAAACCTTCATTTCAGCTTTACAAAATATTAACTTTGTGCAGCATCTTCGCACATGAATCTATGTTTGATGAAACAGAAACATCAAAATATAACAAGACTTAGAACATATGAGACACGTCAAAGCAACAACATACGTTTACAGATTCCAAAATCTTCTTTAACAAAAAATTCATTGATGTTTGAAAGTGAAAAAATGTTCAATCGTTTGCCAATTAATTTGAAGCGAATGTCTGACTTATCTAAATTCCGGAAGACAATTAAAGATATATTGTATATGAAAACATACTATTGCCTACAAGAATATTATAATGACAAATGGTGATATATATCGTAACCATTTAGTAAGTTTTATTATTTTAATGTGTTTTATATATTGTGTTTTTATCATTTCTCTCATATTCAATACCTCCTTTTTTAAATCAATATTTATATTTCTAGTATCAACTTCTACTTACTTAGCATGTAACTCTTTTATATGTAATAGTATAGTTTAACGCTTTGTCAATAAGTATTTTTTCTTAGACAATAAAACATATTTTTGATTGATTGATTGATTGATATAAAAAGGTGGGAGACATGAAATTCCATTCATAAAACTCTATTTCTTTACAATCATACATACTTTCAAAATTTCAAATAAGTTGGAAAGAGATGGCTTTAAAAATGCAACGCTGTAAACTATGCGTCAATATTCATTTCTGTCACACACTTATTTCCATAATACATTAAAAAAAATAGAAAAATTAACATTATTTCAATGACAGAATTCCCATATATCAATTAAGGAACAAACATACAGAATGAATATACATAAAAAATTTATATTATAAAATTAATGTATGATAAATGTTTCCCTCGTTTTCAAACACAGGCAGTAGATCTAGGGCAATCCGCAGACATACGTCATCATCGTTTCCTGCTGAAAACGATGTTGGATCGGGACGAAATGTAAACAATTTCGTCTCTCCTCCTTTTTATATGCAATGGATAACACCATTTTACATTATTTCAATGTCGTATGCCCATATCGATTAGAGTAATCAAAATTATTATTGTATTTTTCAATAATCATTCATTACCTTGAAGGTGCAGTTGTAGTCTTCGTTGGTGAAGCGCGAGAGGGCGTCTCGGTCGTGGCAGATCTCGGTGACGAGGCAGGGTTGCGGAGGCGGAGCATTTCGATACCTTTCAGAAAAATCGAAATAATAATATGAATAATAATAATAACAATACGCTTTATCCACACAAATAAAAAATACGAAGATACTAAAATGAAGAATGCAAAATTACAAAAATACAAAATTAAAGTGCTTTTGCTTTTGGGTGTATGATAAATTGACATTCATCATACAGGGCGTGGAAAGAAATTCTGAATTGAGACTCTATCACGAATCTGCGATTAGAGGTCTATAAAAATCACAAGTTTCCATCGTTCAAGTTTGAACCCCTTGATTGGGTATGAAAGTGTTGAAAAGGAATATTCTCAGATAAATTATGAACATAGAAAAATGGATATATATTTAAATGAAGCAATACATTGAGAATTCGCATTCTTTATGATTATTCAATGTTCGTCGTGGCATATAGCCAGGAAAGTAGTTGTTTTCTATTGAATAAACTGAAAAAGAGTAGATATTCTCATCACATAGAGAATGCGAATTCTCAATGTATTGCTTCATTTAAATATATATCCATTTTTGTATGTTCATAATTTATCTGAGAATATTCCTTTTCATCATTAAAGTGCTTCCCTATCAGTTGATATAAGTTACTTTCATTTTGATGTTTTAGGCACCTGAGCAAAAATCTACAGATTGAACCCATAAACGACAAAATAACAGAAGAACAGGTTAGCTGGTGTGGTCATGTGTGTCTAACGCCATACAACTGACTTTCCTCCATGATCTGGAATACATGGAGCACTTGCCTTTGTTTGCTCTGTTATTGTCCACGTTATTTGAATTTCAACTTTTTTCACTTCCATGTAAGTAATCAATCATTGCATTTATATCCTAAGTCAATACCGGTTTTTTCCTAGAACTTTGAACTATTTTATCGGCTGATGATGGGCTTATATAAGCCCGAAACATGTACCATTGATGATCTTTGATCATTTCAATAAAAGTTGTGGAGATGACTTTGGGTTTTTCATCTATGAACTACACCACTCCACTTTGAGTTACCATGGACTTCTTCCAAAGATTAATATCAACAATTGTTCCTCCCTTTGCAGTCCCCGCGAGATTAAACCGTCGAGTTGAGGCTTCGCACCCCTTCGTGGTCCCTTTGGAGACCTGCAGAACATCTCTTTCCAAAGACTCGTTCATTCAACGAACAGCAAGGCTCTGGAACACATTGCCAAAGGAGGTATTCCCCGAGGCATATAAACTCCAAAAATTTAAGAAGAACACAAATTCCTGCCTTATTTCCCTTGGTTCTTACGATGTTCTCTGAACATTACAGGATATCCCTTTTCTTGGGAACCAGAACATAAAAAAAATTAAGTGAATATGCATATAGTTCCACGGGTATCTGAAAGAGAGAAAACAACGTGAGCAAAGTTGCCAACTTGTGTGTAGCTCGGGCGGCAAACATGCGAATAAGCGCACGCGATATGTAGGTGGAACGCAAGGTTTGGCAGTGTTGCTATGTTTTTCTCTTCATCAGATATTCGTGAACTTCTATGCGTATTCATTTCAATAGATAGTTTCCCCATGAGAAAATATCTTTTGCCTCACGTGTATATTGTAAGCGGTGAAACATTGGGCAAGGCGGCGATAGCGAAGTTGATGTGAATATCCAGGCGAATGTATCAAGTATTTGTGAAAAATAAACTCGAACCAATTACCAAAGCGTCACTATCTTCCCCAAATGACTCTCGACCCCCACTCGTAGACCCTTCTTCTCGTGCGTCGTCGGCTCGACGTTCGGCTTCACTCGCCGCAGCACGCTCATGCTGTCGAAATCGATGCAGTCGCTCGACTTGTCGACCGGCACCAGCAGCAACGTTTCGGCCTCCTCGTCGTCGTCCATCATCAGGAAGGGGTGGGCGATCTTGAGTACGTCGCTGAATACGCGCACGTGGAACTGTTTGGCTTGCAGGAGTTGGGCTTCGGTTAGGGACACCTGGAAAATGCATTGTACACGGTGTGTATTGTTTTTTCATTGTTCAATAATAAATTTATTCAAAGAAAAATACAAATATCCAACGTCGGTCGGCCACAAAAAAATTTCAATACATAAGTAGTGTTACTAGTTTCGGTACTCGGCCATTATCAGGAAGATATAAAGTATTTTTTTTTGTTTTGGATGTATGATAAATTGATATTCATCATACAGGACGTGGGAAAAAAATCTGAATGATATTTTGTGCATATCTTTATATGAAGGAGAATGCAAATTCTCTACTTCAGAAGATTTTGTTTTCAAATTCTTATCGTGTATGTTCAATAGATGTAATTCAATGTTCGTCGTGGCATATAGCCAGGAAAGTAGTTGTTTTCTGTTGAATAAACCGAGAAAGAATTGATATTTTCATCACATAGAGAATGCGAATTCCCAATGTATTTCTTTATATACAGGGTGTATCTAAATAACGCTGAAAAAAATCAAGGGGTGATTCCTTGTAATATTCTGGACTCTAGAAAATAAAATTTATATAACCATGTGTATTAGCTTGCTCCGTTTTTGAGATAGAGGATGTTGAAGTTGCAAGTATAAATTGTTATTATTTCTAACCTTCCTGTATAAGCTTCCATGGTGCCAAAATTAAGTATGGTTGGAGACTGAGAAAGCATCAATATTTGAAAATGATAAAAATTGGGGTTATTGGGTATAATCTCAATGGAAGTCTTGAAAGCACCTGCATTAAATTTGGAGTCAAATCGATTTTTTATTGTTACCTCAAAAACTAAGCTAGATACAAAAATCACACAGAGGATAAAACAGTTGTTATTTCAATAGTTCAATCTGATAAAAATATTAAACTCAGAAAAACCGGTGGCGTACAATGACATTCGCCATAAATATCGATAAATTTACCCACTGTGACGCCACTGGAAATATTATTTTGAATCTAATTGCACCAGGAGAAGCTCCATATTACTATTAACAGAACCACAACGTTTTATTGAAATTGATGAAAAGACAACTGAGCAATGAATTAAAAAACGATTTTTCATGGAAATTTCAATACCCTGTGTCTCAAAAATGAAGCAAGTTAGGACACATATTCATAATCAAATCAAACTAAGGAAATATTCCAGATCCAAAAGAGGGTTATAAGATCATTATACAATATGAAATATGTTGAAACGTGCAGAGGTACCTTCAGATCAAATAAAATAATGACCGTATTTGCTCTATATATTTATGAATGTGTCATACATCTGTATAAAAATAAAATGAATTTCACACAAAGTAATAATAGCAGATACCCCATTCGGAACAGGAATTTCACTTTTCCAACACATAGTTTAACTTCAACAGAAAAGCATCCGAATTATTCAGCAATTAGATTTTTCAATAGATTACCAAATGAAATGAAAGTGATTGATAGTGTGAAAAAATTCAAGAATCATCTGAAGAACTGGCTTACTGAACTAGAACCGTATTCTATAGATGAATATTTGAATGTAAATATCTAAATTCAAACTAATTTATTTATTTTCTATGTTTTGTGACACTGTTTCATTCTTTGTTATATGTTTTATATAAAATGTAAACCTTTTTTTGAAATAAAGTATATTAATAATAATAATAAATCAAATATACTTTATTGTCTGAAGAACGTAATTCTTATTGACAAAGTCGTTACAATTAAAAGGAATAATAATTATAAATAGAACAATATGCACACAAGTGAATCAAATAAAATTTGGTAAAACATTTTTACCGTACTGGTCAACAACAACATGCATAAAAATAATATAATAGTACAAATAAATATTAAAATTATCACAATAATATATATTATATAATAATAATATGAACTCTATTTCCTAAAATACCACAAGGAATCACCCCTCGAATTTTTTCGGTGTTATTTAGATACACCCTGTATATTTTTTAAAGTTCATAATTATATCTGAGAATATTCCTTTTCGATATAAAAAGTACCTGTAAGGAAACAACCATGAAAAATCCTACAATTACTACTGATGAAAGGAAACTTGCTAGGTGAAGCAAATAGGTAAAAACTGAAAAAAGGGGTTGTCAGCCGGAAAAACCAGTACTAATGGAACATATTACAATCTGGTTAAACATCAGAAAAACATCAAAGGAATGAATTCGAAATTACTAAAAAGTTGGATTGAGAACGACACATTATCAGGCTGACGGCCATATGACAATGAATGCACCAGGCATGACAAATAATTGACAGACTGACATTTTTGAAATTGCAATGAAACATTGAATATCCAAAACAGACAAACTTTTTGAGCAATTACTGAAGGAGGAAATAATCTGCATTAACAAATTGCCTTAGTTGTACAGGGTGGCCAACTAAGACTCCAGAGTTCGATTTCTCTGTTGTCTTGAAAGATACCAAAAAAATTCATGAATCGAAATTGGAGTAATAACCGAGCTTCACATTTCAAAATTCCTTTGAAATACACAGGGTGTTCCGTACGGTCACAACACATCAAAGCTATGTTTTTTTCATCGGAACAACCTATATTTTATTTCATTTTTGAATTCTCCCTGAAGATCTGATTTCAACGCCATATCATACTTAGGGTCTAGCAGTGAAAGTTACTGACATATAGGGTGTGCAAAATCGAGATTTTCCAAGTTCAGGATTTTTTTCTGTCGAAACTGTTCATTATTCGTCTAAACGGTTTAAATGTCCCTATATCAACTTCTCACTCACTATCAATTGGTGTTCAATTGAAATTGATACAAGGTGGTCAAAAAATCTTAATTTATAATTTGTTTCAATTGAATGTCAATTGAACACCAATTAATAGTGAGTGAAAAGTTGAGATAGGGACATGTAAACCGTTTTGACGAATAATAAACAGTTTCGACAGAAAAAAATCCTGAACTTGGAAAATCTCGATTTTGCACACCCTATATGTCAGAAACTTTCAGAGCTAGACCCTAAGTATGATACGTCGTTGAAATCAGATCGTCACGGAAAATTCAAAAATGAAATAAAATATTGGGTGTTCCGATGAAAAAAACATAGCTTTGATGTGCTGTGACCGTACGGAACACCCTGTGTATTTCAAAGAAATTTTGAAATGTGAAGCTCGGTTATTACTTCAATTTTGATTCATGAATTTTTTTTGTATCTCTCAAGACAACAGAGGTATCGAACTCTGGATTCTTAGTTGGCCACCCTGTACAGTGACCCACTTAAATGTGTCACCCCCATATTTTGGTCGTTCGAAAACTTTTCTGGAATAATTTTTCACAAATGTCTTGAATCTGTGCTCGCTTTTTCTTCATATCAACAGAATATGGCTAAATCTAAAATCTGAAATCGAAATTTTATTCGATAATAATACATATATTAATAATATATATTTTTGAATTCAGATTGACGAGCTTCATCGAATTATGGAAAAAATATAGATCATTTCATTTGGAAAAAAAAATTGTTCCGACCCCCCCCTGTATTTTGTCGATATAAAGAAAAAGTGAGCACAAATTCTCAAAATTCGTGAAAAATTATTCCAGAACAGTTTTCGAATAACCAAAATATATTGAGAATTACGAGGATAAAGGGAGGTGACACATTTAAGTGAGACACCCTGTACTTGTAAATAGAATTAGGATTTTTCATGGTTGTTTCCTTGCAGGTACTTTTTATATGTATTTGATGTCGGCCGACTGCCGAAACTAGTAACATTTTTTATTTGATTAAAAATTTTTTGTGGTCGACCAACTTTGGGTTCTTATTATTTTCCTGGTCCACTTTGAGAAAAAAAAATGGTTTCCACGACTTGACTAAATTTATTAGTTAATTTGCATATTATTATCCCACAATTCGTTATCAATTTGTCAAACCTTTCAAATTGATGTCATGTACATGGTATTGTTGATATTTTACACAATAGCTATCTCAGTTAATATTGGTCTTATAAAATGGGCAAAAATGAAGTACTTTTTATGGGCATTCAGAATCTATTACTAGAAAAAGCAAAAAAGCGTGGTAAACCTAAAATTCCTGAATGAACTGTTAGCTTTCAAACACCCTGTATCTTATTTTTCTAAACGGTAAAGTTATTTCTTCTGTTCAAATATATATATACTTTATTGGGGTTATCTTCTGTCAGTTTTTGAAAAATATTTTTTTTTTGATATAATTCTAAGGAAGGTGTTGTTCAAGTTTATGATGCTTCTATTCATTTTCTACCATTTTTTCAATTTTAGTTCAAAAAGCGTCGCGTTGATTTCAGAAGAATCAATTGTATTTCAA
This sequence comes from Phaedon cochleariae, assembly GCA_918026855.4. Lineage (NCBI taxonomy): Eukaryota > Metazoa > Arthropoda > Insecta > Coleoptera > Chrysomelidae > Phaedon > Phaedon cochleariae. Next base: position 52,210,218 of record OU896713.1, on the reverse strand, counting down.
ATCAGTCATTTCTGTTTCAAAAAGTATATAATGTATTTCAAATTCCAAAATCCATAATTTTTATTTCAAAACTATTATGTGTTTCGTCTTTCACCAAGTGTTGCTTATCTTTTGCACACTTTTTTCACCGTACTGATGAGGGCCGAACGCCCGAAACACGTGTCTACAGTTAACTCTTCATGAGGGCTATATCCAATAATGTTATGCTTGTTTGCTCAAAACAGTTCCCTCAATAATCTTTCCATGATAATTCTAGTCCTGCAGGTAGCTATAGCTGCCTCCGTGGTGACGATAGTCAGGGTCTACCACCAAGTGTTGCCTATTTTTTGCACACTTTTTTCACGTACTAACGAGGGCAGAAAGTCAGAAATACGTGGCTACGGTTAACTCTTCATGAGGGCTATGTCCTTATATTTTGCACACTTTTTTCACCGTACTGATGAGGGCCGAAAGCCCGAAACACGTGTCTACGGTTAACTCTTTATGAGGGCTATGTCCAATAATGTTATCCTTGTATATGAATATATGTTGTAACCTACTTTAGACAATTTTTTTCTGAGATGGTAAAAAAAAAATCAAATATTGCAAAAATAGTTATCAAGGCACAGCAGCATTTCATCTGGTGAGCTATGATCATGAGTTCGAGACTTTGTTGAAATACTGGGGGGGCGCCACTCAGTTTGTAACAGAATAAAAAACCAAGAAAATATAATAGATATTATCAACCTCAACTACTTCCCTGAAAGAGAAAATAATTGAAACACTGTGTGAACTCAATGGTGGTTTAATTATATGTTAAAAGTAAAACCCAGGTTAACATTTACATGGAGTAATCACTACACTTAAGTTTTCCAGGGTAAAAAACATTATCAAAATCAGATTCACAATCACTGATATGAATTATGTGTGAATTCTCTTTCATAGATCTATAACAGGGCGAACATTTTGTGTCAAAATATGTATGATAAATGTGAAGAAATGTTAAATGTCAACTTGTAATTGAATGGTATATTTAAGTATGACTTAAGCTGATAATCATAATCAGAGGGTGGTAAATGGTAATTTAATAGGAAGACAAAAACAAAAAACTGGGCATTTTAGCTCTTACTCTCATGTTCAATTCTACCCATGACTGTGGAACCAGGATGTGAACCGGCTGGTGCACCTCAGCCACAATGGGGTCCAACTCCAACCTGCAGGTGCTCTGTCAAGGCCTGCAGAGGAGACTGCAGTAGAGACTGCGGAGACTGCGGAGACTGCTGCGGAGACTGCTGCAAAGACTGCAGTGGAGACTGCTGCAAAGACTGCTGCACAGACTGCAGTGGAGACTGCAGCGAAGATTGCAGTGGAGACTGCTGCGGAGACTGCAGTGGAGACAACACCGTAGACTCCGGAGTAGGCCTAGTGGTACTCCCAGCAGGTTGATACCAAAGTATCAGCCGGTCAAATCGAGTAAGATCGCAGAGGTCGACATGATCAAACTTGACTAGCCCAGAGGAGACGTCAACCACAACCGATGTCGAGGCGTCGGACAAAATGCCCCACGAGGTAACTGGTAGGGTATCCGGTAAGGCCCACAAATCCCTAGAATCAGGACAGGCCTCACTACCACTAAAGTTTCCGGAATCAAAGTGCTGGGTCTGCATCGTGTAGCGAACCATGATGGTGCCAGAGGAAGTGAAGGAACGACACCACCAATTTAGGAAGGGCTAACTCCTGCGCCTCCCAACAAAATTCTAACAATAAAAAAACTATGAAATCATCTGCGCAACTTGAAGTATCGAAATTAACAGGAAACGTTGCTCACGTGATGATCATCCTCGTCTATGATTGGTCGGCTCCGGCGGTACTGCGGCAACCTATACGAGACTAACCGATCGATTCCGAGGCCCGAAACCCCACAAAACACCAATCATATGACCACGGAACGAATCGGAACATAGCCAGTACATAGCCTCAGTTCACGATACTACGTCATCGTACTCCAACAGAACCAATGGAACAACCTACACCAGTGAGTTCGCAGCTTGTTCGCAGCCCGCAGACTTTTTGCATTACTTGATACCACGACTCGTATGTCATTGCTCGTATGCACGAGTACAGGTGACTGACATGACATAACCCCCTCAAATGTCAAAATACTACAAATAAATAGTATCGACACAACATCATCAATATAAATTGTCAATACTTAACAATATTCTTGGAATACATAAGACCCTAATTCAAGGTAAGCGAAATTGCCTTTCAACTGTAAGAGTGCTTTTCTAACCAAAATAATTACCATTTGAAATTTGTTTCAAGTTTACCATCATACTCATTTATTTCTAGGTGGAAGCAAATCAAAAAGACATCAAGACATCTTTCCAAGAATCAGCTAATAGTATTGGTGAGTAACTTACAACCTTATTATTAATGTTGTATACTTATTATTGTTGTATACTAATATGTTTTGATATTTTTAGATAAAGGACCACTCTACACTCTGGACCATTCAAGGTAGAATACATCAAATACTTTAGTATCATGTACTTGAAATTTGAATAAAAACATTACACACAGTGTGAGTGCTTGTTCAGTGGTAGACATTGAGAAACATCCTCAAAACACTTGACAATCAATGAACTTCACCAAGGAACTGAAAATTTGAGAAGAAAGGTTAATTCTCATGTTACAATGTATAGGATGGAACTGTGAAATTTCTTTGGGTATGCAGTCAAAGAAAAACAAAATGTACTCTTGTTCTTGGTCAAGCTTTCGAGTCTTTATTGGCTTTTCATCAGGAACTCTATTAAACATTAAAATTGATATGAATGATTTTATAGTGTTCCTGATGGAGAGCCAATAAAGACTCGAAATCTTGAACAAAAGCAAGAGTACACTTTATTTTTCTTTGACTGCATACCCAAAGTAATTTCAGTTTCATCCGCAACTTAGATAGTCGTCTAATCCTCTCATCTAGCTACATATATTTTTTTTTTCTTTTTTTTTATCGCATGGAGCGCAAGATAGGGAATCCCTATAATGTTCAAGGACTCAGGACTTTCAACTATCATATATTTTAGTTTCAGGGTTTCTGGGTCTATCCCCAGCTATATCAGCTGTTAAGGACACAGTGGCGCTCATGATTTTTATCTGTTCTATTAAATTATTGATGATGGTTGAGGTCAAGGTGAAAACGACGAATCCATGCCTATTGCCTACTGACATAAGAGGTACCGTTCGCAGTATAGTGTATTGGTGAAAATATGCTACAAGAAACTTCTGGTTATTCGCGAATATCACCCCATTCACTCACCACTTTCCTGTTGACCTTGACGTGGACGTTCACCGTGCCCAAGGCCGGATAGACGGGGAAGTCGCACAGCGTGGGCAGTGGCTGGGCGGTCAGCAGGCCAAAGGTCAGAGAGGCGGCGAAGGCGTCGTAAAGATGGCCGTCGTTCGGCTCGACGCTCCGCTTGAACTGCGGCGCCAGATCAACGACGTGCAAGAAGGCGGGCGCGTTCGGCATTATCCGCCCTTTGGTAGATTGCGCGACCTGGAAATAAAAATGATTCTACATCTACATCTACAACCAATATCACTTATATGTGTCTCGCTGGTTGCATGCAGTTGCATGTATTATGTTCTCAGTTCCCATTCCTTTCGAGTTATTTTGTAGATTTTAGAAGCAAAAGTAGGTATGTTAATGTAATTTTTTGGAGTTCGTAGAAAAAGCATAGTATGTAACGCGTTCATAAACTCTTCTAGACACTCGTTTGTTAAACACTCGCTCCGCTCTGCTCCGCTCGTGATTAAAATACTCGTTACTAAAAGGACGTTTATAACACTTGTTACATAATATACTATTATTTAACTAGCAATGTTTGGATGTATGTTAGTTCGGGTCGAATCTTTGAACTCAATTTTGAGGTAGATATCTTCAACTGATTGAGCTGAAATTTTGTATACACGTTTAGTTTGGATGACAATGCACGTTAACGTGTGTGAAGTTATTCTAAATCCAATATGGCGGAACTTCCAAGATGGCGGAATAGTTGTTATTCATGCACTTCTGCAATACGGGTATCAAATGGAAGGACTTGCCGAGTATAATTAGAAATTAGGTAACATCACTCTGAATCCAATATGGCACACTGTCTGTGCAATTTCCAGCAAAATATAGTCACGGAACCGCGGAACGAAGAATGCTGCTAATTCTATTACGTTATGCTTGTACAGTTCACAAAATGCAAGGTAGTACTGTCGACTACGCCGTTATTTACTTAGACTCGAAGCTCTTCGCTGCTGGTCAAGCATACGTTGGCTTTAAGTAGGGTAAAATCATTAGAAGGTTTCCTTATTGAAGAGCTGGACTGTTCGAAACTAACCGGCAAACGACCATGCAACAATGATGCGTTGAATTAAATGAACAGAGTGAGAAACCTAGCCAGCGATAAATAAAAATTAAAAAATAAATTAAAAGTAAAAAAAAAGTGAAAAATGCTTTTATTCAAACGCACTACAAAGAATGAAATAGAATGTTCCTTTATAATTTTAACTATCAACTTATAACCTCATTATACACAATTTATATGATCATAAAAGCTTGTCGCGATGATCAATATTTGATTAAATTGAAATTTAAAAAAATTAAACTCAGCAGATTTTACAAAATTAAATCAGTTCTAGTTCATTCACACAAGTGAATCGCGCGACAAGCTTTCATCATCATATAAATTGGGTATAATGAGGTTATAAGCTGATAGTCAAATTTATAAAGGAACATTTTATTTTATTCTTTTTAGAGCGTTTAAATAAAAGCTTTTCATTAATTTTTTTTTACTTCCAATTTATTTTTCACATGTCAAAATGCGACGTGTTTGTTGTTTCAACCGATAGCAATCTGTTATTCTAGCCAATCATTCGGTATTATTCTGATAGCACTGCATGTACTCGATAATTTACATTGCACTGTTGAAACAAAACTACAGATAAAGAAAAAAGGCTCAACTACGTTAATTCACTTATTCTTATAGGCATGTGTGAAGATGAATCTATAATAATTATCACTGGACTGAATGAAAACTATTCGCTTTATAAACAATAACATTACGACGAGAGCAAGCCAACGCTGTCAATGAAGATCTTTCGGAAATTACAGCCTGGGAATCAAATCGCAAGCATTTATTTTCTCTAGAAATGCGGAACTCAGTAGGTCTGATATAATAATATATGGTATCACCATTCCCACCTCGGTATTGCCATCAGCAATGCTCTTTCATGGGAAAATCATGTCTGATCCATCGCGAAAGCTGCTTCACAAAAACTCGGATTTCTATTTTGTGCGAAAAGCTCTACTCTAGACCACAACAGCTTCTTATGATTTGAAAAGCACATCCAGCACTCGAAACTACTCTCATGCTCTTATATTATATCCAGAGAAGAGCCAGTCGTCAACTTTGCGATTCTTCTGCAATGGAAGTATTCCCAAGGACTCAAAATATCCAAACGTTATATAGTGAAGGGTTTCAATGTGAAAATCAAAATGGGGAAACCCCAGATTTTGGGGAATGCATCGGGAGTCAAGTCCTGGAATGATTTCTTTATCATATATAATATTTGGTTGGCCTTACTGACGACTTTGACGACGTGCGCACTCCAGCATAGGTTTGCTGTTGTTAAGTTGGCGCCGTTAACAGAGTGAGAACATTTAGGGTTTCGTTTTCCAAGATGTCGGACAGCAACTGGAGCACCAGTCAGTAATGGCATCTAGGTCATCCTGGAGGGTGGGTGAAGCAGTGGAGTTTATCTTGAGGTCCTCTGCCGTGCCGTGGACGGTCGGTTACATACACCAAGAACAAAATGGGCCCTACAACAGAGCCTTGCGGAACTCCACTCCGAGCAGAACGTGATTTAAAAGAGCTATCACTTACCCGAACAAAGAAACGTCTATCAGTCAGAAAACACTCCATCCACTTCAAGAGATTGCCTCGCACCCCGTAATGTACTAGCTTGTGAATTAGGCGATAAATCGGTACTTTATCAAAAGCTCGCGAAAAGTCCAGGTACACTACATCAGCGTGTTCACGATAAGTGCGTTGACAGCGGAAAGCAAGTATATTTGTGACAACGGAACGAGTAGGAAGAAATCCATGCTGGTGATTATTGACTAGGAATTCGATGAGTGCTCTACATATAATTCGTTCCATTACTTTACATGGGACTGAGGTTAGACTAATTGGGCGATAATTGTTCGTTGATAACTTGTCCCCTTTTTTGAAAATGGGTGTTATACGAGCCATTTTCCATTCATCCGGGAGAACACCAGTTTCCATGGATCTATTCATTATTATTGAGAGTGGATCACATAGTTGTTCTGCGCATCTAGATAATAAAAGAGGATGGATATTGTCGGCTCCGGGTGATATTTCAATTTTTTTTATCGTTCTAGTATGAATGAGAAAATTCAAAATTATATGTCTAGTAGTTTTTTGCAATAGAGCTCACGATGATGTCGTTTCAAACAACCAGTGGTCTTCCCCATTCTGACTTCAAACAACATTTTCAATGTCAACTTATCTCTCACGAGACGAATTTTCGAGATATTTCGATTATTCTCAGTTGTTTACGAAAAAATTTGTGCCACAGATCACCCCCAACTACCCAGATGCAAATTCTTTACCTCGAATAACACCACCGTCTACACGGAGAAAAATGTATCGTCGATATCATGAAATATCTACTGTTTTTATTTCTAACTCCACTTCTTTTTATCTCATTTTTGAGCTGGCAACACTGACGAAAACGTACGATTGCCGAATCCAGTCTCTCCTGCTATGTTGCCATTTACATGCCCTAAGGGTAACAATTAAGCAAACAAGCCAAGTTTATTCACCCACTTTTGCCACACGGCGTTACAAAGTGAAACGTGAGATAGTAACTTTTGCTTTTCAGCTTTTTCCGGAAACTAAAATTCAGATTAACATTTCAAAACATAAGGGAGCACTAAACTATAGGGAAAATGGCTCTCGATGAAAATCGCTGAATTTTTGGTATGTTGCAGACTTTGATATACTGATCAGATATTCCGTTGAACTAACCTCAAAAAATGGACAGTTTTTCTGATATTGACCTCCAAATGTCATTTTTTCGAGAAAAAAAAGTATCTGAAAATGGTTGAATTTTTGACATGTTGTAGATAGGAATGAACTGATGAAAAAATCTAATTGACATAACCTCCAAAAATTGACAATTTCCTCAATATTGACCTCCAAATGTAATTATTTCAAGAAAAAAAAATCTGAAAATGGCTGAATTTCTGGTATGTTGTAGATCGGAATTAACTGATGGAAAAATTCAATTGACCTAACTTCAAAAAATTGACAGTTTTTCGATATTGACCTCCAAATGTACGTATGGAAAATAAGATGAATGGAACAAAAATCAATAGACAAAGTTGCTGTTTTCGAATTGGTATTTGGCATTTCATTCTTCTAAAAACAAATCTTCTTCATATGATACACCCACAGGTGAAGAACGCCGAAGAGAGGATGTAATGAAATATATATTATTCAAAAGATGGTTATAGTATAGTCTTTCCGGAGTCAATGGGGTTGAAGATATACACAACCTAACCTAACCTGACTCTCCTAACCTTGGAATTGTACAGAATAACATTCTGAAGGTTTACTTTCATACAGTTGTTTGAATGCCATTTAGGGGTCAGTAGCAGTGAAACTGTCAATTTTTTGAGTTAAGGTCAATAGGGTTTTTTCATCAGTTCATTCATATCTACAACATACCTACATAATCCAGCCGTTTTATAGATTATTTTTCGAAAAAATTAGATTTGGAGGTCAATATCCAAAAAGTGACAATTTTTTTTGAGGTTAGGTCAATTGAATTTTTTCATAAGTTCATTCCTATCTATAACATACCAGAAATTCAGTCATTTTCAGAGATATTTTTCTTGAAAAAATTCTATTTGGAGGTCAATATCGAGAAAACTGTCAATTTTTGGAGGTTAGGTCAATTGGATTTTTTAATCAGTTCATTCCTATAACATGCCAAAAATTCAACCATTTTAAGATACATTTTTTTTTTCGAAAAAGTGACATTTGGAGGCCAATATCGGAAAAACTGTCCATTTTTTGAGGTTAGTTCAATGGAATATATGTTCAGTATATCAAAGTCTGCAACATACCAAAAATTCAGCGATTTTCATCGGGAGCCATTTTCCCTATAGTTTAGTGCGGGGTCCTTTATGGTCGGAATCTCAACAGAATCAAACAAGAATCGAAAAAGTTACAAGGCGATCAATTTGGCAACATTTTTTGCTGGCCGCTGTTTTTGCCGGTGAGTGTATATCTATGAAGAATATAAATTCTCTGGAAATGATTCCGCAGAGTTATCCCCACGATTCGTGATTTCATTCATTCATCTTGGCATTTAGGATTGTTGGCGTATACTTCTTAATGATTTATGATTGAATTGTGGTGTATATTTATTGTTATTCAGTCTGAGGTATTACTTCCTAACCCCGCACAAGTTTCTACTTCTGGGGAGTTGGTTCCCAACTTTGAAGTAGCGATATACAAATTTTACAAATTTGACAATTTTTTTTTTTACTTTCCGTGATAAATAAATAAATGAATAAAATCACCTTTTTCTTGTGCAACCGGCGGACCTTGGAACTGCCCACGAACAGCTCCTTTTTGGCGGGGTAATGAGTGAACAGGAAGCTGACGTCCTCCTCTTTGACCTCGTTCTTCCTGGGCAGCAGATGGTCGTCGAGTTCGCCCGCCTTGTGAAGCATCTCGCACGCTTTCAGGGCGGCGGCGCGTTTCGCCACCTTGGCCGACTTCATGTAAGGACCCTGTAGATCAATTAAACAGTAACAATAGTCAAAATTTGGAGGTCGCGTCACAGAACTCATAGACTTAGAAGGTTAATGCAAGTGTGAGGAATCGCTGAAATCTGACAGAACCAGTGTGATTACGGCAATGGTGATCATGCGCACATTGTCATCAACATTGTCAGTTATATATTTTCATACGCAAATCTCATATTTATGCATTAGTGTGTAGTTCATATTTCCTACAAAACTTCTTGTAACTGATTATCAACAGCTTTACAAAAATCATATTATGAACTTTCCACTACGAAATTCATAGACTCACTGATATTAATTGAATGGCTAACAAGAGATCCATGAATTATTATAAACTTCAAATTTCTTACGAGTTCATCTGGCAACTGTGTGAGAATGAGACTCTGTCATTTTTTCTGACGTAGACTCAAGACAGAGCCGGATTAGTTTCAGTTTTTCAGTGTTCTGCTTTGCGTTCAACGTCTTTCGTTAGTGAATTTGAGATTATTGAAGAGTTTTGGTATTTCACTCTAGTTTGGGTGATGGGTGTAGTCATAGTGACAAAAACAGTTCTTATTTGATTCGACATTCATTGACTGATTTGTGTACAGTGTTTTCAAAATGAATGATTTGGTGACAAGATAAAGAAAAAATTCAAGGAATGTCCTACTTCAGGTAAATTTATATCGTCAACAAAATTTGTGCTATTATATATAATTTTTTCTATAGCTAAACCACACAATGGCTCTTGTTTTACTTTGTTCGATAAATCAAATAGGTACTTGCCATCACCCATGAAAATGTCAAATTTCAAGCCATGACAGCTCTATCTAGTAGAAGAGCATTACTTAAGAGAAAATGCTAATTTCCCACTCGTATGATTTATGTCTGCTAAAAATCATAGCAGACGCCTGTTGTCATGATTATATTACGAAAACTAAAAATATCTAGCAAGAAGTTACAGATCTCTGGAATTAATGATAATGAATCAAATTTATGGCTAACCAAGAGATGCCACGTTGCTTGGATGATTGAACTGAACTATCCAATTTTAGCAAGGTCTCGTTTTTTTTTTATTCAATCAACTCTTAAACGAAGCTCCAATTCGAAATTTCACAAGATTGATTGATTGATTGTCTTTATTACCCCAAGAAACATTTCTGTTTATGATAGGGATACATAAATACATATAAAAAAATAATAATAAAGGGTTAACTATAATGAATTCCACTCAGTGGAAACGAATTAATATTGTGTCTTATAAGATTAAAGTTATATTTCATTCCTAAGTAATCAAATCATGCCACATATTTTTCTTTCAAATTGTCCTGAGCAAGTATTTTTTGAGATTGATTTTAAACCTTCTTGCATCATGTATATTTTTCAACTCATTCGGTAATGAATTGTATAAAATTATTCCATTGTGAAAAACAGATTGTTTGCCAATGTTTGACTTGAATGTATTTGCTATCAAGTAATTCAATTGTCTAGTCCCATAATTATGGACTGTATTGACTTCATTGAAAGTTAAATTTGATATTTTCAATTTATTCCTGGCAAAATGAATAAAGCAACATATTTCAAGTTTATATAACGAAATCAGGTTCAGAAAATGTCTTGGTTTGTATAAATTTATCGTTGGTTCTAGAAAATGTAGATGAAAAATGCACTTAATTGATTTGTTTTGTAATTTCATTAGTGGTTTCAGACGCGAAATAGTTGTACTCCCCCAAATAGAAATTAAATATTGCAAATTTGAATAAATGAGGCAAAAGTAAATACATTTCTGAATTGAACAGGGAATTTGGGAAACTATCTCAATTCTGAAAAATTTTCAGTGTTTTAATAAATAGTTCGGCAAAAAGGAAACAACTCCCCTGTATCTACTCCACTGGAAAATTTTCACAACTCAGTTGCGTCAAACAACGATCAGAGTAACCATTTCATAAGTATTTCCACCAAATTTTGTTTCATGTTCTAAGAATCATCGCAAGAAAAAGATTTATAAAACAGGACTTCAGAGGGATGTATCTCCCTGAAAGAGCTTTTTTTTAAATATAATATTCATGCCGCTTTATATTTTGAAGAACCATGGTGAATTATTGCTAATATATCCTGAACCACCGTGTATATTAGCTCGCTTATTTTTATCCAAGGAACACATTAGTTGATGGAAAATACATCGAACCATTACTCCTAATAACATAATGGAATTCATCATAACAAATATCATGTGAATTTTTCACAATGTTCTGCTCTTTCAAGAAAGCCACAAAAACCTGGTAATCAAATAATTCTGAATCCGCCCCTGACATGGTCGCGTATTTACTGCGCATGCTCACATTTGCCGTGAGAGCCACGTTAGGGAACACTTGAATAGAACGATATTGGCCTTCTAGGTCTTTGAGTTCTGTGGGTTGCGTCCATAATCTCAATAACAAAATATCTTGATGTTACGCATTGAGGGTTATTGCAAGAGAATAGGCTACTGGACTGATAGCGAATAGTTTGCATTCAATTACTGTGTCGTTAGGGACCCATAGTTATTTATGCAACAAGTTTAGGCCGAGTTGAACAACACTTCAAGTGCAATGAACACTTATTTACACGCGTTGCATACAATATATTTTTTATGTTCGTGCAAAAACCAAAACATATTTTATCAAAGTGACCAAGTGTATAAGAATAAAAAGAGTAATTAATTAGCAAAATATTCAATAATTGACTAGCACTATCAATTTGCATTGGGAAAATTAGGAATTAATATATTAGAAACTATTCAACTCCAACATTATTTTTATCATAAATATTAAAAGTAAATGTACAATTTGTACAATTTTCACTATTTATATTTCTTAACGAAATATTTTTTAATTCTACTTCTTGATTTGCGACCTTTCATGGAATCTGTTCATTGTCATTTTCTTCTGTTTTGCAACCTTGAGTCTATTTGCAAGTGATTCCTCTACGTATTCCTCCGCTACTGCCGACGATTCATTTGTTGCGTCCTGTCTCTAGAGGCTAGTGATGAAATATGTCGCGAGGCAGCTCCGACAAGTTTGCTCTATGCGCCGCGTTGACGGTTTAGAATGTAACGGATGTCTTGATTATGAATGAATTATCTCAAGAAGACATTGTGATTATGAAATATGCATTTGTTCAAAAGCTAATGCAATGAAAGGGAAAATGAACTATTGCATGACGTCGATTTGAACGTTTCTGTTTGTCATGTCAAAATATGCTGTAGTAAAATGATTTCAATAAAAATTGTATTGCACTAGTGCAAGTTTTTCTACTAAAAATAGTTCAAAAAAGGTTTGTTTATTACATGAACGTACAAAAAATTAATGTTCGCAACACTTATGCATTTTTTATGTAAATAATGTGTGTGCTTTGTTCGAAATTATTGAATTTCAGAGCTCATTTAGAAAATCGGAGCGATCCGACGATGATCTTCATGCTCCGAGAATTTGTGAGGTTAACTGTTAAATTGTTCAAATTTTAAGTGCGTTGTATTATTTTATTATTCACTTTATGTGAATTTCTTGAGAAAATTAATGTTAAACAACAAATCTAACCACATAAATCCGTTGAGTAATATATGTCTTAACAAAAATTAAAATAATTTTGACAGATTTATCATGACAGCGCTCTGCACCGTTCGTTTATTCCAATTAATCTCTCTAATCCGTGGTCACATGACAAACAAATCCCTCGCATCTCAGATGGAATTGCCGAACTCGACTATTATGTTATGCTGTTTCTCTATTTGTCAGATAATCTTCCATTATTACTCATGAAGCAAGATTGTCAAGTCATCAATTATAATCAAGTAATTAAAAAGTTGTTAGTGACTCGTCGTTGACTACTACATCCAAATTGAATATTTCCCTATTTGACCTAATAGGAGGAAGCTATATTAAAGTTTTTCATTTGTCACTTTTTGGAGCAACCAGAAATCAAAATATTTTTTTCTACAAACGCTTAACAAAGTAGCCTTTGACGCTTTCAAATTCCAGCACAAAGTTGACATTTTCCCTGAAAAGTCATTCTTTAGAAGCATTTGCGTGGAAATATTGAAAAAACGCTCGCACATCTATGTAACCTATACTTATCTATTCTTGAAAACCCCCAATTCTTTCATGATGGAAAATAGTGACAGTGAATCATCAAACACACCTCCTTCCTGATGATATAGCAGAAAGCGCAAGAGTTTCAATCTCTTACCGGAGAAATCAAGGAAGAAATATGAATTACAATATGATACATTCATAAATTGGTGCCACTCCGAGATGGTGAATATGTATGTATTCAGAAAACGTTTTACTGGCTTATTTTGGTAAAAAATCAAAGACTTTGAAGTCATCAACTCATTGGTCTATATATTCGATGGTACGTATACATGCTTGAATGTTAAAGATAATATCGGAATCAATAAGTATCTGAAACTTATCGCATTTCTCAAGAAACAATCTATTGGATATAAAGCGAGAAAAATCCAAAACATTCACCGCTGAAGATATATACCAACAAATTTCTACAAGAAGCTCCCGATGAAGCATATCTGTTGAAAACGATAAATTATACATTATATTTAAACTCTTTGTTGTCATCAGAAAGACAGTGTATCTTTATTTTATCGCATCAATGAGTAATGTTCAATTTGGTTGCAGAGTTTATCGTACTATAGCTCAGAGGTCTGAAGCTCAGGTTGCCACGCTGGTGGTCCAGTTTCAATTCTCGGTAGGCCCGATATTTTTTTTCTGTTTTGTTAGTTATTTCAATTTTTCTTTTTTTGTTTCCTTTGGACATATGGGATAATATGGATAAGAACTTTTTTAACTATTTCAATCGCTCATACTTTCAGGGTAGTTATTTCCAAAAGCTGCGTTAGTAGAAAAAATCTTGTGTGTATTTCGAGCGCAAAGTGATAGATTGCCGCTCGACAAAGAAAGTTACCGCGCGATGCGGAGCGGAGCGCGGTAATCTTTGGAGAAATAGCTATTATACTCCAACAAAATATCATGTAAATGATAGCTGGAGATTTGGCAGCATGTTCTGAAAGCTAACAACTGAAAACACAACGTCCACGATCCTTACCGTATTTTCACGTTTACCCACCCAAATATCTAGTGTGACTTAATATGATTATTATTTTAACAAATAACGTATTATAAGTAATAATTCATAGGGTAAATTTCAAGAGAATGGATTTCATAACTAATAAAGAATATTATAAATACAAATTGAGAATTTATGAAATATACATAAGACAACTGTGCTATTGTTACGAAATCGTGATGTCAGTTGCTATTTGCAGTAAATTTCTATCCGTTTGAAAAGTACCGTGGCATTATTGATGATTTTGGTATCTTAAAACCGGCCTGAAAAAATAAAAAAAGATTGAATTGAAAGGTACTTGGGTGATACTATTTAAAAAATTTGAAAAAATAGAGATCCCGCCAAATTTATGTATACTCCTCTTTCGGCGTTATGACCACTTTCAGCAATATGTCCAATGAGGTAGGTAGGTAGATGGCCGCGTGGTGGAAGCGTTAGTATTCTAATCGCGATGGCTTGCCGGTCGTGGGTTCAAATTCAAACGACTGCAGAAATGTTTCTGATCGCCGACGAAGATGTTTGAGATTAAAAGGTAAGGCCTCCGTCATTTCTTGCTCGCACAAGTCTCTTGACGATTTCCGAAGATCGTAAAGGGGCAACCGAATGACGGTTAGAACAATTTTAGATAATTCGGTGATTTGACCACTTTCGGCAAAATATCCGAAAAACTGTTTCGGCGTTTCGACCACATTCGGAGAAATGTCCAGATAGATGTTTCGGCGTAATCACCACTTTCGAAGATGTGTCCAAAGAATTCTTGTGACGTTGTAACTAAAATTGAGCTTTCGGTTTCGCCCCTGAATCCCGATCTATGCAGCGTCGTTTTATAAGTTTCGGCTACATGACACTGTAGGCAACTTGTCTAGTGGGGTTTTTCGGTATAATGACCACATTCGGCATAGTGTCCACCAATCTGTTTCGGCGTTTTGACAAAAAAACCGATGACTTGTCCATTCGACAAAGTGTCATGGACCCTTACTGAGCTCGCAATAAAGCTGCAGAAGGAATCTTCTGTAGCTTCATATAGCCAAGAACTCTACTTCAAGGCCACTGAAGACCGGGGCTTATCCAAGCATCCATACTATAGGTAAAATTACAGTGAGTAGATTAAATAGAGTGGCAATGATAGACCTCTAAAGTGGCTGCCGTTTACGAAATGTCATTAGTAGTCAAGTCACGAGTCACGTTCGGCATTTACATCGCAGATTAGAGCAGATTCTAGTCACGTGGTCACAGATAAATCGGAGCAATCGGCAATAAACGAACGAAGTGGACATTTTGTTGACAGTGTGACGGTAACCCAACCAAACCCCATTCATTTATTTCATTTATTTCCATTTCAATATGAGTAAACCAGAAATTTTCTTGTTCTTTTTCCAAAAGAATCGCAGCCAGAGTCAAATCTATAAAAAAAATTATTTTGAATTCATCATCTGAACACATTAATTAAATGTGTTCACTTACTATTATTTGAGACAATTTTCTGATAATTCTCATCTGACACCATAAAGGTGTGTGTTTTGTCTTGCTCAGAATCAAAAAGTTGTATTTCTTTCATTATGAAAACGTTATTTTGAATATACGAATACGAGCACAACGGCCAGTCATACATAAACATTTGAACATTAACCTCACAAATTCAGATCAATCGCTTTGCTCGGTCAATATTCTCCGAGCATTAGGATCTTCGTCAGATCACTCCGATTTTAATTGCCGAACGGATGAGATCTACTTCCCCTACATCTAGATGTCATAAACGAACGGTTCAGATTCATCGGAGCAGTCTGATGTTAATACCGAACGCGACTACTGAAAAGCTAAAAATCTGGAGGTATATCTGCAGTAATGAATTTGCGCCTTCGAAGTGCCCACCTGAATAATTTGAGACTTCCTAAAAGATGGATTCTAATAGATATTATCCAAGGTACCGATGTATAGAGTTGCATGTCTGATTGTTGGATGTATTATGTCCAAACAGCAAGAAACAGTAACAAAGTGACATAGAATGCGTAGAACTGTCTGGAGAAAAGGAAACACGCGGATGCACCTCCATATTTGAGATCTGACCAATCAAAAAGTGCATTACTATTGTCGCCACACGAACAAATAAACATGCATATAATAGTCACTCTAGGTTAAAGCATCCTACAAACAAGATTGAAATTTTATACTCACCGCAATCAAATCTAAAACGGGACAGATCGTCGGCAAAAGGATGACCACGCTTAACATTTTCTCTTGGTCTCTATCACTTGTAGATTTTCCTTTAATGTACCTGTAATAAATAAAAAATTCAAATACTTGAATGCTGTAACTGACTGCTGGCTCAGACCGCCCGAATGTCTTCAGAACGATTAAATACGCTGATTTCTGAATGAATGTGTATTACAAAATCAATGACTTTTATGGACTGAAGAAAAGCAATACTTGACAAAAATTGTGAAACTCGAATGTACCTCCGTATACAGGAAGATGAACATAATAGTATATTATGTAACAAGTGTTATAAACGTCCTTTTAGTAACGAGTAGTTCGAGCACGAGCGGAGCAGAGCGGAGCGAGTGTTTTAAACGAGTGTCTAGAAGAGTTTATAAACGCGTTACATACTATGATTTTTCTACGAACTCCGAAAATTACATTAACATACCTGCAATTCCTGCTAACCTACAAAATAATTCGAAAGGAATGGGAATTGAGAACATAATACATGCAACTGCATGCAACCAGCGAGACACGTATAAGTGATATTGGTTGTAGATGTGTCCAGTCCATTGCTTACTAACCTTTGATTCACGTTTATTGTCATGCTTAGCGCAGAATAAATAAATTGTTCTCAAAGATGGATGCTTCATTTTTACACTTCTTGGAGATATGCAAGTACCAGAACATTCTCTTCGATTCCATTTTCGTCTACTTTTCGCATATATTTTTAATGAAGAATTCTGATACAAACGAATATTGTTTGAATAATTCTGATACAAAATTCAAAAATAACAGTTGACAGTTAATACAATTGACAGGCCAGGCATGTCTCGAATTACTGAAGCTGTGTTTAATGAACTGCGTTGCCATGGTAATGTGTTTAAGGAATCGTGTTGCCATGGTAACATGTTTAATATTTTGAATAAATCACAGATCGACAATCCGTGATTAATCGATCATTTAGCGTGGTACATATCCGTACGCTAAATGCCATTTTAGTTATGTGAGTAGAAAAAAAAATTATATTCAACAACAAATGCTTCTGTTCAATACAGGAACCAATATTTCCAATGACTACAGTATTTTTTATTGTCTCTCATAGGAAATCGTAGTTTCATTGATTTACGCAATTATTACTGATTGAACCTGAATGATTGCTATGGCGAACAAATAAACATGCTTCAATTCTTCAATTTGATTCCACCAATTAGTATTCATACTGCAAGCACATACAGAAACCTCGAGAAATAAATGTTTGTATATTTTTATGTACCTAATCAAGACAAATTCCATTATTTGCTGGAAATAAACGGAGTTAAAAAATAAGTACCAAGTTTGAGACAAATGGGCGAGATATTGTCTCGATAATAATAGAAAAAATCCTTGTTTTTCAAGTTCATGATAATATGCTCAAATTTTTTTCTCGAAAACGAAGCTAGATATGCAGAAAACACAAGCGACCCGAAAGTTGTATTTTTATATGCTCAATATTGAAAAAAAATCTAAAAAAAATGTCATTGGCGTAAGTACTTTTTTTCGCAATATTATTGACTGTGGTGCCTAGTGAGACGCCTCCGGACCTAATAATTTCGATCTAGTTAGGGCTAAATATACTTCAATTAACCGCCTGAATCCTAAATTTCTGTCCAGCTCTCACATTGCCTTTCTACTAATAAGTGAGACAATATCTTTTCAAATTCAAATTGAGACTTATCAATTCCAAATTGATTAAACACATCCAAATTGGTAAACAAATTCAAAATGAGAATTAACACAATCAAATTGGGAATAATCATTATCAAATTTAGAATTAACATTTACAAATTGGAAATTAACACTATCAAGTTGATTAACACAGTCAACATGTTAATAAACTCTTTCAATTTGGGACAAAACAACTTCAAATTGGGAAACGACAACTGAAAATTCGAATTGTCAAAGTTGTGTCAGAATCGAGATTAAATAATTGTTATCATTAATCGTTCCTGATATTTAATTGAGCTGATATACCTTATATTTAAAAAAAGCATGCAGACAATATTAAAAAACAAATGTGTGCAGTTTTTAATAATAATGGTGATTGGAGGGGACTGGCATATACACTCGGCGTGAAAAAATCAACGGCTTATCGATGGGTGAACAATCGGGACGACGTAGAAAAACAACGCGGAGGAAGTAGGAGGAACAAAATCACTGAAGAACATCATGACATAATTGTTCAGTACATTGAGGAAAATCCCAGACTCACATTTAAAGAACCGACACAAATACGAGGCAAACCATCAAATTATTGTTTCAACTTTAGATTTTTTGTTGTATACACTGAATGATATTCGTAAAGAACCCAATTGCGAAGAAAATAAAATAAGACGACGTGATTATGTACAGGGTGGGCAAAATTGGGCGTTTTCACTGTCTATCTCAATAACTAGAGGAGTTATTGAAAAACCGATATACATGTTCCGGGTTCGATTTTGGAGAAACCTCGAATGGCACAATCAAAATTTAGATATCTTCATTCGTTTTAGAGATACAGGGGAAAATTGAAAATTTGCCGATTTCGATTTTATTTTTTGACTACTTTACGGTGAGAGGTATCATAAAATTTCAAACGTATATTTATACAGTATGATGCGTGGAATCCATTGGCATCATCAGAAATTTTATACAGGGTGACGTTGAAAAGATACGGCAGCCAATTATGTTTTTTCTAATGGAACACCCCGTATATTTTGGCACAGTTGAATAGTCCCAGGCGTTCTCATTACAAATATATATATAACCCTACCTTTTCCTTCCACAATTTCAGATATATTCGCAAAAATATATTCAGTGTGTCACATTTCTTATGGTTACACCCCCGTATCTTCTGTATCTGGAATTTGGACATCTTCTATAAGGCTATATTTTTCAACGCAACCTACTGATTTCCTAATTGAGTAA
Organism: Phaedon cochleariae; assembly: GCA_918026855.4. Taxonomy (NCBI): domain Eukaryota; kingdom Metazoa; phylum Arthropoda; class Insecta; order Coleoptera; family Chrysomelidae; genus Phaedon; species Phaedon cochleariae. The sequence continues at coordinate 52,191,101 of OU896713.1, read as the reverse complement.
ATTATTGGTCTTATTTCTGTATCTCAAATGTCTTGATAACAATGATATCAAATCGAATAATTTCCCATTTTATTTCTCGCCAAATATCCATTTGTCTGGAAATAACATTCCCTATGATATTCATTTTCCACCTTTGGTGAATATATACAGAGTGTCATTTTCAACCTCGATTCTGCCTGTTGATAGCATTATCCAGAAATATCGATGATTCCATAGCTGCTGGCGAGCAGTGTTATCATTGGAGATGATCCCACTTGGTCCATGACTCCATGAGTGTATCATTTGTATCTTTTTGACAGTTGCGAATTTTTGAATCCTACCTCAATTATTTTTACAGAAGATACGGGGGTGTAACCATAAGAAATGTGACACACTGAATATCTTGTTGCGAATATATCTGAAATTGTGGAAGGAAAAGGTAGGGTTATATATATATATTTGTAATGAGAACGCCTGGGACTATTCAACTGTGCCAAAATATACGGGGTGTTCCATTAGAAAAAACATAATTGGCTGCCGTATCTTTTCAACGTCACCCTGTATAAGATTTCTGATGATGCCAATGGAGTCCACGCATCATACTGTATGAATATACGTTTGAAATTTTTTGATACCTCTCACCGTAAAGTAGTCAGAAAATAAAATCGAAATCGGCAAATTTTCAATTTCTCCCTGTATCTCTAAAATGAATGAAGATATCGAAATTTTGATTGTGCCATTCGAGGTTTCTCCAAAATCGAACCCGGAACATGTATATCGGTTTTTCGATAACTCCTCTAGTTATTGAGATAGATGGCGAAAACGCCCAATTTTGCCCACCCTGTACAGCCGCTTTTAATTTGTCAAGGGGATAACATTCCAATTATATACATGGATGAAACCAACTTCAATTTATTTATTTCTCAAAGACAAAGACGCTCTAAAAAAGGAACCCGTTGCAGTTACATTTCAGCTGGTAGCCGTGGGGCAAATATCCATGTCATCGGCTGCATAGGTGATATGGGATTGATTCACCACAAAGTAAAAAGAGGTGCTTTCAGAAAGCCAGATGCCCAAGAATTCATTCACAATTGCTTGCGTACTGCTGGAGATATGTACCAGACGCCTGTAGTGCTGGTGGTGGATAATGCTCCTTGCCATACTAACTTAGAAGAGGTATTTCGTGAGGAAAAGTTAGCAGATCACCGATTATTGAGGCTGAGTCCGTATAGTCCAATGTTCAATCCTATCGAACTAGCGTGGTCCAGTTTGAAAGCTGCTGTTAAGCGAGATTCATCTATGCAGTTGCCAAAAATTTTAGTTGGAGAAGATAGAGCAAACTCAAACTGAGTATCGTCTTCGTCAATTGGAAAACATCATACATGAAAACATTATTACAATTAATATTAATAATTGCACTAGATATGTGGCACATGTTCAAAGATTCATTCCTGATGCTTTGAATTCAATTAATATGGTCATGTGAATTATTTTTATTCTCCTATCAAAATGTATTTATAAGAACTGTTTTTATTGAATCTCCTGTTTGTTATTAACAGGCTGGCAAATGAATCAATCAATTCCATATTGTTTAGTTCCAATTTGAAATTGATTAGTTTCAATCAGAATTTGTTTAGTCTCAATTTGGATTTCAATCTGCGCATGACCATCTTGTCCCAATTTGAATTTGGTTATTTTCATTTTGAAAGTGATTAGTCTCAATTTGAATTTGTTTATTATCAAATGTAAAAACTTCACAAACGATAAGATTTCCACAAAATTCTCAAACACACGACATGTTTCGCTAACACAGTAGCTTCGTCAGGTGATCAGGGTGTTTCATGAGAAGACTCACATAGCCCAATGTATACAGTATGATGCAAATGTATGGAATAAATTCATTTCAAAACAAGACGACTTTCGAAAAAAAAAACAAAAACTAGAGTTTAGAACTTTTTTTCGACGTATTTTCTTAACTAGACGACCCTTCGATGTTCAATTCTCAGTAGCAGACCTCTGCAAGATTCAATTAATCACATGATAATCCATTTTAATTTCAATCTTCTTATGCAACATTTTGACTGTTGAATGGACGATCGGTAGACCTTTCAATCAAGTTGTCACATGACCCCTATTTGTATTTGAAAAAATCGTCCATTACGTCTTTACTCCAACACCGGTGACGTAACATCTCTCATATGAATATCATGAGATGAGGCTTCAGAAATTAAAACTCACGTGTTTTTGGAATTTTTTCAAATGTCGCCCATTTCTGAAATAATGAATTTATTCCATACATTTGCATCATACTGTATATATGAAAACATTTTTTGACCCTCCATAACGAAGGGTATTATGTGAAATTGTTATATTGATAGATAGATAGAGTTTATTTAACTATGTTACATACAAGTATGTTTATAGCAGGTCAGCAGGGCAAGGGAAAAGTAGCACAGTAAAGTATCAATACTAACATATTAAAATACAATATAGTGGTAATTTTGAAAATGTGATAAAAATAATTAGTATCTGTAATATATATCAAAGAATTACATGACAAGCGTATATGATATGATAAAAAATGACAAGTATCAATAAAATAATTTGAAACAATCACATAAATGAATAGATAAATAATAAGATCAATTAAAAAGTTATAAAAACAATGGCAAACATAAAAGCTATGTTGCCCTATGTAAGTCTAAGCTCTAAGAGATTTCGATTTTTGGAGGTATTCGGATATACTGTAGAAACAATTGTCAAGAAGAAATCTTTTGATTGTTGTTTTGAATTTTTTTGGTTCCAGTAGTTTAACAGATTCATGAAGAACATTGTATAGATTGAAATTCAAAGAATTCTGTTGGCTTACAACTAGTCTATGTCTTTGAGGATTCAACAAGTCTGCGGATCTGGTGTTGTAATTATGTATATCCGAGTGCTTTATGAATTTGTTCTTGTTATTATGTATTTCCAGTAGAACTGTGAATATATACAGGGTAGGGAGTGGCATAATACCTAATTTGATGAAGGATTGTTCACAATGATCTCTATACTCAAGATTTGCTAGAATTCTTATAGCCCTTTTCTGTGACCTGAATACCCTATTCGCATTACAAGAGTTGCCCCAAAGAAGAATGCCATAGGATAAGACAGAGTGAAATAGAGAAAAGTACGTTATTTTCAGTACACCAATATTAGTAACAGGTTTAAGTTGCCTCAATATGAATAAAACACTAGATAACTTACTAAGCACCTGATCTACATGACTGGACCAATTTAATCTATCATCAATTTTTAAACCCAGTAGTGTAATATTATGCCCTTTTTGATACAGAGGATTTGAGGAGACGATCAAGTTTTGAGTTTTGTTCTCGTTTAGTTTGAGTTTATTTCGCGTAAACCAATTTTTTGCAACGTTCTTTTCGAGTTCAGCAGCTACTGGTAGTGCGTCATGCAGCTTACCCGAGCTTATGAGGGTGGTGTCATCAGCAAATAAAACGCATTTTATAGGTTCGATAGACTGACATAAGTCGTTTATGTATACTAGGAACAGAAACGGCCCAAGGACGGATCCTTGAGGTACGCCATGTTCGATATGTTTGAGATCTGATTTCTTGTTGTTTAAATCAACATACTGATACCTATTGTTCAGATAGGAACTGATGAGTTCTAAAATGGTACCTCTCAATCCGTAATGAGCCAATTTGTCAATGAGTATAGTGTGTGATACACAGTCAAAAGCCTTGGTCAGGTCGCATAGTGTTAAGGAAGTATGTCTGCCCTGATCAAGGCCCTCAACTATGTCGGTCACTATGTTGAAAACTGCCTGAGTGGTGGATTTGTTCTTACGAAAACCATATTGTGATTTACTGAAAAAAAACCTATTTTCAAAGTAAGAATAAAGACGTTCTTTCAGAATTATTTCAATAATTTTTCCTATGATAGAATTATATTACTTTGATGGCCGATATTACAGGAATAATTCATCGTAATCTGCTGAAATTTGGCAGCGACGTATCTCTACTGAAACTATTCAAGATAACATATTATGAAAAAAAATATCCAGGTCCGGACTTGGGAAAATTTCATGTTTCATTGTTATGTCAAAAAAGTTCACTTTGTGACCACTTTCCTCGAAAAATTCCATCAGATTCAGAAAGATCAGACAAAATGCTATAAGAACTGCTCTTCAATTTACACGGCACACTTTGACCGGTTCAATAAAAAAATATGGAACAAAATCGTTCCAATGAATTTAAAATTTCGACCTGGCTGATAACTGCCAACTTTCAACTGGTATCATGTGAATTGATTTTTCCTACATTTTTGTTGAATATTAAGTGACAGAAAGATAGACGAGAAGAAAAAACACGATATTTTTTATCGAAATTCCAGATAGATATTATTATTCCTTTCTTTGTTTCAAGGGTTCCAATTGAAGTAATGATAAGATATCTAGTAGGCCCTGTTTTCCATGTGTGTGAAGAGACGTGACGTTTGTTGATAATCCGAACTGATTGGATGTACTAGGCTAGTACTAGGTAGGTACTAACCGATGAAATTACGACATGAGGATTCATGTGCCCATATTATGGTTATTTATCAAATTAGTTATGCCATCACGCATAAACTCAGCTCCATTTTTTGTTATTGATACACTTCTGCAAGTGATATAAGGATGCATTTGCTATTTATTCAAAATTCCTAGTGTTCATCCTTGTGAAGGTTTTACTGCAACGTATTCTTGGGTCTGGAAATATTCTACGGTATTGAACATAGCATAGGATTTGGATTTTCGTCTTGTTCAGCATTTGAAATATGAAGTGGCACCTAGAGTGCAATAATATTCCGATTACCAGTGTTTACCTATCAACAAACGCCACGTTACATAAACTAAAAACAGGGTCTACTTTATAACAAATTCATAAAATCGAGTCACGAGTAATCATATCTATCTAGTAGTTCGGTCAAAAACTAACATGTCAAATCATAAAGAAATCAAAACTACTCTCTTCTGTCAATTTCTATCCAATAAAAATGTACAAAAAAATCAATTTACATGAATCCAGTTGAAAGTTGAGAGTTATCAGCCATGTCGAAATTGAAAATTCATTTGAACGATTTTGTTCCATATTTTTTTATTGAACCGGTCAAAGTGTGCCGAGTAAATTGAAGAGCAGTTCTCATAGCATTTTGTCTGATCTTTCTGAACCTGATGTAATTTTTCGAGGAAAGTGGTCACAAAGTGAACTTTTTTGACATAACAATGAAACATGAAATTTTCCCAAGTCCGGACCTGAATTTTTTTTTCATAATATGTTATCTTGAATAGTTTCAGTAGACATACGTCGCTGCCAAATTTCAGCAGATTACGATAAATAATTTCTGTAATATCGGCCATCAAAGTTATATAGCAATTTCACATAATACTCTGTATCTTCGTTATGGAGAGTCAGAAAATGTTTTCATATATATACATCAACTCGTCTTGATTTCCCCTATCAACCATTTGGCTATGTGAGTCTTCTCATGAAACACCCTGTATATACCAGTATATCACCTGACGAAGCTACTGTGTTAGCGAAACATGTCGTGTGTTTGAGAATTTTGTGGAAATCTTATCGTTTGTGAAGTGTTTACATTTGTTTATTTTCAATTTGGATGTGTTAAATCCATGCTGAATCATTTCATCCCATTTTGAATATGATTATTCCCATTTTGAAAATGATTAGTCTCAATTTGAAGTTGAAAAGGTATAGTTTCTACATACCACTCTGGCGCCAGGATGGTATAAATGTCCGAGGGAAGACAGTTGCAATACTGACAGAGGAGGGAAATGGCAGACTGCATGTTGACCTGCGCTGAGCCAGGTCCGTCTACGTAGTAAGGCGGCAGCTCGTCCTCGTTGTACATCTCTTCTATGGCCCGTTTCGACGGTTCCAATCTATCTTTATTTTTTCCGATCAGATACTAAAAGAAAAAGAATATGTTTTATTTCGGAAATAAAACACGTATTCAATTCAATGGTTGTTTATTCAACAATCCGTGATCCACTGCACTACAATCTTTCAATACCCGATATCCGTGAAACACAGAAAAATGTGTCCCTACTTTTTATATCTGAAAAACCCGAGCAGATATAAAAAGTGGCCCTAGGAAATATTTGCCAATACATTACAGAAAACAATCAATATTTTTATTTATTTATTTCATTCTTTATATAAACTGAAAATTTGTTCTTTCATCCATTTTGTGAGAAAAAAAATAAAAATATCCAACTTGACCTTTACTGAAGTAAATACAATTCTGAGTATGCAACGAGACAGTTGAATTCATTAATAGCAAACCCATATAACGGAATCATTTTATATAATTCATTACCTTATGATTTGAAACATATTGATGATGAAACAAGATTCAAAGTCAATATGAAAAAATATATACTCATGACACTATAAACGGAGCAATTTATTCTCATTTGAATACTTGGAATGATTTTTTATTTTAATTATTATGTTGTATTGACATAACTTGTTAATTAGTTTTTTTTTAATTGTTTATATGTTTATGTAGCCCTATTATAAACAAATATGTTTCTTGGGGTAATAAAGAACAACAACAACAACATGAATAATCAGACAGATTCATATCTGATATGAGATTATTCATGCGTTATCAAATTAAATTATAGTTATTGAAATGAACAACTGAATCAAAAAAATAATGATAATAAAACAAAAAGCTCATGAAAAGTACATTATGACATGATGAAATAAATTAGTGAATGAGAAATCATTCACTCAGGTTTGATTTTCTCTTTGCAAGAGGATATGTTTCTTGACTTTAATTTTGAATTGGGTGATATTTGTGCAACTTTTGAAATCATCAGGAAATTTATTGAATTTTGAGATTGCTCCGTAAGTGAACTTTTGAACCAAGTGTAGAATTAGCAGCATCAAGATGAAACAAGTCATATTGTCTAGTATGATGATCATGGATTTGAGAATTCCTCACCAATATGAAGTTAGATTTGAGGTGTTTGTTGATAATATGAAAAGAAATTTTGAGAGTATTCATCAGATAGTGCTCTTCCAAAGAAAATGCATTTGTTTCTTCATAAAGCTGATTTGATGGGGGTGTCATATGGAAGACGATACAGTACTTGATGCTTTTTTATACAGTACAGATATGTTGTTGAAATTATTCTTGGAACATGAACCCCAAATATTTATGAGATAGTTCATTTTACTAAGGATGTGAGAGTATGGAACGGTATTTGCTATATTTGGGATGAGTTTTGGACATCTTCTCAAGGCACCAACTATGGGGGAAATTTTTTCTTTGAGCATGTCAATATGCTTGACCCATGTTAACTTTTCATCAATCCAAATACCAAGGTATTTGGTATGGGCAGTTTGTTTCAATCTTTCATTTTTTATTCTAATATTCAAATCAATATTTTGTTTATTTCTTTGATGGAAAATTATATACTGGGTCTTATTAGAATTGAGGGAAAGAAGATTGGAGCCATTCTTCCATTTTTTTTGAAATCCTCATTCATGTTGTTTTCTAAAATTACAGGGTTTTTGATTTCAAATAAAATTACTGTGTTATCTGCATATATGGCATAGTTTCCAATTAAATTCATTTTTGAAATGTTTTGAATGTATAAAAGATACAGAATTGGGCCCAACACTGATCCTTGGGGAACTCCTTTGTTTATATATAGTATTTTAGATTCACAATTATTGATTTTAGTACTGATAGTCCTTTTTTCAAGATATGTTTTCAAGAGATTGTTTCCAATACCTCTGATGCCCATTGAATTAAGATTTTTCAGGAGGATATTGTGGTCAACTGTATCAAATGCTTTTTTTAGGTCCATAAAAATGGCTACTACGAAAATCCCTTTGTCAAGTCCCTCTTGTATAAACTTGATTACTTGTAAAACTGCTGACTGTGTACCACTTGAAAACTAAACTGATTCAAGTCAAACCCATATTTTTCATTGATGAAGTCAACAATTATCTTTTTTATAACTTTCTCAAGCATTTTTGAAAAAATACGCAACAAAGCTATTGGTCTGTAATTAACCGGATTTTGAGCCTCACCGCTTTTATATATTGCCCTTAATGAGGTGTGTTTCAAGCTATAGTATACAATTTATTTATTGAATAACAACTCGAACGTTTTCGACACTAGGCCATCATCAGGAGAGTATCTGAAAAGTGAATTTTTCTTTTACAGGTACAATATATGTAAAAAATGTGAGGTTAATATCAATTTGTTAATGTCAGAAGGAAATCGTTGAATAAATCAAGAACTCACTTGTCATATAGTCTTGTAGAAGATAAGCATTAAAAACAATGTAAGACTATATGACAAGTGAGTTTTCGATTTATTCAACGATTTTCTTCTGACATTAACAAATCAATTTTAATCTCACATTTTATACATATATTGTATCTGTAAAAGAAAAATGCATTCTTCAGATACTCTCCTGATGATGGCCTAGTGCCGAAAACGTGCGAGTTGCTATTCAATAAATAAATTGTATACTACAGCCTGAGTCTTACTCATCAATATTGATTATTATACTAAGTATACACAACCATTTCTCTAACCGAAAAAGGAAACGTCCTTATTACAAAAGAAGTGTTAATATTTCAGGGTAGAACGAATTGGATGTGCGGGTTGGCTGGAATTAGAGCCTCATCATTGGGATCTCCTAAACAGTAAGAGACACAGGGTCTGTTAAATTATGTCCAAATTGCGAAATTTTATGAATGACAAAATGCCGTTTCGAAACTTGGAAAATTCCTAAAACTTTTGGAGAAATACGAAAAAAAAAAAGATTCACTAAAACCTCTTTCACTTTTTTTCCAAGTCATTTGAAGAGATCAATTGAAATGAATGACACTTCATCATGACCACTTTTTCTTCCCTACAAGTTGGACGTATACAAATCTGAAATCCGACGTATCGTCATCCAGAAACCATCAACTAATTTTTTTTTCAAATACGGACCTGAATTATTATTAAATTTTTTACACATCTTTGGATATCCCAAAAGCTATCAGCTATCCTAAATTTTCATTTTCGAATGTTTTGTTTACAAGAATTGACAGTTCCTTACTGAATATTGAAAAAATAAATGAAAATTTGTGGTAGCTCATAGTTTTTGCAGAGGTGTGAAAAAATGGAATAAAAAATCCAGGTCCGTATTCGAAAAAAAAAGTTGAAGATGGTTTTTAAAACACGTAATGTCGAATTTCAAATTTGAAACGCCAACTTGTAGGAAACAAGTAAATCGGCAGATTATGATATTTCCGTGATCCGTGAATAATTTCCTTAAATATAAAAAAAATTATCGCGCTCGTGAATCTCCAGGTGACGTTTCCTTATTTCAGGCTCAAATCGTCATTGAAATGCACAATTTTCGGCATGTAATTAACTTACCTTGCCTAAATCTGATGCGATCAAGTTTATCCAATGATCGATTTTTTTACTAATCTTATCGGCTGCCCAAGACTTCAACGCCATATAAAGAGCCCAGGTATGGTTAAAGTACTTCAAAAGGTGCAAGGTTACCTCCCTACTATTGCCTTTTTGTCAATGCCAGTTTGAAGAACGAATGTCCAAGAAATTGTCCTCGAATTGAAAAATATCTTTGTCCAATAATCAATATGCAAAATCCATCAATCACCTGATTTTAAACCGATAGACGCGGGCGATACATTAGGAATGATTTTATCTAAATTCGCCTCAAATAAAAAAACGTGAGTAATGAAAATAAAAAATTATCTGATGAAATTTAAAGGAGTTCTGTGAAAAATTGAAGATTATTTTGGTAAAAACACAATGTGCTTAATAAATAGCAAACTTTACAAGTAAAATTAAGTTTTGCGTCCTTTCATCATGATCGATCAATTGGTTCTAAAGGTGTGTTGCATACGTTTCCGGTGACTATTCATGAATATAATCTTGTGTTATCAAGTTGAATGGCGACTAAAAATATTATGTTTTATTTTCTCGGAGGATTGACAATTGATTTTATTGTTGCTTACACATTCGTTAGCTCGAAAAAAGCAAGATGACAGACACAAGTAACAGTTCAATGTAAACAAGGTTTTATCGAGAAGTTTCATCATATTTTAGGTAATACCACAAGTGAAACTATATTTTGCGAAAAATATTCGGCGATTGCTATGACAGCTTGTTGCCTAGCAAAATTTTGAATGAAATAGATCAAAACTTTCAAGGCTTCCGACGTAAATTTCCAGGAAAAATAGTATCACGAGTTGTATTTATATGACTATTTCATGATTGGATCAGACAATAAAAAGCGCCTCACGAGAGTTGCGCAGACTGCATCCATCATTCTGGCTTCCAACATGATTGACGTTTCAAATGTCGAAAGTTTTATCGCTGAAAAACAAGGTTGGTTAGCCCGCGTGTGGGTCATTTCGGATTTTCTATGGGTAGAACAAGTCCGATATTTTAAGTAAACAAATAAAATGGACGATTCTGATAAGCTCTTGAAAACAAGAGTGGAATAGTCATGGGTAATATCCCGAGACCATGACCAATAGCCGACTATTATTTTCTTCATAATTCTATCGAGAGTACCTTGTATTTTGACAATTTGATGAGACCATATGAACATTAATAATCTGAATAACTCCCGAGAGGTTTAGCTCGAGGGAGTTATTCTATGATTATTTATGTTCATATGATCGAATTGAATGGTTCCAAAATACAAGTTTCTCAAGATGAATTAAAGAAAAGAAGTTTCAACATTTTATTCAAGTTACAATCCTGCAGATACTATTTGAATAATAATTCTCCTGAAGGCCGTCGGGGGTATTCTCATCATATCTACGTATAATTGCAATCAATTCATTTAAAGTTAGAGCAAAGAAAGAATATTAACGCTATATTCTTTGATTAGAGCTTCTGTACTTTCCATTCTTTTTTGACGAAAATATTGTAGGCTTCGCCTTTTTGCATTATGCTTTGCATTATGCGCAACCCTGCCACCTTTGAATTAGATATATTCAAATGGATTCTTCTTACGTTTATGTTCATTGAAGTTTTATTTTTATTTTATTTTCATTTCAATTTACAAACTCAACAGGTTCCCCAATTACAGAGTAGGAAGTATAGTAAAATAGACTTATATGTAGTCACTTAGAAAACATCTCACAGTTCATATATTCTAGATCTAAATCTATTCAAACTCAACAAGAAAATATCACAAGAATGAGATATACCATTGTATGTTTTACACATAGTATTTAAAGGACCAGCAGAGTGGATATTCGTTCGATGAGCATCTATATAAAATGTGTTTGTTACACGTGTAGAATATGCTGGTACGAAGTTGATTTACACGTGTAGAATATGCTGGTACATTGAAGTTGATTTGTGATAGAAGACAGATGTCATCCACATTGCCATGTATCAGTTTATGAAGAAACAGCATACTGGAGACTGTTCTTCGATTCACAAGAGAAGATAAGTTGTATTTAAGTAAAAGTGACGCCCTTGAAACATCATTGTTGTAATGCCCAGTTTCTTTGTAATGTAGAAATCACAAGAACTTATTTTGAACTCTCTCCATTCCATATGATTGCTCCATATTCTAGTATACTCCTCACGAATGAAATATACAGTATTTTTATTGAGTCAATATTTGTAAATTGCCGCGTATTACGAACAATAAATCCGTACATTTTTGACGCTTTCCGCGCTGCATTTGCCATATGCGCTCGAAATGGAAGTTCAGTATCAAATGTCACTCCCAGGTCACACATTTCAGAAACTCTGGCTAGCGCTACCCCTTCCATAGTATAATCAAATATGAAAGCGTTCTTCTTGCGGGTGTAAGTCATTTGATAACATTTTTTCACGTTGAAAAAAAGTTCATTCTTTTTTGACCAATCATCAAGTGCATCTATATTGGATTGTAGTATATGACAATCTTGGTCAGTCCTGATTGTCCTAAATATTTTCAGGTCATCCGCAAAGAGTAGAACCTGTGACCCATTTATTACCTCTGGCAGGTTAGGTTAGGTTAGTTACCTTCCAGTATATAGTTTTCCATATTAATTTCAACTGTGTATTCCGAATATTTTTTTTTGCAATTGCATTACCTCGTTGGTCCCAGCACTGGGACCAAACGCCCGATAAGTCGAAACTTGTGCGGGGTTAGGTAAGCATACAGACACAAACATCCATGGCCTAACTAGGATTCGAACCTATGTCTCGGTGGGAGTCCCCATACGAACTCAGCGCATTCACGCTCTCGACCATTCTCCTCACCCAATCTTTCAGGATTTAGGCAATCACGAGAGATGTGGTAGTCGCACAAAATTCATAGTTTTTCTGCTGGCAAAAAAACATGAATTGTTCCAGACACACTCTTTAATCTCCTCGATATTTTCTGATATCGATTCGCTTACATAATTACGAATTTCCGTAGTGGAAGTTGACCCAAATCAAGACATTTCAATTTCTGAGTGACTGATAGGTATGTTAAAATTTGACAACCATAGCACTCTTATGCTGGCGAACAGAATAGCCGATCATATTGTTTGTTTACCTAAATAGCCGCTGACATCTCATATCATGTCACTTCAATCATGACATTTCATAGGTCCAGCCGGGTGTGAATGAAATAATCAGTATAATTCTGGACGAAAAAATGGCAGATTATGATATGTGAAAAAAATGATCACTAAAAATAATCACTCACGTTATTGAGGGTCTCCTCCACTTCCTGGAATTGCCGGTACTTCCCCATGTACTTGGTGAAATCATCCCTCTCGACGACGATGTAGTACAGGCTGTCCTTGTGCCTGGCTCTGCCCTTCGATTGGATGTACGATCGGTAGTCTTCGGGTTTGTCGTACTTGATGACGAGGGTGCATTTCGGTATGTCGACGCCCTCTTCTAGCACGTTCGAGGCCACCAGGACGTTTATCTCCTTGTTGACGAAACTATTCAACACCTGTATTGAAACATCAGAATTAAAAATTCTAATCAATATGAAAACTCATGCCCACGAAACCTCCGTAACAGTTTTTTCTGAAGTGACCCCCAAGAAAGATACAGCCCCTCATAGGAGGGTATCGGAGAATGATTTTGTAATATTATCTCCAACACCTTGTATAATGCAAAACTGAAATTTTGTCCATCCACTTACTATTCCGTTCCGGTTCGAATGGAGTTAAAATCACCTCGAAATTAGATACAGGGGTATGTCAAAATAGAGAGGTAGGAGTTAAAAGTAACCCCAATTATTTTGTTCATCGCAATTTCAGTTTTTTTACATGAAATTATGAAATCTCAGGGCTATTTACATAGAAAAGGTACTCTTGTTGCATCTCGATAAAATGAACCATTAGCGAACAAGAGCTCCTTTTCTATGATAATAGCCCTGAGATTTCATAATTCTATGTCAAAAAACTGAAATTGCGATGAACAAAAAATTTGGGGTTATTTTTACCCCCTACCTCCCTATTTTGACACACCCCTGTATTTAATTTTGAGGTGATTTTAACTCCATTCGAACCGGCACTGAATAGTAAGTGGATGGACAAAATTTCAGATTTTCATCATACAAGGTGTTGGAGATAATAATACAAAATCATTCTCCGATGCCCCCCTTTGAGGGGCTGTATCTTTCTTGGGGGTCACTTCAGAAAAAAATGTTACGGAGGTTTTCGTAACTATTTCACCCACTCTATATGCTCCCAAAGTTTGACCACCTATTTTAGAATCACCTTGTATAATATCCCTTTCAAGAGTGTAATGTCATCTCAACCTCATCAGCAAGAAATTGGTTCACCACAAAGAATTCTTTTTTCTATATATTTTACAAGTTTGATGAAATAAAACAATATCAGAAAGATAGATAGATAGATAGATAATTTATTGATCTTTTAGGTGTACATGTGATACAAATAAGACAAGTCAAGCTTCGAAAAAAAATGAGGTACAAATAAAAATCTTAAGTATTAGAAAAATATTGAAAAAGTTGCACAAATACAGACATATTAAAAAAAACAATATTTAAAAAATATAATATAATATAAATTGCCTATATTCAATAAAAAAAAATACACTATAGGTAGTATCATTATTGAGCACCAGACCTCAGGGCAGCCATATATTCATCTATGGAGTAGAGGGCATTCGAAATTAAGAAATCTTTCAAATGTTTTTTAAAGTTGTATGAATTAAGATTTTTTACACATACAGGGAGTGCATTGTAGAGATTCACATCCAGAGAATTTTTGCTAGATTTATGCAATCTGAATCTGTTTGGCCTGATCAATTGACAGCTCCTGGTGGGATAATCGTGAAAGTCAGAATTTTTTCCGTTATCTTCTTTATTTTTATGAATATCCAACAAAAGTTGGTATATGTAAATAGATGGTAGCGTCATGATTTTTAGGGATTTAAAGAATGGTTTACATGAATCAGCGTAGCCAGCACCAGCGATAATTCTTATTGCTTTCTTTTGAAGAATAAATATTTCAATGGCTTTTGTGCTATTGCCCCATAAAATTGTTCCATATGAAATTTGGGAGTGGAAGAATGCATAATATGCTGATAGCAGTGCCTGAACGCCAATAATATTCTTCAGTTTTCGGAGAAGGAATATATATTTGGAGATTTTATTACTAAGCTGCTCTATGTGAACTGACCAGTTCAGTGTGTCATCTAGAAAAATGCCCAACAAGACCTTAAAACCTTCTAACTATCCTGATAAAAAGTGCAACAAAATGTTAATTCTTTATTGTTCAGTCAGTCAATAGGCGAGAACACAATAGAACGAATTCAGTTCAAATGTGCATAATAAATAAATATAACATGGAAATAATGTGTACCAGTAGTTTTTTCAACAATAAATGCTGCCATTATCCAAAGAACGCGTTTCCAAAACCATACAAATTTGTGGACCATTCAAAAAACCAATAATGGCGGATACGTGATGACGTAACAAGTATTGGCGTGCATTTGGCAACGCTGTACTGTACCTTCAAATATTCTAACCTATTTCCTAACCTAAAAAACCGAACTCATGAACATCAGAGTGTTTCTGCGATTTTTTATCTGCTTAATAGAAGAGTTGAATATTTTCTTGGGTAATCAATATATTCAAATCATTGTGACTATTATTGTGACGTAGTATGATGGTTCTTGTTTATTGATTGGAGATATGAAGCCAGTATTCGAAAAAGCAATCACAATCTTCCAGTAGTTGATTCAACTATGGTTTTTGAATTCTGCAAGTAAAAAGAACTGGCATGACCTGTATCATAAAGGTGAAAATTAGTCCAGAACATAAAATTCGTCCTACACCATAAAAGGTTGAGGCTGAGATTCATGAAGCAGAATTTGTCTCCTGGGGGATTCCAAGACTTCATTCATCAGAATATCAGTGACAGTATTTGTGAATTGGTGCAAAATTTAATGCTGCTTTAAAGCTATATGAGGCACAAAGTACAAGACATTAATAGGTGCATTTGGAGAATTTTGAGAATAATGGTAGTTTTCAGTTATACATATAGTGTCATATGACCCTATATTCCTTTTAAAAATTATGAAAGATGCTGAATATTTTTGGCAAACTGTTATTTTCACCCATTTAATAAAATTATAAAATATCAGTACCACAGTACCTCTTTTCATCTCTCATTTCAAAATTGGACTTATTTAGAGCTCAGGTGTGTCTTATAAATAACATATTTCATCATACAAAACTTCAAAATCCCTTCTCATATTGATGATACACCA
This sequence comes from Phaedon cochleariae, assembly GCA_918026855.4. Classification (NCBI taxonomy): domain Eukaryota; kingdom Metazoa; phylum Arthropoda; class Insecta; order Coleoptera; family Chrysomelidae; genus Phaedon; species Phaedon cochleariae. The sequence continues at coordinate 52,175,315 of OU896713.1, read as the reverse complement.
TACCTTCACAACCTGAAGATCTTGCTGGAGATGGTAGGTATATGATATTCATGATTACTTCTTGTAGAACTACCTAGTTCATTCATATTTTATCAATGTCAGTGGAATATTGGTGAAAGAGAACAATACCTATCACTACACCAAGAAATTAATGAAAAGTCATGATCTGTAGTAGGAAAAAAATCCAGTAAGTATAAACCAAGAAAGTACTGGCATATCTAGAAATGATGGAAGATGCAACATCAATTCTCAATTTGAAAAACAATCTCAAAATCATAAGAGCCAAAATTACTAGATAGGGAAAATTTGTCAAAAAAGTAAACAAATAGGTAGTACACAGGAATTATCAAATGCCCCCATCTTCAAAATGAAACAAGAATGCTCAAGAATGTTGGTGGAAATTTTCATTTATTGTCCACTTCATACAGTAGATATGATTAGAACAGTTGAATATCAATAGACCTCCTAATAGATATATTTCATTTCTAGAACGAATATAGATGTAGAACATGGAAATATTATATCAATATCTTGTCCAGATCATCACAAAGTTTGTAAGAAAATAAATAAACTGGTAATAATCACAAACATATTTGTAATATCAATCAGATATAGTCCTGAGTCATTTCATCACAATATGTTATGAGACTGTTGTTCTGGTTCATAGTATTTGATGTCAGTCTCTTCCATGACAGGTTCCTTTTTCAGGTTATACAATAAAACTTTCTTCAGCTGAAACACTCACTGATACTCCCAAGAATTTTCCTCAAGGAGAGTCAATATGATTGGAGGGAAGCTCTATTTAATCCTATCTCCCAAATTCTCAAGAGATTATTGAGATCTCCTTTTCCGTGCTGAAGATGAAAATTAGGATTTTGGTGGGTGTTCTCTCAGTTTTGGACTTTTAATGAATATATGAGGAATCACATCTTCAGGCATATAAACTGTAGATCCAATGAGTTCTGATTCCATCCAGTTCAACATGTCATATTCAAGCTAGAGCAAAATGATAATGATTTTAGAATCAATCCATATTGAAGAAAAAATTCTACTCACATCAAAATGATCGTCACAGCAAAATATATTATTTGATTACAGGTATGGTTTATCAACAGCAACACCAGCGTACATACATTGTCTTCCTTCAGAGGAACCAGATTAAACAGTTTATCCCTTGGTTTATCCATATTCTTTGTTCACTGTTGATTAAGCAGGATGGAACCAAGTTTGTGGCATTTCCTTACAGTCACAGCCATTCCAGAAGTGTGAATCAACGTTGATGAGAAAAAACAAATATTTTGAATGGCAGTACAATTAAAAATAATATAGGCCAACGAAACAAATAAACATTAAAATAAAATAACAACTGACAGATGAACGAATTGTCAACTGTCCACACTGTTAACAGTGTCAACAGTCCAGAAGATATTAAGCGAGGTTGCCGGATCACCGTCTAATACTTGTCACGTCACATTAACGCGCCATATTCCAGCTCCTTTGAACGGGATCAATACTTTGCGAATTTTTTGTGGAAAAACTACTTCGAATTAAAATCTGAAAAAAATACCTGAGACTTTTATCGTCATACTGAAGGTCATTGTATTTTTTTCCAGAAATTAGTGTTCTCGCCTATTATCATATTTTTATTATCTTCCTATTTCTTTCAATTGTGGAAAACAATATAGATTCCAATACCTTTGATCATTCTCTGCTATTTTCGGCCCTTTACTGGAAATGAGACATTTATTCAAAATTTTCAATCATTACAATACAATCTTCATTAAAAAACGTGACTCCACTGGTCTTTGGGTAACTTCGGAAATTCTGGCAGATGGAAATCCTGCTGCCAGGCAGCCAGATATAAGTTTTATTAAAAAACGTGACGCCACTGGTCTTCGGGTAGCATCGGAAATTCTGGCAGATGGAAATCCTAGCAGCTGCCAGCTGCCAGGCAGCCAGATTCACACGGCTACTTTCTGAATCTGATGAAATTTTTCGAGAAAAGTATCATAAAGTGAACTTTTTTTGACAGCTTTTGATCTCCCCGGTGCTTTCCAGAAACAGCTGTCAGTTCCAGCTCTTCCATAATAAGACCTGCTCGACGTCAAGTAAGTATTTTCTGTCTCAGCACGCTTTTCTAATTGCTATTGCTTCAACTTGCCTTGGGTGATATCCTCTTATCTCTTCCTTTTTCAATCTATCCTATCGGTCTTTTTTGGCCAACTTCTCTTTTCCTCTTTCCCCCAAGCCCAACCTCACCATTAAGTGGTGTGTGGAGGACAGACCGCGGCCGCTCGACAGATGAAGCATTTTGGGACCATCTTTGCTATCTTGCGCCAGATGTGACAATAATTTGTGGACATCTATGGCGAAGTTAGGACGATTTGCTGATATCTGTCTATGTGGCGGAGGACTGGTCAACGAGGCACTAGCAACCTAATCCAAGCTGTGGGAACCCGTGGCGATGGATGAATGGCACCGAGGTATGGTGTCGTTAACGGGGCCTCTGGGAAACAGGGCGACATCTCAGAGTAAACAGCCTTAACCCTGTGCAATGGGCACCACAGGGCTGAACCAACCCCTCCCCCCGTTACTGGTAGGAGAAGGAAAACTTTTGTCCTTTTTCGTAGACGAGAATAAGGATCTGTAGAATAATCTTCAAGAATGGGGGATAAGACCCATGTGATGTCCATAAAGGATTTCAACTACCTCGACGACAAAAAAAAACACTAGCTAATGAATGAAGTGCTTGGAAAAGAGTGAAATGATACCATTCCAACATTTCTTTTTTGGTTCCCTCATTACAGAAATCATACCTACATGCTGTTTTACCACTAACCAAACCGATTTTTTACACCTCGACACGTGTTTCGCTAACTATGTTAGCATAAATAAGAAGATTAAAACTAATTTTCTCCTGAAGATGCTAAAATAGTTATCGAAACACGTGTCGAGGTGTAAATATGAAAAAATGTATACTCAATACACTATAAACGGAGCAATTTATTCTCATTTGAATACTTGGAATGATTTTATTTTAATTATTATGTTATAATGACATAACTTGTTAATGCTGTTATTATTATTGTTATATATATTTTTTTAATTGCATTACCTCGTTGGTCCCAGCACTGGGACCGAACGCCCCATAAGTCGAAACTTGTGCGGGGTTAGGTAAGCAGACAAACACAAACATCCATGGCCTAACTAGGATTCGAACCTATGTCTCGGTGGGAGTCCCCATACGAACTCAGCGCCTTCACGCTCTCGACCACCGAGCCTATATATATCATATTATGTTAATATATCACTATTATAAACAAATATGTTTCTTGGTAATAAAGAACAACAAAATCGGTTTGGTTAGTGGTAAAACAGTGTGTAGTGTATTATCGTGCCAAAGGTTCCAGTCTTCGATATATCGAAATCATACCTGTTTGTTTTTCTTGGATATGAACAGGCCCTCCCTCGTGTCGTTCATGGGATTGTTGTTGTAGCCGACCATGAAGTTGGGTTTGATGTGAGCGAACTCCTCGTCCGCCTGTCTGAGAGCGTCCAGCACGTGGTAGATGACCTTGGCGGTGAAGCGCCGTTGCGTGAATATCAGGCAGCACAGCTCCTCCTTCGATCTCGCCTTGTACTCCCGCAGAATGTTGATCAGCATCAGGACTTTGTCGGACGAGAACCTGAGAAATTGATCATTTGAGTGCTAGAGAATATGACGTTTACTGCTGTCTAGACAGTGATAAACCATGTGTCATGTCTTGGAACATGACGAAAAGAAAACATTGAGACCCAAGCTATTTTTATATTTGCGTGAATATCGTTCGTCTTTTACTCCCACATGATTTCAACTATTAATTATGGAAGATATAACCACTCTGGTATCTAGAGTATCGGACATTTAATTCTGTTTGGTGAGAACATACGTGTCATGTCATGAAACAGACGAGACAAAAAATATGAGATATAAGAGATCTTTACAAGATATATGAGACCTTGGCGGTGAAGCGCATTTGCGTGAATATCAGGCAGCACAGCTCCTCGTTGATCTCGCCTTGTACTCCCACAGAGAAATTGATCATTTGAGTGCTAGAGAATATGACGTTTAATGCTGTCTAGACAGTGATAAACCATGTGTCATGTCTTGGAACATGACGAAAAGAATAATTTGAGACCCAAGCAAACTTTATATTTGCGTGAATATCCTTCGTCTTTTACTCCCACATGATGTTAACTAGTATGGAAGATATGACCACCACAGTGTCTAGGACATCTAACAGTCAATGTTGTTTGGACAGTGAGGACATTCGTGTCATGTCTTGAAACAGGCAAAAAAATGAGGCACAGGAGCTCAATGACAAGATAGATGAGCTAGATGGTGAAACGCTTTTGCGTGGATATCAACCTCGCCTTATACTCCCGCAGAATGTTGATCAGCATCAAGACATTGTCAGACGAGAACCAGAGAGATATAACCATTAGAGAGCTTAGCTAGAACATCTGTTATATTTGCGTGAATATCCTTCGTCCCGTAGTTCCGCATGATATTAACTAATATAAGGACTTTATCGGACCAGATCCTGGCTTCGAGTTGTTACCAAGCAACGAGCTTGAGACATTTTTCATAAAATTATGAGGCATTTGTCAATGTCCGAGGGATATTCGGTGGAAAATAATTGGAAGTTGTCAAAGTCGACTGTGTTGTCATAGTTATTGATAATTGCACTGAATGCAGTTATCAAAATTTATTTTTATAATAAGGCTTGGTATCATCTGTTTTTACTCCCGTACAATGAAGATTTATGTCGTAAGATTGAATTATTAAAATTATCTAGGTAATACCACAAATACCACAGGTACAGACCACTAATCGATGTCGCATTGTGACGTATTTGTAATATAGAATGTACACTTGTGTATGACCTGTTAGTGATTTTCTATGTGATGAGGCATTTCATGTCTGAACGACGTCACAGTGATGGTAATTGAGTCGGACATTTTCACATCGCCACGTTGTATCGGTAACATGTTTGTGACTTCAATTGCGATATCACATGTCACAAAGTGATGTCTCGTATACATCATTTATACATCTCATGGTTGGTTGGGTAGTGAACACATTTATAAGTTTGTAAATGAGCACATATCACAGATCAAGTATGTGTTCTGCGTCTTTCAAAAGTTGAAAGATTCATATTCTGTAAGATAATGTTATCATTTCTAGAGTATGAATTCAATCTGAATGCAAAACACCGCAGAAATGTATTTCGGATTGATTCAATTTTAGCAATATGTATATTAGACTGTACTAATTGTCCACCAGATCGCGCTACTGAAACAAGAGGTCAACGTTGTTAGAACTGATATATTTTCAATTGTTGATGTAAAAATTTGCATAGAAAAGTCCACATTGTGAGTTAAAAACGCAAGACTGATCGAGTCCAACCATAACTCGAGCTCTTCCATTTGTTCACATAGGCCATATCATTTTCATCAAAATAGGCCTTTCAGGGCTACTAGCGAAATTTTAGGACTTTTGACTTTGACATAGGGACCTCACAGCAAGGTGATGTCACAATGAAAATAATCGTTTTTCTGACAAAAGATACCCAAGCCAGTTGCCCAGACATTGAAAAAGTCTCAACTTATTCTGTAAAGAAGTGCCTGTGATTTTTTTCAAGTGCCTGAAAACGCAGTAATTTATAGAAAAAATCAAATAACTTCTGATCGGTCTAGGCGAATTACAAAAACTAAATGGATTTATGAAGTCTAACAAAAGACGAATTCAAATATGTATGAAAGTATACAGTGTAAGATAAATCGACGAAACGAGAAAGGAGAGTAACGGTTGAAATAGGCTCACCCGATATCGTGGACGTGGACTGTAATGTAGCCATGTTGGTACAGCTGTATTTATAATTTTTCGTTGTAGGCCTACCTTATACCAATAAACTCACTGGATCTGCTAATAGGATCAATGTTCATATCAAAAAAGCTGCATTTAAAAACCACACTGCATAAACTATTCGACCACGATGTGTTCTCGATAATTTCTATACATCAAATGCTGTCTCTGATATTTTTCGTCCGAAACCTCTTTAGTGCCACAAAAACTCTCGTTCATACACGAATGTTTTTGCTCAAATCATTTGCCCATTCTCTTTCGTAGTCGATTCTAATAATAATAGTAGTAATAATGATAATGTCAATAACAATAATTCTTATAATAATAAAAATTATATCAACCCAAAATGAAAATAAAAGAATTAATAATATAGGACGAAACATACAGGGGTTAAAAAAACATGTTTGCTTCGCGTAAATGGTACACCCTTTATAGGGCAAAATGATTTTACACACTGTACTCAATAATAACATTTATTGATCCCAAGAAACATACATGTTCACAAAGGAATACAAAAAAATTCAAATATGTAATAAAATGAGATAAACACTTCAACCAGAATTAATTGATACAAGGAGAGACTTGAATGGATAAAATCTGAATATTCATTCAGTTCACTCTTGAATTTTGTGACGAACCTAATAGCATTTATTCTGTTGGGTAGACTATTATAAATATTCATTCCACAAAAATATAATGGTTCTACCCGAATTTTGTTTTTATTTTGACAGTTTTCAAATGTTCACTTTGTCTGGTGTGGTGCTCATGGGTATCAGAATAATTGATATTGAACGTAAAATTGGAGTGCTTCTTCTTATGTTTAGTGCAATGGATGAAAATGCATACTTCCATTATGACGAGAGTCAATATTTAGCAGATTCCTTGGCTTGTATAGTCTAGATGTTGTTTGTATTACGACAGAAAACTTGGAAAAATTCAGAGTTTGAAAGGCAGACAAAATTAAAATATTTGGTCAAATCTGAAGTCACTCAAAAACATCACAATACAGGGTAAATCAATTAATGTACATAAACAAATAATAATGTTGAGAAGCTGAGCTGGCAGACTTCTAACACACTCCCTCAGTGATAGCTTCGAAAAAATTAACAAGGAATCTTCGGAAATGAACTATGCTCAATGGTTTCGTGAGAAGATCGGCAATATTCTTCTTAGTATCGACGTAGGCAATGTTGACATCATTATTGATTATCCGTTCTCTAACATAATGGTAATGAATGTCTATGTGTTTGCTGCGTTGATGTAGAACTGGATTCGTAGAAATGTGTATCGCAGCTTATCTATTTATTTATTTATTTTCTTTATTGAAAATGTTACTTCCAGTCAGAATCAAGTTCTGGTATAAGGAAGTATAGTTAACAATAATACCTAAAACTATACAATTATAATAAACTGATGAATAATAAAATATTTGAAAACATTAATTATTAAATTTTGACAAATCATTTCATATTGGTGAGCAAAAATCAATTTGAATATGAATCAAAAGTTGAAAAAAAAAAGTCATCTATTTCGTTCAGAAATGATAAATTTTTTAAGATGGTATTTGAATTTTATTGTATTCTGCAATTTTTTATATTATCTGGTAATTTGTTATATTCCAAGAGAGCAGCGTGGGTGAATCTTTTTTGGCCTATAGAAGTATTAGCGATATCAAGATGAAATAAACCATGTTGTCTAGTTTGATAATTATGAATTTCATTGTTTCGTGTTGAAATAAAATTAGATTTCAATCTTTTATTTATGATATTGTATGTAATTTTCAGTCTTTCGATTTTGAACATTTCTTCTGAGAATGATTCAGTTATATTATATAATTGATTTGTTGATTATCACATAAGATCATGGGTATAATATCTAGATTGAGATCTCTGAATAGATATTTCATCCATATGGCTTGTCTACAAGCAAGCGACAGAGCCATGTATTCGGACTCTGAGATCTTCGATCATCTAAACAGCTTGCATACGAAGCATCAGTATACATGAAAACTTGAGGATTTGTCGTTTTAGAGTAGTATAATTTTTCTTTGTGAGTTCCTCTCAAGTAACAGAAGATATGCTTCACCATATTTGAATGTACTTCGGTGGGATCAGTACTGAATTGAGACAAGACATTCAAAGCGAACGCAATATCCGGCCTCGTGCCCATAGCAAGATAAAGAAGACTTCCAATCTGTGATTGATAAACAGCTTTGTCTGTTCTTTTATCATGAGGTTTTGCTTTTTGGGGTTGTGCACCACAATCCATAGGCTGTAACATAGGCTTGCAGTTCAATAAGTTATATTTGTCTAGGATTCTCAAAATATATTGTTCTTGGTTTAAGCAGACATAACTTTCAGTCCACTCAATTTGAATAGAAAGTAGGTAATTTGGAACACCAAGGAACGTGACCTCGAAGTTTTCTTCGAGTAGATTCTTAATTTCCTCTACCTTACCATCTGTGGAACCTAGTATCAGGATATCATCCACATAAATTGCCACAATTTGTTGAATATCCTCTGATCTGAATAGACATGGATCTGCTGACGATTGTTACAAGTGAATTTGTTGCAGAACCCCAACTAATTTCAAGTTCCATTGCCTAGGGGATTGCTTCAGGCCATAGATACTTTTCTTTAGAAGACATACTCTCCCTGCTTCTGTATTCCCTCCATCAGGTATTTTCATGTAAGCTTCAACATCAATATCACCATTTGAGAATGCAGTTTCGATATCTAGCTGTTTTGCCACCATATTATTATGAATACAATGAGCAATCAAAATTCGAATTGTTTCATACCGAATAACAGGAGACTGGAGAGTATGTTTCACTGAAGTCAATTCCTGGTACTTGTGAAAATCCTTGGGCAACCGGTCTTGCCTTGAACTTGATTATTTCTCCTTTTTCGGATAATTTCTTCTTGAATATCCAGCGACATCCGATTACTCTTGCATTTGGAGGTTTCTTAATGATTTTTCAAACATTATTTTTCCTCATCGATTCCAGCTCTTCATGGATAGCTGCAAGCCATTCAATGGATTCAGGACCAGCTATGGCTTCATCATAGGAAGCGGGTTCATCCAGAGCCATTCTACAAAAATCTTCGAATTGTCCAGGGCATGGTTTTCTAGTGCTTCGACGAATAGTGTCAAATGAGCGAACATCACGTGAATCATCACCACCATTCGAAATATCAACTCCGGTATTATTCGTTGAATTTTCAACAGAAAGCTTCTCTGTTTCAGTGACACTCGATTCGTTCTCAGGAACATCATTCTTGATTGCTCTTTTTTCCATGGGCAGAATAATTGCAGTGTCACTTTCTTCAGATGCAAATTTGTAATCTCTCGAAATTGACACCCTTTTTCCAGTCCAAAAACGATACCAATCAGTGTTGTCACAGTATCCCACCATTGATGATTCCATGGATCTTGCACATAATTTGCTACCAGCTTTTCGATCTTCTTTGGCAATATGAATGAATGCTTTCTGCCCGAAACTCCTTAGATTAGATATGGTGGGTTTAAATCCATGGAATAGTTCGAACGGAGTTTTTCCATGGTACGAATGAGAAAGACGATTTTTTGTATAAACTGAATAAGCCACAGCTTCGGTCCAGAGTGACTGAGGAAGTTCCGAGTCTATCAAACTTGTTCTTGCCATGGTTGTCAAAGTTCTATTGAATCGTTCTGCTAGTCCATTTGTTTCATGTACTCTAGGTATTGAATGCTCCACTTTGATACCGCATGATTTGAAGAAATTTTCTAATGTTCTTGATAGATACTCGCCCCCATTATCACATTTGAACATTTTTACTTTCTTGCCAGTTTGTCTTTCTGTTCGATTGATATATTCTTTTGCTGCTTCTTCAACCTCATTTTTATGTGTGATGAACTTCACTTCAGCATATCTAGAATGCTCATCGATGAAGGAAACATAATAAAATTTTCCACCTACAGATTTCGTGGCGAATGGTCCAGCTACATCTGAATGAATTTTTTCTAGTATATCAGAGCAAGCATTTCCAGATGTTTTGGGTATTTTTCTGGTCATTTTTGATTTTTCACATGCGATGCATTCAATTTTGGCAGGTTTTTTAGGAAGAACATGGGGATCAGCAACAGCTTGTTTAATTTCACTAAACGAACTCGTCGGTGCATGTCCTAGTCTTCTATGCCAAGTCGCTACACTTACATGTGCAATATCAGAATGTTTTTCTTGGAAAACGTGTTCTTTATTCTGTGAGATGATCCAACCAACCATTCTATTGTCTTTCCAGAAAACAATATCTTTTTCATCACCTTGCATTGTTATACCTTTCGATTTGATCTTCTCCCATGACATTAGGGAACATTTGAGTTCAGGTGACTAAAGGACATCGTAAATAGTGATATTTTTTGTCTCACCCGATGGCAATAAAGCTTTCAACTTCACCTCCCCGATATGCGTGACATTAACTTTTTTGTTGTTCCCAAGACGAATGTGACTACTGAAAGGACGTAGAGTTTTAAACGATTCTCTATTGCCTGACATGTGAGAAGTTGCCCCCGCATCAAAAACCCATTTCCAGGATTCACTTGAAAAAGTAGTTGCTGGATAAGCTATATCTTCATCTTCTGATTCTGAATTACACACCACATGAGCTTTATCTTGGTTCTTCTTCAAATTCCGACAATTTTGGACAGATTGGCCTTTATACCATTTTTTGTTCTCTTTACAATAACTGCATTCTAAAATGTATTTTTGGGGTTTTCTCCTTCTGTGATTTCCAATAAATGCTTGATTATCTTTTGCGCTCGTTGACGTCGTTGATAAATCCATCAATCTTGAACTTATGTCGTCATATGTTAGGTCTTGTTTGGTTTTCAAATTGTCAACTATGTTCTCTAAGTCATCAGGCAAAGTTGTTAAGAAAAGTGATCCTTTAGCCTTGAGAGATGAAGCAGGTGGCCGGAAAGCAGCTTCAAGCGAGTCAGCATCATCAGATCCAGCAGTTACTGCTGTTCTTTCGACAAGCCTTGACCAGAGCTCATTATATTTTGCTATATGTTCTGGTATGCTGTTTTTACTTTCACATTTGATGCCAACTAAGGACTTGACCAATGAATGAAGGGAGTATTCATTCTTTTTGTCAAAAATGTCAATGAGATTTTTCCACATACTAGCTGCATCAGCGAAACATGTTATTTGCGGAACGAATAAATGCTCTTGCCAGAGCATGCCTATATCGCCAATCTTCACAATTCGATGCGTAATTCTCGGTTCTCTCAGTCGGTGTCATATTAGCTGGATCTTTTTCTTCTCCCGTTACTATTTTATACAAGTTATTCAAATCCATGTAGGTGAACACCATCATTTTCCAGGAATGGAAGTTGGATTTTCCATGCAGTTTTTCGAATTTTGGGAATTTGTCCATATTGAATATTTTATCTTCGATTTATATTATACCTTTCATAATGAACTTTTTTCCGCATTCAGCATAGATCTGGGTCCATAACCTCTTGTATTACGACAGAAAACTTGGAAAAATTCAGAGTTTGAAAGGCAGACAAAATTAAAATATATTGTCAAATCTGAAGTCACTCAAAATTATCACAATACAGGGAAAATCAATTAATGTAAATAAACAAATAATAATGTTGAGAAGCTGAGCTGGCAGACTTCTAACAGATTCCAGAAATGATAGTTTATAAATACATTTAATGGTTTTATTTTGAAGAGATTTCAGAGGTTTCAAACAGATTTTGCTGCAGTACCCCAGATCCATATCAGATACTGCAAGTTAGAGTAAATCAAACTGAACAAAAGTTAGTTTCAAGTATTCAAGAGGTATAATATGGAATACACATGCAATTAAACCTTTTGTATGCAAAAAAAGCAATCCCTATCATAACCAATGTCTCTCATAGAGAACACTGTCGCCCTTTATTTCAAGAACTTGAAATTCTACCCATGCCATGTATCTTCATACTTTACAATGTTTTAGAAATACACACAAACAATACTAAATACCTCACAAATGCAGACTTCCATCATTACCCAACTCGAAGAGGTGCTCAACTGAGGCCTCAATTTTATCAACTGAACCTATCGGCTCGAAATTCACTCAACTTACATTTATACAATGAAATATCAGCAGACATTACTGACCTAGATATTAAAGTTTCAAGGTCAGAGTTAAGCGCTTACAATTGAGGCACTGTTTCTACTCTATTGAAGAGTATCTGAATTGTAAGACATTAATCTTTCAATACGTTAGTTCTAGCTATTTCAGATGAAATTGTATTGTAATGTAGTGGTGATGTAATTGAATGTATTGTAATGTAGTGGTGATGTAATTGAATGTAATGTAATGTAAAGTTATGTAATGCTCTCTTACTTTGTATCTGACTTGTCAATATTTATACATTTTTGTAGTTAACGTGATGAAATTAATTTACTTCACTTCAAAAGACCTCAATATGTATCAATATACCAACAATGGGAGATCTTTTTTTCCTGAGCAATTGAATATGCAGTGCCGTTGGGTTCATTTCGATATGATTGACGGTGTACGGGTGCAATCGAGCAGTCCCATTTCAATGACTCACCCTGTATATTCTGAACTCACCTCATTATCTGCGATAGTTCGTCGTAACCTCTCATCGCACTTCCCAGCACTTCTTCGACGAACGACATCGACGTCTGCACGAAATTGAGTATCTCGAAGAAGGACAAATCCTGGCAGTGCTTCTTGATGCGCTCGACTTGCACGAGGTGGGCCGTGGTGGCCTTGAGACCGCCAAAGGCGCCCATCGTCTCCACGTGGAAGCGCAGATCGGTCACGAGGTTCCACAGGTCGCGATAACCTGCAAGGTTCATATGAATCGTCACGAACATTCTGTAACATGTTATAACATTATCGGATCTTCTGGAAGATTCTGGAACGTTCTAGAACCTTCCTGAACGTTTTACTACATTCTAATACGGTCTAGAACAGTATCGAACCCTCTCGAACTAAACTACTTACCAGATGAAGTGGGACAGCAAGAAAATTGACTAATTTTGATAAGCTGTAACTCGATAATTTCTTGGCCGATGTTGGATTTCCAACCAAAGGTAGAAAGCGTCATCCTTGGGCTATGCGTCATTGGCGTCGGGTTTTTATTGTTGCGATTTGTTCTCTTTGTACAGAGTGTAAATTAAGAGCCGGAAAAATTTCAAATTTTTGACCAATAATTTGGGAAATGTGAGGGACCCTAGAATCCTTTTTCAGATGTTGGGTGAATGGTTGGTCCGATACCTCGAGACCTCTTTGAAAGTTTTTTGATAAATTGCGTTGCTATGGAAAAATCGCCATTTTACGAAATTACATTTTCATCTCAAAATGTGGCCTCTTTTAGTTAAAGAAAAACAGTCAACATCTCATCAACAACTGCAACAAGGGATATTTCTACTGAAGATTATCAAAACCAGTGGCGCGCAAAAAGGGGTTTATGATATTCAGAAACAAAATATTCGTTTTTATCAAACAATTCAACAGTTTTATTGATTGTTACAGTTGAAGAGGTGTCATACCTTCAATTAACATGATGTTGACAGAGGCGTGCAAAAAAGGGGCTAATGATATTTAGAAACGAAAAAAACGTTTTTATTGAAAAAAAATAACAGATTAATTGATCGTTACAGTGAAAAAGTTGCTATACATTTAATCAGCATGATGTATTCCTGGCCATGTATGGGCCTGTTGACATTTTTTAGGGGGTCCGAGTAGTAAAAATAAAAAAAATATCTATCTAAAAATAATGCTTTATCAGAAGGAAGACGAGAAAATTAATGAAGACAAAATTGAAGATTTTTTGAAATTTTTTTTAACAATATCAATTTGTACGGCTCGAGAAACATCAGAAGCCAGAGTTCCTGAACTCTCATTCATAAATAATGATACAAGAAAATTTTCACTGGGCGAACAAAGAACAACACTTGATAAAATTATTGAAAATGTTTCCATATCAAACTTTTTCAATCGCCCTGAATGAATCATGGATCCTTTTTAATACGCCAATGGATTACTTGGATGCTCACCTTGAATAAGTAAAAAACAATGATGATGAGACTGGAACTTTAACCTGTGCACATTACAGAATTACAGAATCCCCTTTGCACGTCTCTGAATTTGTCAACATCATGCGAATTGAGGGTATGACACCTCTTCAACTGTAACGATCAATAAAACTGTTGATTTTTTTTCAATTAAAACGAATTTTTCGTTTCTAAATCATAAACCTCTTTTTGCGCGTCACTGGTGTTGATTATCTTCAGTAGAAATATCCCTTGTTGCAGTTTAGATATTGGCTGTTTTTGTTCAACTAAGAGAGGCCACATTCTAAAATGAAAATGGACTTTCATAAAATGGCGATTTTTCAATAGCAACGCAATTTACCAAAAAAATTTCAAAGAAGTCTCGAGGTATCGGACCAACCATTCACCCAACATCTTAAAGATAATTCTAGGGTCCCTCACATTTCCCAAATTATTGGTCAAAAATTTGAACTTTTTCCGGCTCTTGATTCACACTTTGTACATAGAGAACGAATCGCAAAAATGAAAATCCGACGCCAATGACGCATAGCCCAAGGATGACGCTTTCTACCTTTGGTTGGAAATCCAACATCGGCCAAGAAATGTTCGAGTTATAGCTTATCAAAATTAGTCAATTTTTTGGCTGTCCCACTTCATCTGGTGAGTAGTTTATTTACAAAGGATCCCGTACCATTTACATTGAAATCTTGTCTACGGTGAAATTTTGTAAAAATCTAGGATTGGATAGCTCAAATCATGCTGAACAAGAAATGTCCTTTGGTCCAAGGTCCGTTATACCCGTTAAAAGAAGTTATAAGGTCTTGAAGCCAAACGAGATAACCTCTACCAGAACAGCACATCCTGTGTGTAATATGGTTTTGGCTATTATGATATTTTTGAGTTGTCAGATAATGGTCATTCCTGTTATATCAGTGAAAGTCATTGAGCAAAAGCGTATTACTTTGTTCAAATACGTTGCAAGTCTATACCGGGGACTATTAGTTGCCTTTCCGTATAACGTAAACCACCAATCAATTGTCGCAATATTATACCATCATCGTTGAAATGTCCCAGACAAGATTGGGCATGAAAGAAAAGGCCGCGGCAAAACTGATATCGCGCATAATCGACAAGTTAATGCCAAGTATTCTTTGAAATCGAATGATGGAAGTATCCAAACTGTGTGCAAAAACATCCATTCCAATCAGTTTATGGCGTCACAAAATTCAAAGTTGGTTACTTGATAGAAAAATGTAAACAGTTTTCTGTGCCCGTTACATCTCTCAAGGATCAAAGAGGTCGGCATGTGCCGAAAAACAAGAAGATCGAAGAGCGAAAAGCTATGTTAGAGCACATAGAGAAGTACTCTAAATATGAAAGTCATTACACGCATAGAGACTCGCACAAAAAGTATCTTAAAAGCCACCTCAATATTAGGATTCTGTATAATGAATATAAAGCTGAGAATCCAGATGCTGCCTCCTATGACCTATTTCGAGAGGTTTTCAAGTCAACAGGTTACTCATTCAAACAACCACAAGTCGATACATGCAAGACATGTGATTCTTTCGTATTGAAAATCAAGCAGAGTACTGATTCAAATGAAAAAACTCAGTTGACATTAGAACATAATCAACACAAGGATATGGCTGACTTAGCATACAAGTTGAAAGATGCAGATAAGAAGCAAGAGATGATCCAACATTGAGCGTTATAGTATTTGACATGCAGCAAGTCTTGGACACGCCCTCACTGACAGCTAACGTTTCTTTTTATAAACGCCTCCTCTCAACATTCAACTTGACTGTCCGTGACTTCAGCACAGATGGAGGAATCACTAGCTGCTACATGTGGCACGAAGCAATCGGGAAAAGAGGGTCTGACGAGACTGCTTCTTGTGTTTTGAAAAAACTTGAAAGTCTGCCCGAAAGTGTGACTCATGTCATAATTTACTCAGATACATGTGGCGGCCAAAATAGAAATATTAACATGGCCAGTATGTTTTCATATTTTGTCAGTAATAGTCGCCACCATGTTGATTGCATTGATCAGAAGTTCCTCTTGCCAGGACATACTCACCTTGAATGCGATGTAGATCATGCTCGCATTGGAAAATCAAAGAAGACTGCTGAAATTCCCATCATGACGCCCCGAGACTGGTTTCAATTCGTCCGCACTGTAAGAGGCAAAAAGCCATTTCAAGTACATGAAATGACTCAAGACAACATACTGTCATTTTCGGAGCTAGTACAGGAATATTTTACTAGAAGGCATACTGATACGGAGGGTAGAAAAGTGAACTGGCTCGAAATGAAATGGATCAGGTATGAGAAACCCTTTGGGGCAATCCAATTCAAAACTTCATGCGATGATGAAAACTTTAGAGTTCTCGATTTGAGACGATTCAAACGGGGCAAACCACCGACACCCTCATTGACAAAATGTTACGATGGGTCACTTCCCATCAATCCTCTCAAGAAAAGGACCTACTCAGTCTCCTTCCACTGATTCATTCTGAATGCCACAGTTTTTACTTAAGTCTGGAAACCAGTGCCAGAGCAGCAGAATTGCCAGAAGATCATTCTGTTTGTTTGTTAACTTCCTTTTTCTGAAATAAAATGAGTTTTTTTTTTCATGAAAATATTGTTGATTTTCAAAGATAACATCACTTGTGGAATGCCAATACCATACTACCCAACTTCATTCACAGGAGAGTCTCTTCTGAAATTGAAGGAAATATACAATATGTGCACCAAGAAAGATGACAAGAAGAGGGCAAACACCAATATGGACGTACTGTGAGCGATATGTCAATTTGTTCAATGAAACAGGAAGACAAAACAGGATATGTCAAATTTATACAAATAATTTCCTTATCCAGAAAAATGTTGCACTGCCCTGCCAGAAGAGCAGACTTTTATGGAATTGCTGCATTAATCTGAATGCGATCTTAATTTCAGTGATCCCGCAAACTTTATTATTCGTTTCCTGAACAATCCTCTTTTTGAACATATATGGTTTTGCCTTGGTACCACAGATATAATCTTGCTGAATATCACTCGACCATGACAAATAGAGACTATTATTTTCTTCAATTCATCTCGAGTACCTTGTATTTTGAGGCAATTCAATTCGACCATATGAACATTAATAATCATAGATTCAGATTATTAATGTTCGTATGGTCTCATCAAATTGTCAAAATACAAGGTACTCTCGATGGAATTATGAGAAAAATAATAGTCGGCTATTTGTCATGGTCTCGGGATATTACCAACGAATATTGCTAATTAATGAATGTTGGTGAAACTGAAACTAGTGTGTGACGAAACACTCTGTCAGCAACAGGGTTGATGTGAAAATTCATGATATCAAAAGTATTGCTACACATTTACAAGGCGGATCAATAAGAAATATAGTAAAAAAATAAATACCCTAAATTCAAGGCTTATATTCAAAATATCGTATAAGTATTAAATATTTTTGAAAAGCGCAAAGCACCAATAATCCAAATATGAAAAAATATACAGGGTATGATAACAGATTATTTTGAAAATCTGAATACGCCACTGGAGTCCACGTGAAAAACTATATGAGTGACAGTTTTTACTTTTCTCAACTCCCATCAGAAGTTAACGTGGTAACTGTGTGGGCAGGTTTGAAACGTGCCCAATATTCCCAAACATCTGGTTGGTCAGACTGATGGTCATACTTCATATTGAACGTATGTGCCCGGTCAAAGCACAGACTGGACACAGCCTATATCTTCAAATGTAAGTGAGATATCCCGTAAGGACATCGAAAATGAGACAGCCTGTACGTATACGCAAGTATGCACGCACTGCCTGCGAATAAGCACTTCCCATAAAAACATCGCAAGTTGAATAAAAGCTTGTAAAAATAATAAAAACAAAAATCCTAACCGTCTTCCGGGTCTAATGGCTTGAGACCTTGCAGTCGCAAAGAGTTCACCGTCCGTTTGACTTCTGGATGGATGAGTTTGAGCACGGTAATGGTTCTGTCTAGTATGTTTTTGGCCAACGTTTCATGTGTTCTCGATTCGTGGGGCTTGCATATCTTGAAGTCTTCAATCGGATTTGTTGAATACCTGGATCAATAATGAAATATACAGGGTGTTATTCAAGTATGTGATGAAACTTCAAGGGACGATTTTTTAAGTGATTCTAAAGGTATGTTCATGCTTGTACGAATCCGCAAAATTTATGCGAATCGCAAAATATGAAATTCTCAACAGATCTCGACGTATGATTTCTTCATTTCTGGCCCCACCATTGATATAAGTTCATCAAATTTAAGGCACGTTACACGAAAGTAATTGACATATTTATTGGGGTCATTCAGTCGTATTTATCGAACGAGGCTGTAATAATCTCCGTACATTTTTCGGCATTTTGAAATGCTTTGAACACTACAGCTCCTTTTTTGCGTCTGGACACATCATAAGCTCTATAGAGACGATAAATATAATTATTTGAACTTCAGAGTACACAGGACGTATCAATTTATTTGAAAACATTAACATTTTGTACAATTTTTGAGAACAAGCTCTCAATTAAACAGAAAACATCTTGTAACTATTTATTTACATCTACCTTCATTCTTTCTACACAAAACGTTTCCAAGGTTGCATGATTCATGAAAGACAGTAATACCAACTATTCAATAACATAGCTACACTAAAATGATGCCAACTTCACAATAAATAACATAGAAGTTGACACTGTTGCCAGATTTACCATTGTTCTCTTACAATACTATATTAAAATTGATTCGTCCAGAGAATCCTTCCTACGAAGACAATTTAATCAAATGAAGAAATTGAGAAATTTATTATAATAATTTTGTGTACTTACCTGTAATCTAGTGTCTAGTGTCTAGTCTCGTCTTTTTTCGGCCTCTGCTGTCCGCTTCTCAATTCCCCAATTTTGATATCAAAATAACACATTTTATGCATACTGTGTGGTTATGATTCCATCCGAATTCGTAAAAAAGTTCAAATATTTCAACTTCATAGAATTTGATATTCGCAGACGCCATTTTATTCGCAAAAAATTTGCGGAATTCGTACAAGCATGAACATACCTTGAGACAAAAAGTCCATTATGCCCATAGCTCTGAAAAAGCATAATTTTCAAGATAGACAGTGTCAGACTTTTATTATAGTTTTTTCGTAAATCTATAGTTATGACCGTATTAGTATCTCACTTCGACAAATAACAGTGCAATATTTCTACAACATTGGATCAAAGATTTTTGCGATATCTACGGAAAAGCGATTTTCAATTCAAATCTTTAAAACGGTGTATTTCCGGACCCATGTTTACATGAACTTTTCGGCTTGGAATCACTCGAAAAATCAACTCTTGAAGTTTTGCCACATACTTGAATAGCACCCTTTGCTAGGGGATAGTGGGCGTGAAAAAAATACGATTATCAGATGCAAACATAGAATATACTGTGTTTTTCATAAGGTTGGCATCATATGGAAAGGACTTTTAATAATAGATTATTTCGAAATTCGACTCGAGCGTAAAGTTTTGCCTCAAAAAATATGAAAAATTACCTACTCGGTGGTGACTTTCGTTTCGCTGCATATAAAATATTACATTATTTCTAATTAATCGCTGAAAATGGGCTTATTTGTTTGAATTTCGATGAAAGTTTACACAGAGTTGAATTCGAACTCTCAGTTTTTGATACAAAACTGATTCACACCAGTAGCTTCATCATGCTTCTGAATTTCAATTACTAATTATCGACAGAAATATGATTTTCTTCAGAAAATAATAATGCTCGCTTCAAGTTCTTGCTACCTCTTGGTTGACTAGTTTGATGCAATTTATATAGTTGAATTTTTCCAGTCCTGAAATGGTGCTAGTAGTCTATCAAAATATCATAAAACTACTTTACGTATCTAACCAATTTCTTTTTTTATTAATTGACTCCGCCGTTACTTGATGGAAATCCATGGCAAATGTAAAAACTCCACAAACGATAAGATTTCCACAAAATTCTCAAACACACGACATGTTTCGCTAACACAGTAGCTTCGTCTATCGCCTGAACAATGGTTCATTTTTACATTCGTATCTAACCAAACTTTAGGACAGTTTTGTAGAAGGTACAATTAGAAGAATTTTTTCAGTGAACTTTTCTAAATTCAATGTTTTCAGTGATTAATTTGAAAAAAATAAATTTTGACATGTAGCGAAAGTCACGTGATCCCGACCAAGTAGGTAGGCCATTTTAATCTCTTTATCATTATTATCATTAAAAGTTTTTTCCATATAATGATAATAATAATGAAGTTCATTCAAAATGTTGACATAATATGAATTGAAAGTATAAATATTGGTATTGAATGAACAAAGAAAACCTTACGAAGTATAACTTGTGAGGAATAAAAAATGAAAATTATGGTTATTAAATCGATTGATTTATTCGGGACAGAAGTAATTTATAAATAAAAATGAATTGCTTTTCATTCAAACATCGAGTATGAATAAAATTCAGTACTGTTTCAAATGTTGTATACATATAGATATTGAATATTAACCAGAGAAGTAAATAAACTCCTTGAAGAGACTAATATAATAATAATAATAAAAAGGATTTGACTTCTTCAATATCACGCGGAATTTCATCATACGAATAAGGAATCAAATATTTATAATTTCTTTGGCCAATTGTTTTGTTAGATTTATATTTCAATGTTCTGTTTTTGTGTCTTATATCAGTTTAATTTTTTAAATTTAAGGGCGCGCATCACAGTGAAATAGTTCGCACACAGACACCAGTGAAACTATAAATATATCACAGCCGTCTAGTGGCGCCATAATTATAGTTTCATGAATTATTTCTACAGAATCCTTTAGATACATTCGATTCAATCAATAGGGAACCTCATCAATAGATGTCTCTGAATAATGTTTGTGGCTGTACTAAGGGAACAGGTACAAAATCACCTACAGTGTTGCCAGTATTTAATCAGAGTACGTCGCCAAATTAGTAGTAGTAGAAATTCATAATAGTGGAATGATATATTTCACATTATTATATTTACCACCTAGTATTCCCATCCTGTGATGACCTCACCATAGAATGAAAGTCACGATAGTTTATATCTAACATATATTATTGATTCTCTGTCACAGTGTTTGTGGCCAAACTCCTCCGAAACGGCTTGACCGATTCTTATGAAAATTTTTGTGCATTTTTGGTAGGTCTGATAATCGATCGTAAACTATTTTTTAAATTGGAAACTCAAGATGGCGGATCCAATAAGGCGGACGAGTTTTCGAATTATGATCCGATTCTATTCAAAATCTCTGTATCGGTTGGTTTTCGGGATTGAAAATAATGATACTTTCGTCAGAATAAGAAAATTAAATATGGTGGATCCAATATGGCGGACGAGTTTTGTACTTGTGATCCGAATATTTTCAAAATTGGTATCTGGGGGTTTTCGGTATCGGAGAATATGATTCTTTTGTCATAATCAGAAAAATAAAGATGACGGATCCAATATGGTAGAGTTTCGTAATTATAACCCTATTCTATTAAAAATTGGTATTTGGGGGTTTTCGGTATCGGAGTTTATGATTCTTTTGACAAAATTAGGAAATTGAAGATGGCGGATCTAATTTGCATATTGGATCCGGATCTATATAGGTTTTCGTTGAAAGGGATTTTCTCTTTTCATTTCAGGGTTCTGTGGCCAGAGAATGAAGAAGTTATACGTATCATTGTACCTTTGGTTCTTATAATCATTTGAACTTCCCGGAGATTTTGAAGTTTTTGTTGACATGTTTTCTCTGTGCGTTTTTGAAACATTTCAGACACATTATTTACCTGATGAAAATAGATGAGATGTTTATGATATATTATTATCAAAAAATTTTCCCATATGATGCCAACTTTATGAATGATACTGTAGATTGTAGAAACATAATATAAACAAAACACCTGCTAACGTCAAATGGATCTCGCTCTGTGCGGATGACTCGAATCTACTTGGATGGTAAAGCCACAAAGCCATTGAATTTGGACTCGCGATACTCATCTCACTCCCAGAAGCCCATCAAGCCGTCTCAAAAGTCGCCTGTCGCCAAGTTCAATTTTTGGTCGCCAAAATAGGTTCAGAGATAGCCCAATTGTCGAGAAATCGCCCATACTGGCAACACTGGTCACTTATCGATTTTTCTTTGAAGTCCAGTTGGAATCGTTCGGGGAATCACATACACTGCCTGATACCGCGACACCGCCCGCTCCGCCAGTTGCAGTGCTGCCAGCGTTCTGCTATTATATATTATAACACTGATGTTTTTGTATATATCAGTAGGGGTCAATCGTTCATGTTCATGACATTTCCTTAGACCTGGCATCACTGGTCACTGGTTGAAACTAAGTAGCACCAGATTTCTAATTCTTAGCAAATGAGAAAAGGAGGAAAGGATTGATTACTTGCTTTCATAAAAAATAATCTTTCGAGTTTCATATGGGCCTATCACAAAAGACAATATCTTGTTTATGCCTACACTAATTTTTTTATGAATATTAATAGGGTTGCCATCCGTCCGGATTTCCCCGGACATGTCCGGGTTTTAGAGGCGTCCGGGGACGTCCGGGCGGGTTTTGAAAAATTGTCCGGATTTTCGTCAGTTCAAACCACTGACATAAACTATTATCATGTCAGTGAAAGTTTGCTCAAAAATTGAAAATTTGTAGATTTGGTATTATTTATGTGACTTATATAGTTTTGTTTCAAACTCTTGATTGGTTTATTTTTTGTTTAAAAATGTTTTTGAGTTTTTATTCGATTTGTGCAACAAAAAATATGTAGGTAATATACCCGAATTATAGTGATATTCACCATTCACCTTTGAACTCATTCATATGTATATGAAAATGGAATTACACAAAATGATTCCGAGTTTTCAAAATTCCCGCTGTCCGGATTTTCAAGTAGCCTTGTCCTGGTTTTCACATTTTCCAGATGGCAACCCTAATATTACCTGTCATGAGTGGATTATGTATACTTACTTCAACACCAGTTTTTTGAATGGGAATTCAAGATAATCAAAACTATTTTCTATAAATTGGAAGAAAAGTGGTGGTTACGTTACGATTGAGATATGGGATATGAGAATTTCTCAATTTTGACCAAATGATCATAATCTCCGACCCCGAAAACCCCCAAATACCAATTTTGAATAGAATTGGTCGATAATTACAAAACTCGTCCGCCATATTGAAACCGCCATCTTGAATTTCCCAATTTTGACTAAAGATTCTGAATCTGTGACCCGAAAATCCCAGATACCAATTTTGAAAACAATTGGTCTATATATAATTTCGAAACTTGTCCGCCATATTGGATCCGCCATCTTGGATTTCCAAATTTTGAGGAAATAATTGTTATCTCCGACTCCGAAAACCCCCTAGATACCAATTTTGAACAGAATCGGATTATATTTGAACAACTCGTCTGCCATATATTGTATCCGCCATTCTGAATCTCCTCATTTTGACGAAGAAATCATAATATCCGATCCCGAAAACCCTCAGATGCCAATTTTGAATAGAATCGGATTACAAAACTCGTCCGCCATATTGGATATCCGCCATCTTGAATTTTCAATTTGAAAAATCGTTTACGGACTGATTCTCAGACCTACCGAATATGCACAAAAATCTTCATAAGAATCGGCCAAGCCGTTCGGAGGAATTTGGCGTCAAACACCGTGACAGGGACAGGAGAATTTTATATATTAGATTGATATTATCAATCAACAGAGTCAGTTATGCAATACACTCGATATAGACTATAAAAAGAAAAAAAAGCGCAATTACTTACAAAAAATCGCAATGACGCAAAACGAAGTTGAAAAGCGACTTATTGGCAACACTGTTCCCCAGACCCAGAAAGAAGAAATGAATAGAAAGATAACTGTAATGTTTGTATTAGTTCTTGAAGGAGCGCAGCACGGTAGTTTCACTGTGTAGCCCTCTGAGAGACAATAGCTGAACTACTCTGCCACTGTCGAAACCTCGCTAACAATATGGCGATATTGAAAATAGATGCAGAAACGTCAGAATTATTTTCACGAACAATACATTCCCAAACGACAATGTTCCAGAAGCTGATTATTTCATCAAAAATTTATTGAATTGCTAACTTAGGGTATGCCAGGTTTTTATTCGATTCTGTTACACAAACGTTGTCAATGTTATTGTTTTTCATTACCATATATTTTTTTACACAAATCGAATTTCGCTGGAAAATTCCTTCATATCCTATTCTCAACCTTCGTCTTTAATATGTACCAACCACTTTTGCGCTTACACTTATAGTTTATTAATGATTTGGTACCAAACTGACCTCTGCATGGCAGTTTTGACTGATGCGCCCTCTTAATGTTATTTTTGTTTTTGAACATGTGAGTTGATAAACAATAAATACAAAGCTGATTTATATCCATCTTTTGGGATTGTTTGCATGAAAGGTCGGTTGGAAATAAATAATATATTCCATAAATAATTTTCAAAATCCATTTTTGAATAACTTCCAATTTTTTCAAATATATTTGCTTTACTCCTCCCCATCCTAAAATCCCATAAACTAATTGAGATTGAACTAAAGCAAAATATATCATTTCCAAAATATTGGTGTTGAATAAAGAAAGAAAACCTTAGGGAGTATAACTTATTGTGAGGTATATAAAATAAAAAGTATGGTTATTGAATCAATTGATTAATTCGAGACAGAAGTTATTTTTAAATGATGCCAACTTTATAAAAGACACTGTATAACAACTGATAACAGTATATTATGCACCTAGGATGAGTTATTATACAGCAAACACTGATGAGGCCTGGTGAGCCGAAACTGTACTGTCTCGCTCATGCTGACGATCGAAGTAACTGAGTGGTGAATCTATTTCCACTCAAGGTATATCAGTCAGCAAAGTGCTTTACTCGTTGTACCACTTTTTTACACTTGGCCGTTAGGTGGCGTTTACATGACTACAACAACATGTATCATCTGGTGTCTTTGAAATATAGAAATACTAGCTTTTACCCGCGGCTTCGCTCGCGTTGAAGCCCTTCAATACATATCAAAGATCATCGCATTCCAATAGAACTGAATCAATGTGATTCAGTATTTGAAAATTACTACATACCTCGCTATATACAATGAAGTTTCAAAAACTAAAAACCTATTTCATTGAAATAATTTACTACAACAAAAGTCGAAATGTATTTCACTACAACGAAAATATCTATCTGTATTGCTTCGGCCTGGATTATTTGCCGCGCCCTGTCTCTAGATGGGCCAATTCAGGTAGTATTGAATTCATGCATTTTGGATGCGCAGAAGACTAAAACGTCAATGTCAATCGTGGTCAAGTCCCTGAATATAAAAAAAAAATAAGGGTATCTCCTATGCAGTAATGAATTTGCGCCTTCGAAGTGCCTACCTGATGTTTGGTTAGATATTTGTCATTCTCATTTCATCATCTAAATAATCCGAGCCTTACGAGTCCCAAAAGACGTATTCTAATAATTAATAATATATAAGGTACAGGCGTATAGAGGTTGATGTCTGACTGTTGGATATTTTGTGTCCAACTCATGTCTGCCAAAATAAATTCTTTTACCCGTCGTAAAAAAAGTATATTTATTCAAATAAAAAATAAAAAAAATCGGTTGAGTAGTTTTTGCGTGAAAGTAGTAGATAGTAATATTATCATTATGTGAACTTATCATTCATAAAGAAAAATAATAGGAGAAAGCCCATTAAAACCTAATGGTCGAGCATGGGCATGTCTCTACATTCTTATTTTCAAATGAATTTTTGTTATCCATAATGATAGTTACAGGTGATTCAACTATATATTCCCAAGTTATAGGTCAAGAGAAAGAAAGCTATTCTAAGATTAATGATCATAATTAATAACTAAGATGAATTAATACAACTGTTGATGGGTTTGTGTCGAGAATAAAATGACAGTGTTTTTTTTAATCATACTTGAATCAAATTTCACTGAATTACATTAAGAGTTATTAGTAATCACACAGTGATTCTATTCAGCTTTTTTATGTATGTTTTGAACTTATCTTTTATCATACTAGACGAGTTAAGAGTTGTCAAATGATCTTTATAAATTTCAGGCAGAAAATTACATATTTTCGCAGCTAGGTAAGTAAAACAACGTTGTTCTATAGTCTTATTAGTAGTGGTAATCTGTACCATTATTTTCATTTTATTTCGAGTCGAATAAGGATGAGCAATAGGATTTAGGTATGTTTTATTTTTGTATAAGTAGGATATAATGCTGTGAAAGTATAGTTGTCTAATATCCATCATATTGGTTTCAGAGAACAGCAGATCAGAATGATTTGTGTTTGGTTTAGAATGAATTATCATGAGAATTTGTTTTTGTAGAACATCGATTTTTTTCAAATGGCACGGTAAAATTCCTTGCCCTCTTATATCTCTGGGATCATTATGTGTTGACTGGGTAGTGACGTACGTGTATGAACGGAGTTATTCATTTCCTCTCGGGAATACGTAACATTTAGGATTGTTGTATGATACTTTCGCGGTGTCTATTCTAATTTAGTCAGAGGTCTAGATATGAGTTATATCAGTGGATTCAACTAACCCTACGACGGTGGCGACCTTGTTGTGGTAGGTCGGGTTAAATAATCACGATTCAATAAAAAAATAACGATCTAATCGAAAAAAAATCAGATTTTTTGCAACTCTGCACTCACTACCCTAATGGAGTTAGAAAACACTGAACATAATGTCAAATAATGACGTAGACAAGACTTTGACATAAGTCTAAGTCAATGTCAAAGGACAAGAAATGAAATTCCGACAATGAGCACAGGCATGTAACAATAGCTGATGCAACTACTTAAGAAATGTGGAGGTAGGAAAGAGGGTGCATGTATTTGAGCAAACCTGAAAACCATTTTCAATGAATATACCACGGAATAAGAGTTGAGACCAAGGTAGATAAAGTAACAGCGATAAAATTTGAACCATTAGTTTAGATTTAAACACGCGCTGGCTGTTTGCCTCATCAATTTTATTGATATTTTCTTCAAGTAGCGCTTTCATAAGGGCACGGGGAACCCCTTTTTTAAAAACCCGTTAATTTTTGGTGTTTTCAAAAAAAGAAAACCTTTTGGCAATAACCCTTCATATACAATTTTGATAAATGATATTTCGATAAGATTAATATCGTATGCGCTCTCAGGGCACGGGGCCCTGCATTTATTGAGAAACCGTTCTTTCATTTATAAACTCGATTTTTCGACTATGGGCATTGACAACAATTTCGACAACTAGTAGCATTACATTCTTTCAACTCCAAGTAAGTCAAGAACAAACTATGTAATTCTTTCACATCAATCTTTTTGTATTCAAGAACTTTCAAGTAGGCTGAGGATGCTCTATTATAAGACCGAAACATGTCTCTTCGGATTGTGTAACAACACCATTAAAATTTGTGAAGATGACTTCTAGCATTCCTTCCTTTGAAAAATTGCACTCCACAGCAATATGGACTCCTACCAGAGATTAAATGTATTCATGTCGTATCGTCCGTGCAATGTGTAATCGTGAAAGTATGGTAATAGAATAAAGTGACGTCCTTGTATAAACGGAGTTATTCATTTCCACTCGGAAAAACGTAACATTTAGGATTGTTGCATAATACTTTTCAATGATTCAAGAATGTATCGCGGTGGCTATCTGTTCTTATTTAGCCAGAAGTCTAGATATCACTTAAGTCAATGGAATCAACTCAGCCTACTACTACCTTGTCGAACCTGTCGACGGTGGCGACCTTGTTGTGGTAGGTCGAGTGAAATAATCACGCTTCAATAAAGAAATAATGATCTAATCGAAAGAATAGTAGATTGTTTTATTAGGATCAAAAGTGACACTTTGTTTGACAAGCGAATTTTACATTTGCGAGGCGGAGCGTTGAGCGGAGCCGAGCGAAAGCAAAATTTGAGAGTCAAACAAAATCACTTTTGATTCGAATGAAACATGCTATTTTTTCTGCAACCGAAACAATTAATTCAAATAAATATGTGAAGTAACCACCAATGCCGTGCCATACGTATGCATTGCAACAAATCAAAATCAATGAAAAATCCGTGTGGTGAGAATATTCTACATGCATTAACAGCAGGTTTATTCAATTTTCAAGGATGTTCGAATTGAAGTTTCAATATAGATACAACCACAGAGTGACATATTTGTGTATGGACCAGGTGCTCTAATGGCAAATACAGCGCCAGTGCCAGGTATAGGAACAAGACATGGAAAATGTTAGGTTAGTGAGCATATGGACAATAATAATAGCGATTATTTATTCCTCTCCATACTACACTGTGTTTGACTTGATAATCAAATAGAGGTAAACAATATCGTTGTCTCAGACAAAAAAACTATTGCTTGCCGTGATTATTCAAAAACGAGTTATCCATCCCGAGAATAAGGAATGAAATACAGATCAAGCAGGTATGTGAATTTTGAAGGCTTTCCTGATCAAAACAAGAATACTTAACTGAGATGTTTGACATTGCTATAATTGACTATCATAAGGTGTATTCATATCTCCAGCACGGGTATGAAATTCAAATCTGCCGAAATCGGAAACAAATCAGGTATGCGTCCCAACCCAAATAACCAACCGTAACAATGTGTTTATTCTTGTTGACATCTAGTACATCCTTTTTAGTTCTTAGGAGTTAAATTTTAGCTCCTAGGAACTAGTTCAACTTTAGCTCCAAGGAACTAGATATGTTGCCTAGCAACAAACCTAAATTTATGTCAGTAATGGAAACTTCAATTCAAGAGCTGATTTTGGTATTAAAATGAACGACTTTTGTGTCGGTTGCAGAAAAATGAGATTTTTTGCAACTCTGAACTCACCCTACGACCTTGTCCAGTCCGTCGACTGTAGCCACCTTGCTGTGGTAGGTCGTCTCGAGTTCTAGCACAGCTTGCATGACGCGCGTCGGCTTGCAGTTGCCGTTCAACAGCGTGGCCGTGAGGCCGATGACGCGGGGCGGCGAGCCAAGCGAGCCGAACGTCTTCATCAGCTGGCGCATCGAGTGATCGTTGACGCCGCGATGGCATTCGTCGAAGATCAGCAGGTTCACGCGGTTCAAATCTGGAATACATACATTTGTTTGTGTTTACCTCTATCGATGATTCTTATTATTGATTATTATCCTGTGGTAACTGTATCGTTAGGGTTCTTTGATCAATAATATTCACATTATACTGAAGAGTATTATTACACGGGCATAACAACATACAACTGCGAATGGCATAATATGCTACTAACCTACAATCGAGAGACCAGGCGGCAAGTCGAATGCCAGGTATAAGATTAGCCAGTGGTTAAACCAACTGACAGAACAGTAACATTTGGAGTGTCATTGATCTCACTGGACTTTCCTGAAATTCTGCTGTTCCAAAATGATTCGGTATTTACAGTGATATTACTTGTGCTGAAGTATGTCAGTGATCAATATTGAATGTTATTCTGAATTATAATTCTGTAAGGGATGCGGGTTCTGCAAATATTTACAATTAAGTACTTGGGCGCCGCATATTATATAGTGGTAGGTCCACTTGCACTAGAGTCAGGATGGTATTAATTTGATAAGAGTTCGGACACAGAAATGACAACCGTTAGGGTTTTTGAATGATTAAGTTACACACCTTGCATTGTGACAAGAGCACCATAGTCGTCCCGCGCTTCTTCATTCAAAATTGTTTGAATTTGACAATTAATTTTATAAACGTCAGAATTAAAATAAAATTTCATAATTATACTTTCGAGAAAAAAGCAGCTATGGAAATCACGTGCTGTGTAATAAATTGTGCCAATTCTGAAAAAAATGGATATCGTTTATTCAATTTTCCAAATCAAATATCAAGCATTCGTTTATGGAAAGAAGATATGAAACGGCCTGGGTGTAAAATCAATTTGAAGACGAGCGAAATTTGTGAGGTACTCATTGAAATTCACTTCTTATAACAGGATCTGATTAGAATGAAACTATATTTTAGGTCCATTTTCAAACAGAAGATTTAAAAATCTGTTTGAGAGAATCTGCTGTTCCATCAATTTACAATGCAGACGATTTCAAGAACAAAATTCCTTTATTCATCACACAAAATACAAAACAAAATAATCATGGAGAAAAAGGAAATGATCGCATAATTACATAATGAAATTGAAAAACGAAACTAAGGAAAGCAACTAAACTACAACGTCATATATCATTGAATGGCGTTTATGGTGCCACCAAATTCAAAATTTAACAGTGAAAAATAAATAGATATTCATGTTTCAAGGGAATTATTATAAGGGCCTTAATTACGCTGGAGGTTATCGTTTTGGAAATATTTTCTATATCGATCCATGTTAATTATCTCCTAGGCCGCTAAGTGAAGTTGCTGAGAACTTTACAAAACCAAGTATTCGGTAGGTATCGTCATAATAAATTACTTTTTTCCCATGGAATGTTTATCGAAAAATGATTTGTTCTCTGTATTTCAACACCCTGTCTCTCCAAAATGAAGCATTTCCGGACACAACATTATATAGACTTTAATGCTTAAAATTGTCTCAGGAATTCTTCACTTGAACGTACTTATGGTACTTCCTGTATATTGAGAATACCTACCTTTGATTTAATATTAATAACTTCATGTTTTATACTTATCACTGGAATACAGTTTCACATACAATAATAAGGAATTATAACTATAAGTCTATCCATATGTGTATATTTTCTAACATTAAAATGTTGTTAAATGCATTCTTTTCATTTATATAACAGTTGTTCTGCTAGAAGTGTTACACTATATAAATTGAAGTGGGTACGTTTGTATCCTATATCCATTGTCCATCTACGGCTATGATTGATTTGACAGAAAATATAACCTCTAAAATCGTATCTGACAATCAGGCGCTTCTAGGGAAATTGAAAAGACAAAGAGCAGGATATGTGTCTTATTATTTTATTCACTTAAACCATTGTAAACTACTCAACACTAATTTCGTCGCACACCAAAATGTCGCCCCTGTTATAATGTGAATAACTTTTTTCAGTTTAGAACAATTTGAATTTGGTTCACACTGTTCGATAGCCCAGTCCTTCAGCTATAATCTCGTACTTCATTGAAACATAAGGGTATTCACATAAAATCTCTACATGGTGTTTTCCGACACTGTGCAAAATTTCGGAATATTCAAAAGGCTCTCAAATGGTGAAATTTTTTTTTTTCTCAACTTCGACAACAGAGGCATGAAGATGATCTTATTACCTCGAGATGTTACGCGAATCAACTTCCTATCTCTCTTATTTACAGAGTGATCTCAAAAAATCAACTTTTTGGTTTTGCAGCCATAACTTTTTTCCACGTCAACCGATTTTAGAAATCTTAGGCTCATTTTGAATATAAAACTTCAGATGAAGAGATCTGGATATCAGAATCGACTCAAGATGGCTATCAAAGTTCTAGAGTTTTCTTGAAAGTGACCCAAATCTGGAACGCCCTCCGAATCTCGGTTGGGAGGAGAATTGGATGAAAATCAACTTGTTCTCGGAAAAACAATTCATTCTGGATGCGTCCATGTTTTCCTCGCTCTCAGTAGTCAAGGAAGTGCGTGAGAAAACACAATTGAAACATGTTCTTGCAGAAACATCAGATCATTTCTCCTCTGTAATGCATGGCCCGTAACCAACGTTACAAGAATCACAGTAAGTGACTAACAAGTCAGGTTAGACGTCGTTTTCGAATCATAAACAGATTTCGATAGTTTCGATGCCGCATCTAACGCGAATGTGGGTGACAACTTTGTTCTCGTTGATGACAATGCGAGACCGCATAGGGTTGTTGGTACATCATTTATGATGAGCCTTAGCTGGTCGGGTTTGTCAGTCCACTGTGATTCTTGTAACGTTGGTTACGGGCCAAGCATTACAGAGGAGAAATGGTTTGATGTTTTTGCAAGAACATGTTTCAATTGTGTTTTCTCACGCTCAATTCTTGACTACTGAGAGCGAGGAAAATATGGACGCAACCAGAATGAATTGTTTTTCCGAGAAAAAGTTGATTTCCATTCAATTCTCCTCCCAACCGAGATTCGGAGGGCGTTCCAGATTTGGGTCACTCTCAAGAAAACTCTAGTTCTCTGATAGCCATCTTGAGTCAATTCTGATATTCAGATCTCTTCATCTGAAGTTTTATCTTCAAAATGAGCCTAAGATTTCTAAAATCGGTTGACGTGGAAAGAAGTTATGGCTGCAAAACCAAAAAGTTGATTTTTTGACATCACTCTGTAAATAAGAGAGATAGGAAGTTGATTCGGGGAACATCTCGAAGTAATGAGATCATCTTCATGTCTCTGTTGTCGAAGTTGGGAAAAAAATTTTTCTCACCATTTGAGAGCCTTTTGAATATTCCGAAATTTTGCACAGTGTCGGAAAACACCATGTAGAGATTTTATGTGAATACCCTTATGTTTCAATGAAGTACGAGATTATAGCTGAAGGACTGGGCTATCGAACAGTGTGAACCAAATTCAAATTGTTCTAAACTGAAAAAAGTTATTCACATTATAACAGGGGCGACATTTTGGTGTGCGACGAAATTAGTGTTGAGTAGTTTATTATAGAAAATAGAAAAGGACAAAAGTTTAGCTGTGTCCGAACTCTTATCAAACTAATACCATGCAGTGACTCTAACTTGCACCAGTATAAACCAGGGGTCGGAGATTTCAACTGTCAACTTGAAAGTTCATCTTATTCAATCTCCGGATCACTAGTTGTTCTAGTAAAAGAAAACTCAAATTAACTGAGGCACATATACTATTTATTTAGCCTAATATAAACAATTTATATACCTCAAATCTACATTTATTCACATAACAGTATTTACAAACGACCCTAGACTCCTACCGCTTCAGAGTTCCATAGTATGTTCCCTCATGAGACATGCGGTGTATAAAAGCACGCGGATACAACAGCTTAACATTAGCTCGCGATTAAGCTTACAATAGATGGTCAATTCTGGAACAAGTTGTAATGGGCATAGAACAACTAATGTTAATAGTAGGGGAGGCAAAGAGGCTAAATAGGAATTTACTCGAGCGTCGTGGGACGTATCAGATTGTGAAGATTAGAAGCGAAAACGAAAAAGTTTATATGATATATAACTTTTCACCGGTGGGGAGAGCGTGTACAGGTGTACAAAAATGTAAAAAAAAACAGTCACATGGAAATACTCGAGCGCATCAGATATTAATAGTGTATGCGCGTCAGATATTGAGAAAGGACGTTAAGTGAATCCTCAAGTAGCTCCTATTCAAAAGACTGACGATTTGGACGCGACCAAAAGTCATGATCAATTTTTTAAAATGCAAAAGAAAATCGTGACCTTGAAATACTCGAGCGCGTCTGATTATTATACAGACGCTTCATCTTGATGTCCTTGTATCGACCCATTATCTGAAAATTATGTAGAGAAATCACCTTAATCTGAAGGTTGAATTTTTTCAACTGAATAACTAAAATATAAAATATACAGGGTGGGTCAGTTTTTTGTAGCAGGACATCAACAGCTCGGAGAATTCACAATTTTGAGATGGAATAAGGCTCATGTAGACATACAGGTTGGACCAATTGTGTGGCAAAATGGGATAACGGCTTTGCTGTTTGAGATAGATGAACAAAAATTCTTGAAAGGGTCTAGTCGCATGAGCAGTAAATTTCTGAAATATTTTGCGTTATACAGGGTAACTCAAAAATGCGTGGCGTCAAACTTATACTTTTTCTAATAGCACACATTGTATTTTATTGCATTTTCAGATTCCTCCTTATGAGTTGACAAGGTTGAAGCATTGATAATAATATACGAAGTGATACTTTTTTTTCAGTTTCCTACGTTACCACAATTACATACATAGTTCCCAGTGGCTGCAAGCACCACACTTAATTGATTTTTTTTCCTAATCTGATCGGCTGCCCTAAACTTTCGACACCATATAAAGGGCCCTGGTATGGTGGGTTCCTAACTGCAGGGGGTGATTTGTTAGGTCATTTTTAAAAGAAAAGTTCCTATGAACGTATGTCCGGAGTTGCTTCGTTTCTGAGATACAGGGCGTTGAGATTAAAGAAAAAAAACGGTAATTATAAAATATCATGAATATCCTGGAAGCGATTTGGTTGTAATTAGGTACTTTTATTTGTCAAATTCTCTAAAATAAGTATTTCAGAAATTTACGCTGTACCATTTCAATAGCAGAAATTGTTTGTTGGTGGTACGGATTCCATACCTGACTGCAGTATTCCAGTTTACTTCTAACCAAACTAAAGTATAACTGACAAAGTGCTTCTAATGATTTAAATTCAATTTTTTTTTTAGAACCCAGGTCCTTGTGTTGTGTGACTCGTGTTAGAGATTCATCATTGATGACATAGTGGTACATAAGAGGATTATTTTTTCGTGAATACGTCATCACCTTACATTTGCTGACATTGAGCGATAGTTTATTTATTGAACACCAGTTTTTCAACAGATTCAGATCATTTTGTAAGGAAATGGCATCCGATAAGTCGTTAATCCTTCTGAAAATTTTCATGTCGTCAGCAAATATGAGGGATTTCGACTCAAAATTGGAGCATACATCATTCACGAATAACAAAAATAATAAGGGTCCCAAATTTGAGCCTTGAGGCACACCTGATGTAGCTATAAACTGTGAGGATTGAACTCCTTCGTATTCGACATAAAGTTTGCGGTCTTTCAGGTATGTCCTCAATACATTGATAAGGTTTTTGGAGAATCCAAAAGATACTAGTTTATCTAATAACCTGCTGTGTGATACACGGTCAAATGCTTTACTGAAATCAGTGTAAATAACATCAACTTGGCATCTTGAATCTAGAGCATTCGAAACAAATTCAAATATA
Organism: Phaedon cochleariae; assembly: GCA_918026855.4. Classification (NCBI taxonomy): domain Eukaryota; kingdom Metazoa; phylum Arthropoda; class Insecta; order Coleoptera; family Chrysomelidae; genus Phaedon; species Phaedon cochleariae. The sequence goes on along the minus strand of OU896713.1, from coordinate 52,140,303 downwards.
CAGAGGTTTGTCGATGTACTGCGACCTTTCATGAAGCCATGTTGGTTTTCTGTAATGAGGTGACGAGTGTGTTCATACATCAAGTCCGCCAAAAGAATCTCGAATAATTTTGAAAGAGCAGAAACTAAAGCAATTGGCCTATAATTTGTTATTTCTGATGGTTTTCCTGATTTAAAAATAGGACATATACGTGAGTATTTCCATATATCAGGAAATTTTCCACTTTTGATAATCAGGTTGAAAATGACGACTAAAGGATCCAATAATTTGTCAATAGATTTTTTCAATAGCTTGGGTGGAATATTGTCAGGTCCAGATGACCACTTGTTCTTGAGTTTTTTGCAAGCATTGAGAATTTGAACTCGCGTAATTATAGGAACGTGTAAGTAACTGCTGTTAATCTTGGAGTACTCATCATTCATCGAAACATCGCTATCGAGATCATATTCCTCCTCAAGGAAAACACTTTTAAAGTGGGTTGCAAAAGACTCAATAATCTGTTGAGGGTTAACGAGCGTTTTCCCTTCGTGATTCATTCTACCAGGAATACGAGATTTTTGCTGTTTAAGGTTGATAAAATTCCAAAATTTTTGAGGATTGTCTTTGATACTACTTTCTGAGTTATCGATGAAAGTTTGATACGCCACTGCAATTTCAGTTTTGATAGCTCTTCTCAAATTTTTAATACGAGCTAAGTAGAAGTTGATCTTATGTTTTCTATACATTTTCAAATAGTGATTTTTAGATTTTATGTTTGAGACAATACCGATAACATTCCTTCTTTGTAGAAGTTCCTTTAAAAATGAATCATGGAATCGGATCCTCTACATAAAGGAAATGTTTCAAATGAAAGGAAAAATGTAAATTATGGAACCGGCTGTCACAAATAAGTCATGAACTGCAAACTCAGGATTAAAGTAATGTCATTTTCAAAAATGTCTTTTAAAGTTGTTGAGATATGAAAAACGGCTTCATTTTAGTTCAAATTGATAAAAATGGCTCGATATGCAATTTACCAATAAACAAACACAAGAATCGTAATTTGTACATATTTATGCAGTTCGCCTAGTGACGGAAGACGTATTCGATATTTTTGTGTCTTAACACAATATCTGTACTATCTTGAAGGAAGTATAGTGTAGTGGTAGAAAAAGTATAGTACATTCCTCGAGTTGTAAAGCAATTACGTATTCGATATTTTTGTGTCTTAACACAATATCTGTACTATCTTGAAGGAAGTATAGTGTAGTGGTAGAAAAAGTATAGTACATTCCTCGAGTTGTAAAGCAATTATTACGCACTTGTGGAGTTACACACTCGCCGCTCCCCGGCAGCGATTTTATTAAATATACTGTACGCTAGCACATACCACGCCCACCGTTATATCTCATCTTCAAAGTACTTTACTTAGGCAAAACTCAGAGACTATTTATCCTCAACGAACTAACCTATCCCTGATTGAAATATTTTTGAGGAAGGAAAACCGAATGGAGTGTAGAAACACATTGATTAATAATATATTTCAAAAGTTGAGTTCTTCAACAAAATTGAATAAAATGAGACTGTTTATCCTAAACGCATTAACCTATTTGACTTCAAATATTTTATGAAAAAGGAAAACCAGAATGAAGTAAAAAAACATTGGTGAAAAAAAAAAGTTGCAAAAAAAAGTTCAAGTTCACAGCGATTCGAACCATGGACCTTCAGACTGAAAGTCGACAGCGCTAACCAGTAGACCATTTGGGTGTATGAGTTTACTGCGTACAAGAGATTGACAACGAGAGAGCTTCAGTCGAATTCGTGTCAAAATCATGAAAAGTGTATTCTTGCGTTGGAGCACAGTATATTTAGTGCGATGTGCTGACTCCGAGTATATCGGTAATGTTTGGAGATATGACGTATTATGGTGGGCGTGGTTTGTGCTAGCGTGCAGTATATTTAGTAAAATCACTCCCCGGCATCATGTGTAACTCTCTCCACTTCGTGTATATTAAACTCTTCATTTATGTAATATAAGATTACATTTACTATGGATTTCTATCAAATAACGGCCGAGTCAATTCAAAAAAGACCCCTGTAGTAGGGCAACGAAGAAAAAGTGGGGCATTACAGCTAGTGTTAGTACAACTCACCCATATAATTGTTATTGACTAAATTGACCAGTATCTGAGAGGTCATAATGAGAACTTGATGTTGATCGAATTCCGTATACCACTGTTCTCTGGGCCAGAAATCCAGGTTCATCTCTCCGGTGTACTGACCCACGGTCAGATTCGTGTGGTCCAGAATGTATTTGCTATGCTGATCGACCAAGGCGATAGTGTTCACCAGTATGATCGTTATTTTCCCTCCATTGCAGTAAGATCTAAAAAAAAACAACGGTGAAACCTACAAAAAGAATGTGAAGCGTTTATCGCGTGAACAAATTTTTCTGAATATCGTCGGTAGATTCTTCTTCGAAGCACTGGTGGGCGGGTGAACCCCCCCTGCACGTGGGCCTACTTATTCGGGCCCATTGTGCGCCCACATGTTACGACATTCAGCTGGGTATGTCGACTGCCTTGGAGAAGTTCAGCAGCTTCCTCAGCTGAATCTCTTTTACGTCCTCTGGCCTCAAAATTATGTGGCCAAGGACAGCCCTCCTCTGATGCGTCAGTGCTGGACACTCAGTGAGGACATGTGATGACGTTTCGTCATCTTCCAGGCACCATCTGCAAAGGGGGTCATCCTTGATCCCAATAAGCTCTAGGTGCCTATTGAGGTGGTTGTGCCCCGTTAGGAGCCCCACTACCATTTCAAGGTTTCGCCTGTTTAGGAATAAAACCTCTTTTGCGAGCCTCTTCAAAGGTTCCTTTATGTGGAGCTTCGATTGTCTCATTCCTGGTGTGTCCTGCCATATTTTGAGGAATTGCTTTTGCAGCTGTTCCTCTATAGAGGACATTGCCAGGCTATTTGGAATTCCCAAGATTGGTTCCGGTCCGACCGAGGTCCGCCCTGAACCGATCTTTGCCAGTCTGTCTGCCTCCTCGTTTCCGGGTATTCCCGAATGTCCCGGGACCCACATGAGGCTAACTTTTCTTGATTTTGCCAGGTTTTCCAAGGCTTTTCTGCACTCGGACACCAATTTGGATGTGGTCGGTAGGTTAAGAATAGAATAGAATAAGTTTATCATGATTGACAAGAATGAATATTTGTATAGGATTCGTCAGGATTATATCTATAATTAATACAATAGAATACTAGTAAAAAATAATATGAGTATTTCGAAAATGTTGGATAAAATAACATCAAAAAAGTTAAAAACAGTTTATAAAACATAGTCAAGGAACTCACTAAGTGAGTAAACATATTTTCAGAGAGGAGAACTTTCATGCTATTCCTGAATTTGAGGTGAGTGGTACAATGCCTGACACTTCCTGGTAAATTGTTAAAAATGTTGATATCAATGTTTGTAGGGTGAGTGTAGGTTAGTTGTAAGGTTTTTTTTTTGGGTGAGTAAAGTAAGTTGTTGAATAGGAGTGTATGTCAGTTTGTGCAATTAGATTATTTCTATTGAGGTATATATAACAAGCAACCTCGAGTATATACAGACAAGCTAGTGGTAGAATGGTAAGTTGTATGAACAGTAGATTGCAAGGGTGAGACCTTGGCTTATTGAGGATGGTTTGAATAATTTTTTTCTGGGTTGAGAAGATATTTTTGAAGACTGGGGAAGTGCCCCACAGAATTTTACCATATATTAGACATGATTGTATTTCGGCAAAGTAAAACATTCGGAGACTATCGATATCTATGACTTTGCTCATACAATATGAGTTGATAAATTCTGGAATTTATCCCTTTAATTAGGCAGTTTGAAGGTTGATCTAGGAGATGGAATGGTTTTTTCTTTCTAGCTTTTTCCTCATTTTCTATATGTATATTAGAATACGAGTATGTATTGAGAAGGTATTATCATAATCATATCATAATCATTATCATAATAATTACAAAACTTGTTCGCTATACGCTATCTTGAATTTTCACATTTTGAGGAAATAATCATAATCTCCGACCTCAAGAACCCCCAGATACCTATTTTGAATAGAATCGTATCATGATTATGAAACTCGTTCGCCATATCGGATCCGCCATCTTGAATTTAAAAATTGTTGGCAGATAATTATAATCTACGAACTCAGAAACCCCCAGATACCAATTTTGAATAGATTCAGAACATAAATACAAAACTCGTCCGCCATATTGAATCCGCCATCTTGAAATTTCCAATTTTGACATAAGAATCATAATCTCCGACCCTGAAGACCTTCATATACAAATTTTGAATAAAATCAGATTATAACTACAAAACTCGAGCGCCATATTGGATAAGCCATCTTGAATTTATTATTTTTGTCTCTCACAATAATAAACAACTAGTGAAATCGGTCAATGCGGTTATCAAATTGTTGACGGTTCAAAAGTTATTCAATTTTTCTGAAAAACGCGGCCCATTTGAAGAAGATTGATAACAAAAAGGCTGTTAAGTTATACCATTTCGGAATCTGTATTAAATTAGCAATTTTTTCTTTATTTTTTTTCTATTTTTAATCAATCAATCAACTTCATTATTCCCAAGAAACAACATTTCTTTATAGCAGGGAACATGGTGAAAATATAAATATATTTGACAAAATGAAATGAAGAAGATTTGCATTTGAATGAATGAAACCCAACAACTTTCATATTTGAAGTTTTTCTCCACCTCATATGGTTGAAGCTGTAGGTAGGGATCAAAATATAAGGAGACACCCTGTACTATCAATATTATTATGACCTAAAGTTCAAAGTCGAATCGAATCTATGCCGTTTTGAAATCAGCATATTCCATTCGAAATTTCAAAAACCCAGATATGAACGTCGAGCCGTGACGTATCAGTCCCGAACTGATGTTATCTATCTCCAATAACTTGCAGTGAAATTGGTCAGCTCAAGGACAATAGGCGTGTTAGGACTAATACGTCACACCAGTCACACCAATGAATTGACACCATTTCTGGCGGTGGAAGTGTGTGTTTTGAAATTAACATATTCAATTTTTTTATCGTCCTAGTATGAATAGAATAATTCAAAATTATATACACCTAGGCACAATTACGGGAACGGGTAAAATTTACGCTAAGTTTGACATCAATTTTCTCTCGAACCGATTACTCGATTCAAATTTGTTTTTCAGGAATTGCAGCTTCATTCTTCGCGAATATATCTGAGAAATAACCACCTCCGAACGATTCGTCTTTATATCATATACAGGGGTGTAAAGAAAGTTCGGATTTTTCGGTATTCTTTAAGACATCCTGTGGAGTGAACCACTGATAATTGTAACGATTTTCCAACACCAAATTATTGCCCAATCTATCCCGAATATTTTCGTGTCTTATTCATCTTGATATCCCAATTATCTAAGAAAATATAGAGTTTCAAAGAAGAGGTGGATATTGGTATTAATTTTACCACCTCGAAACTCGAACTGGGGAGAACATGTCGTTTTTCAACTTGTTTCTGTGAGGATTTTCACTTCAAGATGAGAATTGTTCACAGTTTTACCTATCGGTTTACTGTTCAAAGACACATATACGAATACTCTCATGAATATGCAGGGGTGATAAAAGTTGCTCCAATGTTCTTTTGGTGAATTGCTATTTTTGTTAATCAACGTTGGCTATTTTGTTAATGTCATTAATTATTGTCAAAGTCAAGGAATTCACAATTCATAAATTCGATTAATGAAAATTCAACGTGAGATTTGACTCCTACTGATGTGGCGAGGGCTGTAGCGTTAATTGAAAATGACCAGTGGGCCAATGTTCTCTTAACATATGAGAGCCGCATCTGCACCAATTCAATAGATGGCAGGGAAAGACTATATCGCCGAGATAAACAAAATGAACAATTTGATTTTATATGGCAGAGGTTCAGTCATGGTTAGGTTAGGTTAGTCAAGAAACGACACATTTCCAGATCCAATTTGAGTTTCGAGGTGTAAAATTGATACCAATATCTACCTTTCCTTTAAAACTCTGTATTTTCTTGAATAATTGGGATATCAAGATGAATAAAAAACGAAAATATTCGGAATAGATTGGGCTCCGATTTGGTGTTGAGAAATCGTTCCAATTATCAGTGGTTCAGTCCACAGGATGTCTAAAAAAATACCGAAAAATCCGTACTTTCTTTACACCCCTGTGTATGATGGAAAGACTCATCGTAACTTATTTAGGTAGCTCTAATTATTGTAAAAATGTCATTCAATTATTTTATAAACCTATTGTAATTCTTTCTGAATAATTCTTTCTGAATAAACTATTATTAGTAAATTTGAAAGAAAAAAAAAAAAAAAAAAAAAAAAAAAAAGGTAATTATTCCTCAGACGTATTCGTGAAGAATGACGCTACATTTCGTGGAGAAAAAAATTTGAATCGAGCGATCGGTTCGAAAGAAAATTGATGTCAAACTTAGTGTAAATTTTGCCCGTTCTCCTAATTGTGCCAGTGTGTGTATTTACTGTTAGTTTTTTGCTGTAGAGTTCACGATGATGTCATTTTGAAAAATCAGTGGTCTCCACCATTCTGAGTTCAGACAACATAATTTCGCACTGTCCAACAGGATGTTCGTCTCTGAGAAACTCATCATATTGACGGCTATTCAAACTGGTCCCAATTCGGTGAAGATCGTACGACTAATAGCTGAGATATCGAGCGGCGGCGGGGGGGGTGGGGGGGGGGGGGTAATGTTCTCCAAGGATTCTGGATTTCTCAGTCTCTGAATGTGATCTAGTAGGCCTTGGTTTTTTAAAAAAATTGACGCCGCTTGGCTTCAAAATACACTTTTCCCCCTCTGCATTCCAGAAAATAATTCGTGAAAATCGGTCAATAAATAAAACATTTATGAGGGTGGCCCAGTTTCAAATGGGTCACTCTGTACATACCTACCATTTTTATTTTCAAATCCACCGCTCTTTATGTCGAGTCCAAGGTGGATAGAATATGGTGTAATCACAGACAGTGTTTTGTTTCTCCCAAAATGCTTGACCGCAGATTCCGCAATAATGGCATATTAGTTCTCAGTTGTCCGCAAGATGGCGACACTTTTTACAGATTTCTTTCACGACAAAAAACAGAATACGGCGCTTACACACCGCTTGCACCAGAAACAATAATATCATAACATTGATAACATAACCTCAAATCAAATGAGATTCAATTTGAAAGTACGAAACTGTAATTTTGGGGAATTCTAATTATCATCAGTTCTACCAACCTTGATTTTCGGTTGAGATTTCGCCATCTAACTGGTAAAATGCGACCAATATTCCGCGATATTGAAAAGAATCCTTCTGTCAACTAGGCCGTAGATCAAGAACTTTGACCGAAAAACAGTAGATAGGATTTGATAGGAGTTTCTACACCATCTTCTGTTCATCCTGGTCGAATCTACCGCTTATATCATTCTTGACCTAGAAACACTGACGTAAACGATGCCCTAAGTGTAACGATTGGGCAAACAATCTGAACATTTGGGAGGAAATGGATACTATTGCCCCCTTGATATTTTTCAAATAGCTATTAACCAGCAAATACAGCCTACATTGAAGTTCGAAGAAGTTTAATTAAAAACAGTTTGTTACAAATTGGTTCATCCCACCCCCGTACTTTCGTATTCCTATGGCCATTTGGATTTTTTTTGCAGTATAAAACTCAAAATTATGTACTTGTTATTAACACAAAAATCATTGAAGTTTGATGAAGAGTACATTTTTCATGTGAAATTGAACGAGCTTTCAGATTTTCCACTCATTTTGATCATAAATGAATTTAGAAGATATGAGGTAAATTATCGAAGTAACAGACTGCCACTAGCGCCCTCTATGAGCAATCTCAAAAGAAGTTGCAAATGCATATTCCTCATGTCAGAAAACCTAGAAATACAAGATTTCATGTTCATGCTGTTAAAACTAACGAAGTTATTGTGAAATTTTGAAAAAATATCTTCTCCTAAACCAGCAACATTCTCATCAGGCATATCGGGCTAAATCTCATTATTTTTGTGTTTACCATCTGCAGTTCAGAGATTTCCCATTCTTAATGAATCACCCTGTATACGCATATATTTTTCGAAAATTACAATCATGCATGTATCTATTATAGACTGTTGGCCCACGACACAGGGTTTATCGATGTTCTAAGTCGGTAGGCCATTTAAGGGACCCACTCACTTAGTCCAAGTTAACAGGAAGGAGTGCCTCGGAGAGTCGCAACCCAGTCCTTGCCCCGGCCCTGACCTCACCTTCCGGTTGGAAAAAAGTTCAAAATTTTATTTGAGGAGAAGCTCGGCAATGAAGTGCAATGATCTAATCTCACGACAATTGGGGCGCTTGCTGGTTTGCATACGCCTAGGTCACTCCCCAAGGGAGGCATACGAACCGGAAGTGGCAATTTTTCAATGTAATAGTCGATGATCGAAGAATGTATGCCCTTTGGCGAAACAATTAATTCTGACCCATTAATCAGTTTCCTGACATTTGCATACGATTCCGGAGAGGGGAGCTCGACTTATTCGAACATCAATTGACTAGACATCTTTCAAATAATCGATGATTTAAGTTCGTATGCAAATCTCTAGACCGATAAACTAGGATATTCTTTATAGTTGGATGCTATTTGCATACGAATTCAATGTGAGCATACGTTGTAATAATCGGGCAAACCCGCGCGTGCCTCGGTCCGGCGCGGCGCCCCGCACTGCAGGCCAGAGGTGCACCGAAAGCGAACTAGATAATCGGGAAGTCTCATAATCTCACTTCACATGAAACCGGGTCATAAATTATCTTCCTGGTAGTGATGAGGATATTCGAAGACGCAAATTGCAGATATATTTGTATTTATCCATCAGAAATTTACAGCTCAACAAAATTACATGTGTGAGAGGTTTAGTACCAAGAAATTTCTTTGTGTGATTTTAATTTGAAAAACAGGGCTTTGAAAAGATGATAAGAAAATTGACAACAAGATACTCGCAAGATGATCAAGAGGGATCGTACAGGAAGAAGAGGGGTGGATTATTGCTCATGATCGAAACTCACAATAAATCGAATTGAAATTCTTCCTGGGGCTTATGGGACTGCTTATCATAATACTGGCGCCTGAAAAATATATAAAGAATGTACATTTAGTTTGTTGAATGTTTTGGGTATAGTATGGGGTCCTGAACTTCAATCTACATTTTTGTTTTTCACATAAAAAAAAATTATTTGAAAATGAAATTATATTAAATGAGAACAACATTATATTTCGAAGGAGAAATTATACGTCGTCCTCTCAGAGTCATCTTCGCTCTCGCTGTCTGAAGATGATTCTCCAGAGTTGTCATCAGTACCTGTTATTGAGAATATTATTCAATTATTGAAAAATCTTGGCATGATCGAAAGATATACCTGATACTTTCTCAGTTGAAGTCTCAGAGATTATGATATCACCAACCTCTGCTGGGAGAGCTTCACCAAGGTACCAATGGAAATCGTACCCAAAAAAAGTATCAAGGGCCCAGCCCCCTTCATTATTTTTCATGTAACTGACAATGACATAACTTCATCAAATCCAGTATAGTTGAGTTCAGCGATAAGATTCACACGCTGCACTTAAATACAGGGTTACTGGTAATCCGATTCATACCACTGGTAGGGAAGGCAGTAAGAAGTGAATAAATCTGTAATATACATTATACTAAAGTAAATGGTTTTTGAGATATTTAAATATCGCATCTCCGACAAAAGGAAAAAACATTATTGAATGCCTAAAATCATTACATGCTACATTCTACCCGGATGCTGCAGCATTCATTGTTCAGATATGAAAATTGTTTCAGCAAAAAAAGGAAATACTTCAAACCCGGGATTCATATTTCTGGCACAATTTGACAATTTGGCGCATGATTGCTATAAGAGTGCTGCGTGTAAATGATATCGCTAGATGCTGTAGAGCTGTATTCGTCATAATAATCTCAACTCGATATTGAGGTAAAGTATAGTGTTTCAGTAAAAAGAAATCAACAACTACCCAATAGTTCATTTGTTATGAAGAGCCTGTGAATTTTTTGATAACAATGAAAAATCTCTTAGGAAAATCATTTTAATTGGTTTTTGAAATTTTAAAATCGGTTTAGAAACAACTAAGTTTCAATGGGAGATATTTGTGGTGAAACACCCTGTACGGAATGTGCAAATTGTATGCAAACTATCATCTCATATATACTGTGTGGTCCACTAACCATGGTCAAAATTTGAACATTTCTTCGATTATCGATTATTTGAAGAATATCCAGTCAAATGATGTTCGAATAAGTCGAGCTCCCCTCTCCGGAATCGTATGCAAATGTCGGGAAACTGATCAATGGGTCCGAATTCATTGTTTCGCCAAAGGGCATACATTCTTCGATCATCCACTATAACACTGAAAAATTTCTACTTCCGGTTCGTATGCCGCCCTTGGGGAGTGACCTAGGCGTATGCAAACCGGCAAGCGCCCCAATTCTCGTGAGTTAAGATCCGAGGGGTAAATCTCCAGGAAAAATGTGTACACCAGACTTCCAATGACCAAAGACTTCCAAAGACTTCCAAAGCCTTCCAAAGACTCCCAAAGACTCCCAAAGACTTTCAAAGACTCCCAAAGACTTTCAAAGACTCCCAAAGACTTTCAAAGACATCCAAAGACTTCCAAAGACATCCAAAGACTTCCAAAGACATCCAAAGAATTCCAAAGAATTCCAAAGAATTCCAAAGACTTCCAACGGAGTGTACACCAGACTTCCAAGGAGATTTACCCCTCGTTAAGATCATTGCACTTCATTGACGAGCTTCTTCTTGAACAAAATTTTGAAATTTTTTCCAGCCGAAAGGTGAGGTCAGGGCCGGGGCAAGGACTGGGTTGCGACTCTCCGAGGCAATTCTTATTGTTAACTCGGACTGAGTGAGTGGGTCCCTTAAATGGCATACCGACTTAGAACATCGATAAACCCTGTGTCGCGGGCCAACAGTCTATTATTGTTGATGATCGTGCACATCTGAAAACCACAAATCGCAAGACCACTCAAATGGACAAAATTCAAGAATGCGCCGATGATATTCGTGAATTGATACATTTTTTTTTAATTGTCTCACCAAATATAATGAGAAAAACAAATTGTTACACTAGTGTATAGTACATTTCATGAAGATAAAAAAAAATAGAAGTTCCAAATATATATTTGCCCCAGGTTCATGCTAACAAGAGCCTCGACAACTATAGGACCTCAATTCTTGTGAATCTTCAGAGTGCTGGCCGGCGATTTAATGCTGAGAAGATTGACCAACACAGGTGCCTTTCGGCCTGCCTGATTCATGATGTGCTGGCTTATTCACCAAGAGTTCTTGTAGGACCACTAGGTGATTCCAAAACAATTGGTAATCTAAATATTTCCATAAAGGTCAGTGGCATTCTCATAGGGCACTCTCAAAAAATGATTTGTTTTGTGATATTAAAACTTAAGATTTATGAGCAAGACCGTGCCCAGAATTTTTTTCGGGGTGGGGGGTCGAAGAAGTCAAATTCGACATGGCGGAACCAATATGGCGGACGAGTTTTGTAACTAATGATCCGCTTCCTCTCAAAATTTGTGTCTGGAGGTTTTTGGGATCATAGATTATGATTCCTTTGTCAAAATTGGAAAATTCAATATAGCAGATCCAATATGGCGGACGAGTTTTGTAATTATGGTCCGATTCTAATCAAAATCTGTATCTGGGCTTTTTGGAATAGGAGATTATGATTTTTCTGTCGAAATTGAAAAATTCAATATGAGGAATGAGCTTTGTAATAATTATGATCGTATTCTATTCAACATTGGTATTTGGGGGATTTCTGGGTTGGAAATTATGATTCTTTCGTCAAAATTCAAGATGGCGGCTTCAAAATGACGGATGACTCTTGTGATTGTAGTCCGATTTTATTCAAAATTGATATGTGGGGACAATATTTCCTATTTATAGAAGCTTTGACTTCAAAAATGTTATGAATAAAAGATTGTTTAAAGGACCAAACTACATGTAGTTAAAGGCTAAACTGGTGGCTAAACATAGGAATTTGACTTTTTCAATTTGATAACAAAAAATTTAATAATCGTAAAGGATCGTTCTCCAGTTTTGATAGAATTGGGGATGGAAATGTCACAGGATTTTCAACAATACCCAATGTGTTTGGGACATAGTGCATGAACCAGGATATGATAGATCAGAGGTGTTTAGAGGACCAAACTGAAAATGTTGACAAAAAAACTAGATGATATAAACTGTAAAATACCTATATTGAACATTTAGAGTTGATAACCCTTTCAATAAGTTCTATAGGTTCTGCTCAATACTAAAACTCATGAGACTTTGAAATTTCAAGAATCATCTATTGAAAAAAACAGGTAGGTCAAATAGATCTTGATATTGATTTTAGCATCATCAGAACTTGAAATCAATTATTGTCCTAGAATATAGAATAATAACATTGCACATTTGTTCATAATGATATTAGTAAGCATATAAAATATTCGAAATTTTTGCTGTATGCAGAGGACCTAAAACTCCCAGGAATGACTCTGATTCTGTTACCTTTTTCTGCGAAATCAATGACTTGAGACTGAATGAGGGAAAGTGTAAATGAATGCCTTTCTTATGATACCTACTATTCATGAAACTAAGACTAGCTTGAAAAAATCTAAGATCTACCAGTAGTATTCAGTAAGAATTTGGGCATTGGTAATCACATAAATTTTACAAACCATAAGTTGAGCTTTGTACTAAGAAACCCCAGATTTAAAATGGGAAATAGGCAGAAGTAGGTATTCTCCTGTTCAATGCATTTGTTAGATCTGAATTAGAGCATGCATCATCAATATTGAACCCTCAAACAGTACTACACTTGGAAATGTTAGAAAAAATATAGAAAAAATGTACATCTAGTATAGGAAAAATAGAGAGTTCCCTTTCATGATCTCCTATAGATCATGGATAGACATATTTGAAATAAATTCATTGTCAGATAGCGGAAAGCTGAATGATGTGCTACTTATTTTCAACATATTCTATCATGCTTTAAATGTTCCTGAAGTCCTATCTCATATTAATAATCATGTTCCCAATATCAGTCTTTGAAATAGAAATCATAATTTCAAGATAGGAACCTAGTCAGATTCTTCACTCAACCATTGTCTGAAACAAGGTCTAAAAGAGGTAAATGTATTATTGAAGAGACAATGCAGTTTTGACATTCTGAACTGCAATAAGCAGATAGAAATGAGTCAGATGTTAGATTAGTGTGATATATATCCATACTTGTGTGGTTATGTACTTTCTGTGATTATGTATTTAGGTGCAATACCTGTTTGGTTACACAGTGTATTCATTATTTATGTCTTGTATCCTATATTCTATTATATTTGGATATGTCTACACTGTGTACATGTTATTGTGTTTCTGACCTGTTTGTTGTACAGTCTAAATAAATTTTGTCTGTCTATAATGTCTAACAATGATGTTTAATATCAGGGATGACAAATATAATAAATATAGGATGAAGATGTAATAATGATGAAATCTTTTATAAAAAAGTTAGTATAGATACTCACTCCAAGAGGCTTCCGCTCATCTGCTTCAGAATCATTAAGGCAATGAAAGTTTTACCTGATCCAGTGGGTAAAAATATAATTGAGTTCTTTTCTAAACCAATTTTCATCAGTTCCACTTGGTAGTTTCTGGGTGTAAATTCTTCACTCATTTTGACTATTTGTCCAAAATTTGCCCACTTGCACAAAAATAATCTCTATGCAACTGCAGCTCCTTAGATTTCCAAGGTTTGCACTGGATGGAAAAGATGATAATGACGTGTCCCTTAACCCTTTGTGCAGATTTTTCTCTTGTAGATATTTCAGGGAAACCACACAAGTAATATTATCAATTTATCAAACTACAGAAACAGAGGGGAAACCCCTGATAGATCAACACAATCAACATAACCTTAACAGACTTAAGGCCTGTTCACACTGCAGTGACGAGAGCCTAAAGTTTTTGAACCATTCCCAAACCTTCACAGTGAATCACGTGATGCGAAATGGACGCATGCGATGTGCATGCGATGCGCATTCGCTCATAGAGAAACGGAATAGTTGGAATCTAGTTGGAATTACCCGGAATTACCAACGAGATCGAGAACCTAACGAGAACGAGGTCCCGAGAGGAAGGCATAAACAAACAACTATGGAGGAAGAAAAACATCCTTGAAAGCCTAAATGTCTACACAAAATCATCACGGTAGGCTGACGTCATGCTATTAGTGGACCAGAATAAAACTCCTTGACCAAACTCAGAGTCCACAATTTTACATTGCAATTTTATGACGAAAAATAAGCATAAAAACACGAATCACGAATTTCAACATATCACATGATGGAAATGGTTCGAAAGACTTAGGCACTTCTCTGCATTGAGCCAAGTGTTGCCAACTCAGATTTCCAAAAGTCGCAAAATGAGAAACACAAAAAAATGCCCCGCGATAAAATTTGCAAATCGGGTAATTTTCTGGTGGTTCTCATGTTTTCAACTTCTAAATCACTAGATTATATTACACCAGATAATGGAAATCTAGCTGGTCAACGGATCTTATTGGCTTAACAATATAATATGAGTACGTGAAATTTTAAAACAGAAAACAAAACGAACAAAATAAATATGCCTCATGACATCATTGACATACTTGTATATGTTACGTATAAAACAAGAAGAATAAAAAAACATTTGATATCCTCTTCTCTAGTTTTACATTGTTAGAATTAGATTTTTCTCATTAAACACGGGAAATTTTAGATGCAGGTCCTTAACCACAAGATATCACAATTTTGTTGAGAAAATTGAACAAAATAAACACCATCCACTTGATGTCATATTTTGTCACAAAACGGAAGCTCAAACCGTTCTAGTGTGAAATCCACTAAGTTCAACACTGACCAAGAATCATCCACTAGCCGGAAAATCGGAAGCGGATTTTCAGTGTCACAATTCTAATGGTTGACTTGAAACTGAAGGATTTTACCGCCAATTTATTTGCGGATATGCAATTAATATGGAGGTCTTTTTTACTTTTTAATACAAATGGAGTTCATGTTTCTCCGAAACTAGGATGCATGTATTGTAGAAACACCTATTGTAAAAACCGATAATCTGCGCTACATTGAAAGCATAGTATTGTGAAAAAACAATTTTTGCAATACATAAAATTTCATGACAGTAGATGAGATACATTTTTGCGATAACTTAAGTCTTTATCTATTGTTTTTACAATACATGAGGCTTAATGTATTGCAAAAATGAGTTTTTGCAACAGATTGATTTTCAGGTTTCGATCTAGTTTCGATTATCTTTTTCTTCTTCTCTACTTATCTTAAATCATAGAATGCATAATATTTTTGAGTTCTGTGCTCTTGATGTCCAGATGTCAAAAGTCAAAAACAACTGAACGAACCCCTATATATATATATATACTGAAAAAGGTTTATCAAAATTCCGAGAATGTATAAAATAAAAAGGTATTTGAATCTGTATTTGAATATTTAAGAGTACTGGTACTGATAGGTAGAATAATTGAGGGACATTTGCAAACATTTCACAATTACAGAGGTATTCCATGAGCTGTTTGCCCCTTGGTATGGAAATGAGTTATTTTTCTTGGACAAATTGAAATTAGCTTTTAAATGAGTAGTGTTCTAAGAAATTAGAAAGGTGGATTTGTTCTAGGAATGTTCTAGGGTAGGCAATAGTGAAGGTTAATGAATGTGATGGTATACTCACACCTCACCATTTTGGCAGTTTAGGGCATAAGGGTGTGAAGAGAAAACTAACAGTTTCAATCTTACTTTTCATAAAAGGCGAATAAAGATATTAAAGGGATGGTATGATGTACGACTATCTTCAACAGTTCTCAATAATCTCAGTATACCCGTTTCTCGTTCAACGGCTTCAACGTAGATCGTAGATGAAGTCACAAGTCAGTGATTATTTTAAACTTTGGACTCTCTGCTATAGAGGTCCACAGGCCAAAAAAAAAGAAGAAGTCATTATCTTTTTCTTCTCGAGCTTTATTTATCTTTTTAGTTTTTACCATGTTTTTACTTACAATACATGAAGCCTAATGTTTTGCAAAAATGGGTTATTGCATTTGATGAATTTTGCTATATCAATTATCTCAATACATGAATTGTTCAAATGTTTGTTTTTACAATACATTGCTAGTTAATGTATGGTATAAATCAGTTTTTGCAATACATTGAAATCAATGTATTGCAGAAACTATATTTTCACAATACATTGCTTGTAGTGTATCTCACCATCGTTTTTACCATACATTGCAAGTTGGTGTATTGTAAAAACGTTTCATTTTTGCAACACATTGCGGCAATGTATTGTAAAAACGTTTCATTTTTGCAACACATTGTGGCAATGTATTGTAAAAATGCCAATTTTTGCAATACATTGCCGCAATGTGTAGCAAAAATAACAGTTTTTACGATACATTGCTCTTCAAGTATTCAATTCCTGCAGCAAACTATTGCAAAAACACAATTTTTGTCATACATTCGATAGAATGTATATTAAAAAGTAAAAAGGCACTCCATAAATTAAGGTGATGTAGTGTATGTAGTTTCAACTTTTTGCGGATTTTACTAGATTTATAACCTCAAAATATACTACTTTTACCATATATCTCAACCAAAATGGGACCAAAATGAGGGGTACTTTCTGAATCAAGGACGGAAAGTGAAGGATGGAAACAGCCATATTGATTTGACAAGTTTCGTCTACGTCGGCATCAACGCCTATTGGTGTTGTCGATTTCGTTACCTATAAAGACAGAAGTTGGTCCCGCTTTGAGGACAGGTATGATTCATATATTAGTAGTAGCATGATGAAAATCCACCTTTAGTAGTAGATATATGACTGTTACCATCATGTTACCGTCGATTATGATGATGATGACAAATTATTTTTAGGTAGAATGGAAACCTTGGCGTATTATCTTAGTTGATTTTCGAATCCGCTTAGGATTTTCCGCCTTGTGAAAACCTGTCTTCTCATAGTGAAAATATCGATGGAAATATTTTGCATCAACTCTGTCATAATCATATATCTACTACTCATATTATGAAGCATAGATGTCCTCAAAGCGGGACCAACTTCTGTTTCTATAGGTAACGAACTCGACCAATAGGCGTTGATGCCGACGTAGGGAACAAATAATACGAAACATGTCAAACCATTTTTTAATTCCTATTTCTTTCACTTTACCCACTTCCACAGTTTAGCCAAAGAGGAGGGTGACTAACCTATATTCTTTGGTTTAGCCGTGTATTTCACTTCAACATCCACTCCATTCATTTTTAATTCGAATGTTCCCATCATATATCCTTCATTTTCACATTCATAATTTGCAAACAAATCATCAAGTTTACCTTTTAACCGCCTTCACAAATTTGGAGTTGGTAAAGCCCAAGGGTAAAGCCGGTCCCTTGATGGAAATTGACGTTAAAGTTATCAAGGGACCCTATTTGTGACTAGTCTGAATCGATTGCCATCAATGCCATCATCAAAATTTTTGTAATAAAAATGCCCAATCTAAATTAGTGTGAACAATGACCACAGTCGTTTTAGTACGTTTTAGTACCATTTCTATGAGACTTTCAGTACGCAGCAAAAATTACGAGCGGCATCACTGCACGGCAGTGTTCAACAGGTTTGTCCAAAGTCCAAGAAATGTCAAGAATGTCAACGATTTGTCAACAACATAACCTAACCAAGTAAATAGTAAATATTATCATTTTTTACGTGTTTAGGTGAATTGAGTTTCTAGGAGGATCTGAATTTCAGATTTCAGACAAACTATTTATTTGATTGGTTCCATAAGCCCGTCAGCCATCAGTAAAGATGATGAATCCCACTTTAAATTACGCCATCCAAAGTACAGCTGGGGCTGTCCCCATTCGAAATGAAAAAGGTAATGTGACGAAGTCGAATCCGTACAACAAACACAGTTTTTCTGAAACCAAACCGAATTGTAGGTGAACTGTCCATGCAAAAAGTGAAAGTCCACAGATACGTTTCTGGTAAGAGGCCCGATTACGCTCAAGATGCTCGGTCAGAGAGCGAGAGCGACGAGGAAGATTTCCTGGAACGGAAAAACCATTTGGCTTCGGCGCCCTCGCCGGAGCCCGAGAAGAGCGACGATGACCTAGACGATCCCCGTTTGAGGAGGTTGAAAATTGCAGAAGTGGAAACTGAAGTCAGGCCAGAGCGAAGGAGACATGTTGTGGATCCTGAATTACTGGAATCATCAGATGATGATGATGAACTAGAGGAAGAAATCCATTTGTCAGGTAAATACAAGATAGGGTGACCAGGCATACTCTTTTTATAGTACAAGTACCCTTTTTCAAGGATGTTGTCCTAGAAACTTTTTTTCATTTAGGTTTTTGCTGTCCTCTATTTTGAAGTCCTCTTCAGATGGTTTATAGTCAAAATTTCATATTAGGATAAATAGAAATATGAACAAACCAGAAAAACTGATGACATCAAATGTTCTCTGGTTCTTTCAATATGGTGAATTCATACATGACTTGACTTAGTCCTAACTCAAGTATTAGAGAAGGAGATTGGTGGACTAAGAATTGGCATCTGGAATCAACCAACAATCACTCTTCATTATTAGTTATTTTGAGTTAAGCATTGATTCACCATATAGTATTTATTTTCATCTAGTACACTACAGAATTAAATACAAATTCCAAATGGTACGTTTGAAGTAAAAATACAAATGACATAATAATAAAAAACATGCATAAACAACAATGGATACTATACTATAACATGGTAAAACAAAACAGAGATTCAAGACAAATAGAAATAAGTTACAAATTAAAATTTCAACAGTGATGTCAGTTGCTTCTTAAACTTATTAATATCAAAAATATTGACTGATGGGAAATTTTCATTATAATTCTGTTTAAGCCTGCAACAAAATGCAGAGCTGCTATAATCAGTACTATGTGATGAAACATAAAAGGTTTGACAATTTCTTGTGGTCCTGGGATTGGCATGAAATGACAAACATTCCATTACTTGAGGGCAATTAACACCATTCACTATCTTGAAAAGAAAGTTTGGCATAGCTAACATTCACTGGGTTTCCAAAGTTTGAAGATCAAATAATGTAAGTCTTGTCAAAGAATCAAATCCATGAAAAGATAGCCTATGTTTCCAAACAAGGAAATCAGTGAACCTCCCCTGGACTCCCTCCAAGCGCTGCTTATGACAATTATATGCTGGTGACCAAATTATACTATTATATTCCAAAATACTCTGCACCAGTGATATGTATAAGGTCTTGATGGCATCTAGGTCAGAAATATTTTTAGCTTGTCTGTTTATGAATCCTACCATTCTCAGGGATTTGTTACAAATACTATTAATATGGTTGTTAAAAGTAAGTTCTTTGTCAAAAATTACCCCTAAATCACTGATACTATTTATTTACTATTTATGAGGGTGTAGCAGATCTGTAACTGTTTGCTTACTAAAATTAATAAATATGTTTTTTTATCTCTATTTTTTTACTCATTATATTTCTTAAAATAGTTGTTTCAAAGGTAAGAGAAAATCTAATTTTCAATTTGAAGGCATTGACTTTGAGTCCAAGGAAAGATGAGAAAGATACACTTTCATCAGACTAGTCAGAACACATTGAAAGTAAATGGAAGTGATATTCAAATACCTACATTTTGAAAGTTAGATAAATCCAAGTGGTTATGTCCTAAGAGACATAATGAAAGGTAGGTACTTGATACAGATACCTAATATTTGAATTTACAATATAACTTGACCCCTATATGCTCCTATTTAGTTATAGACCAAGAGCCCACATGTTTTTTGTGTCTCATAAGTTCACACTCAGCAGTATAAGAACATAAGAACCCCTAAAATTCCACCTTCCACTACATGAATATGAGTTTTCCGATTAAAAATCGTGGACCAAAGAGTAGGGGCCGCGTGGCTGTAGTTGTATTAAAAAATCTGCTGTCAGGAATCATTATATTTACCATTTGGCGTATGTCGCAAGTTACTGTAACTGAAAAAAAAATTGGGCGGACCGCTTTGCCGAACGTGGAGGGTGGCAGGATGCACAGTGGCTGAATAAATTAATTGGATATTGATCTTCCTAGTCTCAAAATATAATTTTCTTCAACAATATTATTTGTTACCGTTCGGTGATGGTGTTTTATCGTGTCTTATGAATATTAATGGTAACCCCAGAATAAAATTATTGGACCAGTGGACCTGTTTCGTGTAAATGGCGAAGAAAAAGTCCGCCATGAAACATTTTCAATACAATGAATAGAATGAGGAATGACTTTTCCATGGCTTTTTACATAAAACAAGTTAAATCATTTTGTTCTGTGGTTACATGACCTCAATACCTCAATTATAATATTGATTACCATAAAACACCCTAGCCTAACGGTAACAAATAATATTGTCAACAATAATTGGATTTTAAAACTAGGAAGGTGATTGTAGTGGACTGTAAGTAGTTTTTTTGTTTTTGTTTGTTTGATTTCAAATCAGGCTGAATCAATCACGGGAAAGTACTTCCCACCTTAAACAGTTGAAATCTACGCCATTCCAGGGAATTCAGGTTCCAGGGCTGTTCCAGAAGTGGAATTTAATATGAACATTCTCCACACCTCTGTTGAATGCTTTCAACAAAAACTAAACTAAAGAGGTGGAAACGGACAAAGCTTGACCAAAGGCCGTTTATAGCTCCCAGAACTTGTTTGAACTGTGGCCATATGAGCCACACCATTCTTACCAGGATGTAGTTTGGCGATTCGCGCCGTACGCCACTGCAAGGGCGGAAAATGGTCAATCCCATTTATAACGGTTCTGTAGATTGGTTACATACTCATAACGCAACCGGGCCTTGAAATCTGCGTCCAGCATCCTTTGAAGGAGCAGCCATCTGTTCAAGCGATTGAGACTCAAATGCGACAAATCAGGGTCTGGTAAACAGGTAAGAGGCTCGGTTGTCATAAAATGACCCAGGCGTGAGAACAGATGAATCGCGAGGGTCTGCGCTTAAGAAGTAAAGCGGGCGAGAATTTAACATGAATTCGATTTGAGTAATCACCGTGTATAATTCTTCAAAAGTGAGAATCTGATGATCCTATCACTCGTGCTAAATGCGTTTTTAAAGATTTAAGGCCAGCTTTCTCCAATCCGGAAAAATGTCTAGTAGCGGGAAGATGGAATGACCAGATGAATTTCTCGGACTGCATTCTTCGTGATTTCTAAAATGTACTTATTTGGACCTACAAAATTGGTGCCGCAATCTCTGAAAATTCTAGAACAGCGCCCTCGGCGTGCGATGACATGACACAAACACGCCAGAAAAGCGTCTGATTTCAAGTCGGATGCAAGTTCAAGGAGTAATGCCTTTGTAGCAAAGCACACAAACACGCAAACATATGCTTTTAGGGACAAAATAGTGGCCAGAAAAATCAACAGAAACAATGTTAAATGCATTTATTTGTGAAACGCGGGGAGCCGGTAAATAGCCCATGAGGGGTTGCAGCGGACGGGTGTTCAAATGCCAACATTTGAAGCAGTATCCAATAGTTTTGCAAGATTAAATAACTGCAGCAGATATTAAACTCAATGTATAATCACTGTGTAACACAGGCTGAAGGACCTCGGTCGGTAGCCTTTTGGGTATCCAATAAAGTTCTTTTATTATTAATATTATTATTATTAAATAATGTTTGTAAACGAGGGTGAAACTTTTGTTTGTGCGTATCTGTTATCAGCTCCGTGAGACGGCTAGATCGTGGTAAAAGAATAGGATGCTTCCTATCATACTCGTCTAGAAAAACAAGGAGCCTCTTCACAGGCTTAGAAGGACTTTTATTGTCTGACGAATGTCATTCTCAAATGAAAGATATAGCGTGTATTTGACAAAAATAAATAAAATAGAATACAATATAATCAAAATTATGCCCGGTATTTTTACTTCGGAAAGTTGTGGTAATTATCTTTCTTAATAATACGTAAAATATCCTTTGGTGGGGATTCATCCCAACCAATGCCTAGAATCCACAATTTTTGTATTACTATTTTAGCCAAAACAGTAACGGGGGTTAAAAACCCTAGGGGGTCGAAGATTCTTGCGATTTCTGAAAGTATGTATCATTTTGTTCACGGTCTATCATGCAGGGTGACAAAATATAAAAAGGTTTCTGCAAAAGGATCCCACTTCAAACCTAACATTTTCACCGTGGCCATATTCTTGCTTTTGTCAAGAGAATATGACTGATTATAAAGGAAATCGATTGGCAAATTCGATAAAAATTCCGGGCTATAACTAGACTACTTTCTTAGAGGAAATCCACCTCTTTCACATATAGAAATTAACTGTCTTTGAATTTTGAGATAGCTTTCCAATGAATTGGTCCCACAGATAATGTCATCGACATCGGATGAGCGAATTTCGGATGCAAGCTTGATTTTTCATCCAAGGCGAGTTGTTTGATCGTTCTTAACGCCAGCCAAGGAGCGCCAGAAATTCTGAAACTTGTGGTTAATAGTCTATAGTCCAATGCGGTGAAAATCTTTATTCTTTTCGTGTATCTAAATTTGCCTATTCATTTGGCGAATGTCGACAGTAAAATCAATAGCATATGTCGTCTATTGTGACATGTGCTCAAGAATGCTCTAAATGTTCACCGTTTTTACTTATTCACAGAAAAAAATCGGTTTTGGAATTCATTCGGAATGTTATTTATCGAAAAGATAATACATAAACTTTATCGTTTCCGAGGTGAACTCAAACGCTTGTCAGTTTAAATCGGCTTGACCGATTTGCACAAACGGAGCGATGCTTAATAGAGATTCGAAAGACCTTTAAAACTAGGTATCACTTGACCCCCCCTGTTCATTTGTAAAAAAAAAATTGATGATGCCATCTTGACATTAGTAGTTAAAGAGGTATAATCAAATTATACATGATTTATTTAAATTCTTTGTTAGTTGTTCAGGAATCTCAGACAAGTCTTGGAGGATCCTCAATTATAATCGTTGTACCACTCGCAGGTAACGTCCCGAATTAGATATGGTATTTGTTTATGGGGCAACTCAACTTTTGTTAATGACGTATTTACTCTGCAAAAAAGAATATTAAGAATAGGGCGTTCCAACCTACTCTTGTAATTGTTTGTGGAATACCATATATTGACACTTGTTTCGTTGTATATTTATGAAATATGTACTTTCATTTCCATGAACAAAACAAAATTTTATCTCAATAGAAATCTATATTCCATTTTATAAATATAAAGTCTCGGCAAACTCATCTGCCTAGTTGTGATGATCTATAAAAATTTGTCGAAGAAAATTAAAAATTATAGTGATACTAGAAAGTTGAACACAGCCTTGAAACATTTTTTAACTAAAAATTGTGTTTATTCTTTGGAGTAATATTTTAACGTGTAAAATAATAAATATGTATAATCTCTGTCGTTCTGCTCCATCTTTCGTATTTTTTGTTCTATGTTTTTGTATGTTTTTTTTTTTGTTTCTGACTATTCCTATACATTGGAAAATGAATAAATATATTATTATTATATTATTTATATCTGAATTTTAGCCGACCTCACTAGCTTGTTCCGTTCAAAATTTAAAGGGGGGAGGGGTTGAGGACTTTTTACGTCCTCACTGTATATCACAAATATCGTTTCAATATTGTAAAACAATTCCCAGAGTACAAACATACCCTGGAAGCTGCCCCAGATGAAGATGAATCAGAAGCCGAGCTCAGCGATGGTGAGATCGAGAAGAAGAGAGAGCTGATGAAACACCGCATGCTGAACAAAAAAGAAGAAGAGTTTATGGCGAAAGAAGAGGAGAAAGAAGATTCCGATTCAGAGGAGTCGTCCGAATATGAGGAATACACTGATTCTGAAGAAGAAACAGGTGAGTCCATCTCTAATACATTCTATTTAATGAGGTTGAATAAAGTGATGGTATTTTTCCAGGTCCTAGACTCAAACCGGTCTTTGTCCGCAAAAGAGACAGAATAACGATAATTGAAAAGGAGAAAGAAGCCCAGAAACAGAAGAAACTGGAAGAAGAAGCGCAACGCCTGGCTGAAGAAAGAAGAAGGCAAACCTTGAGGTAATAATGATAATCACTTTCTTTCAGCAACTATGCCTTATCTAAAAACAAAAAGCGATTCCTCTTCTTAACTATTATCAGGCTTTCATATGGGTTTGATGTTTTCATTATTGATAACTTGTTTGATCACCTATTACTTCCTTTTCTAATCTACTGTTTACGAATGAGTACTTGGTATGGTTTACCGCCAGCAATGGAAAGACTAATCGAGCTCACCTGGAATCTGTCTGACGACCGGCATCAACAAAACCTCCAGCAAGGGCTCTGTCCAAAGGGCTGCTTCACCACCAGTACTAAGGGGGGTTGAGTGGACTGTATTTTGGGGGAAAGTTCACACTATCGCGTATAGCCTTAGCGTTTTGTTTTGGGCGCGAGATTTTCGGTTTTTTTGAAATCGAGTCCGTTCTCTCGCGGTACCGTATGAGTTTCTGCCGTATTCCCCCGTTTTCTCGATGGCGTCGATTGCTTCCAAAGCTGGACGGATATACATTCGAAGCCAAAAGTTAGGGTCCGGATTATATTGGATATTATTGAGTGAATTTGTCTTCATAGGTTTAGAGAATCTTATTGTACGAATTATTATGTCTAATTATATTTATACTAAAAACTAAACTAAACGTAAATATTTTGGGGTTTTAAAATTTTCCCGCCCCAAAATACACAGTATTTTGACTATATTATTGAGAGGGCAAAGGGCATAATTTGACACAAGGTCTCTGAAAAACACCTTGCGTTGTACGCACCGTAGCTACCCTCGTGATTCCGTCAGTACCGGGATGTAGTTGGGTTACCCTTCCGAGACGCCACTGCAGTGGAGGGGTCAGCTCAGATTTGATCAATACGAGTTCCCCAACGTGGAGATCTTTCTTAGTATCTAGCCATTTGATACGCTGCTGCAGGGTGTGTAGGTATTCATTATGCCACCTCTTCCAGATATCCTGGTGAATTCGCTGCAACAATTGCCAGCGATCCAGCCGATTCAAGTTCAGGTGTGTGAGGTCAGGGTCTGGTAAAGTGGTTAGGGGTTCCAAAAGTAGAAAATGGCCAGGAGTTAAGACTCCTAGATCGTTAGGATCGTTGCTCATTGGATATAGGGGCCTGGAGTTCAATATGGCTTCAATTTGTACGAGAACTGTATAGAACTCCTCATAAGTTAAAATTTGGTCACCAAGGACCTTGACGAGATGTGTTTTGATAGATTTTATGCCTGCCTCACTGAGACCATTGAAATGAGGTCCACTAGGTGGAGAAAAATTCCAGACAATCTTCTCTGATTCCGATGCGCCTTTCATGAATTGAACTAGAGTGCGATAAGCTCCACAGAAGTTTGTAGCATTATCGCTGAACAATAATGTACACCGTCCACGGCGACTTATCAGACGTCTGAGAGCAGCCAAAAAGGCATCTGAGGTTAAATCGGACACCAATTCAATGTGTACGGCTTTCGTGGTGAAGCATACAAAGAGGCAAATATAGGCCTTTTGAGATTTTACTCCTCGACCCTTCGACATAGCTATATTGAAGGGCCCAGCATAATCAACGCCAACGACTTGGAAGCATTTAACCTGATTTATGCGAGGAGGGGGTAGGTTTCCCATTGGAGGTTCCAAAGATTTGGGCTTCACACGGAAACATCGGTTGCACTTGGAAATTATTCGAGTGATGGCACGTCTTGGAGATAGAATCCAAAAATTCTGGGCCACCAGGAAATGGAGTGTTTGCATCCCTGGATGCATATGCGTGATGTGGGTTTTTTCAATAATCAAATCTGTTATGCGATGTTTATTGGGTAGGAGGGCAGGATGTTTGTGGTTGAATTCTAGTCCTGAAAAATGAAGCCGACCTCCTACTCTTAAGACACCGTCCTCAGAGAGAAACGGGTTTAGTTTTCGTAAATGTTTAGGAAGAGGTAATTTATTTTCTAATCTGGATATTTCCTGAGAAAAGGATAGTAGTTGAACTCGTTTAACCAACACGAGAAGGGCCTCGTTGAGCTCCCTCTGAGAAAGGGCAGTACACTGTCTCTTGGTAGGGTGTTGTGCATTATTAATGAAACGCAAACACCACGAGACAATTCTTTGAACCTTATCCAAGGATTAAAATTTATCCAAAAGGTTATCTAACGAATCTAGACTAACTTGAGAGATGAGCGAAATTTTCTTCTCTTCTGCTAATACATTGGGAGGTTCAATCAGAGGAGTATTTGGCCATTCGGTACGGGGTTTTTGTAGCCAAGGAGGGCCATGAAACCACAGGTGGTGGTTAATCAGTTCTTGAGGTAGAATACCTCGAGAGGTACAGTCGGCAGGGTTGTCTTGGGATGAAACGTGTTGCCAACACGAAGGGGATACCTTATCTTGAATGGCACTGACTCTATTGCTGACAAAGGTCTGCCACTTATGTGCAGAAGATTTTATCCACCACAAAGTGATCATAGAGTCGGTCCATGCATACACATGTGAGAACGTCAACGTAGTTGAGTATTTGGTCATTACGTAGTGCATGACCTTGGCCAAGAGAAGAGCTGCGCATAGCTCTAGTCTTGGAATCGAAATCGACTTCAATGGAGCGACTTTCGATTTACCATTGACCAGTCTAGTTTCGATTCTGTTATTCGGGAGAGTGAAACGCAGGTAAATCACACATCCATAGCCTTTCTCAGAACTATCTGCAAATCCGTGAATTTCGCAAGTTATGAAATTCGAGGGTAATAATAATCTGGGAATTTTTAACGTACAAATATCCGGTAGTTGTTTCTTGTACTGAAACCATCGTTCTGAGACATAATCGGGAGGAGATTCATCCCAGTCTAATCCCAAACTCCACATGTGCTGGATAAGGTATTTTGCTAAAAATGTTATTGGAGAAAGAAAGCCCATGGGATCAAAAATTCGGGCGATTTCGGAGAGTATGCCGCGTTTGGTTGATAAATTATCGATAGGAACTACTTCATACGAGAAATAATCTTGTGTCGGATACCATTTCATGCCTAAGATTTTAACAACAGTGTCATGATTGTCAAACGAAAGGGAACTATGTTGACAATCCTCGGGGGGTAAGCCATCGAGGAGGTTTTCATGATTAGCTGACCACTTACGGAGTTTGAAACCTCCTTTATCTAGAAGTGAAATCAACTGAGATTGCAGATCTTTAGCACTCTCAAGAGAAGAGGAGCCTGTGAGGACATCATCGATATAGATATCTGAACGAAGTGCTTTGGAGGCTAGGGGAAATTGGAGTTGTTCATCATCTGCCAACTGGAGTAAAGTGCGGAGGGCTAAGTATGGAGCTGAAGAGAGACCGTAAGTGACCGTATTCAGTCTGAAATCTTGTACAGGGTGATCAAAGGAAAATCTCCATAGTATCCTTTGGTAATCACGGTGAGACTCATGGACAAGGATTTTTCTGTACATTTGCATGATGTCCGCACTGAATACAAATGTATGAAGTCTGAAGTTCAGTAAGACACCTACGAGGTCAGTTTGTAGCTTCTCGCCTGTTAGGAGGGTATCGTTGAGAGAATGACCAGCCTCTGACTTACTGGAAGCGTCAAATACCACTCGGAGCTTGGTCGTACTGCTATTCAGATTTCGAACACATAAATGGGGAATATAGTACATGTTTTCGAACGAGCGTGGTTTTTCTACGAGTTCCATGTGACCACAAAGTAGATAATTCTGAATAAAATTACAATACTCTTGGTGAAGGAGATGATCCATTTTCAGCCTGCGTTCGAGACAGTAAAACCTTTTGAGAGCTAATGTCGACTGTCTCCAAAATAGGGCTTGGGGCCCCGGAAAGGCAGGAACACCACAAATCGTCCAGTAGAAAGTCGATAGTGAGTGTTTTTGAAGATACCTTCACATTTTTCATCCTCGGGAGATCGCACATGTGTGTGAGGGATATCTTCTATCTCCCAAAATTTCTTGAGTGATGTCTCTAAGGAGGCATCACTCAGGGATAGGAAGGATTTTACAGGAGTCGTATGAGAAACTTCAGCTGTGCCCATGATGATCCAGCCTAGCACAGTTTCTATCGCATGTGGTTCATTGAGAGCAGTACCAGCTATTTTATTACTCAAAAGAATTTGCGGAAACATATCCGCCCCGAGCAACATATCAATGGGAGATGAGATATAGTATGTTGGATCGGCGAGGTTAAGATTCGAGAGGTGAGGCCAATTTTGCAGAGGAAGAGATGTTGTAGGCATTTGCCCACAAATGCTAGATAGTATTGCAGCTTCTATAGTAAAAATCGGTTCAGATTTTCCGTGAGGTTTAAGCATGCAGGTAATCGAGGAGGAGGTAGAGGATGATATTTCACCAATACCGCTTATAGACAGAGATAATTTTGATCGTGGCAATCCTAATCGATTGGCACAATTTTGAGTTATGAAGTGCGATTGGCTTGCCGTATCAATTAGGACACGAATAGGTTGGTAATTTGAACGAACATCGAGAACCTCGACCAGAGCAGTGGCTAAGAGGACCATTGAGGAGGAGTTACGCGGATTTGAGATCATAACAGTCACGTTAAGAGGTTGGTCGGGTTGAGAACTTGAGTGAGGAGTGGGTTGAGTGTGAGAGATCACGGGAGCAGTAGCCGAGTCATCATCGAAGTGCAGCAGAGTGTGATGTTTACCTTTGAGA
Source organism: Phaedon cochleariae (assembly GCA_918026855.4). Taxonomy (NCBI): domain Eukaryota; kingdom Metazoa; phylum Arthropoda; class Insecta; order Coleoptera; family Chrysomelidae; genus Phaedon; species Phaedon cochleariae. The sequence continues at coordinate 52,111,329 of OU896713.1, read as the reverse complement.
CCCTTACACACCCGGCAAATAGCTGTTGACCCACATGATTTGAGAGTATGGCTCAAGCCCAAGCAATTAGAACACCATCTATTCTGTTTGACAATGTTATAACGCTCTCTTGGTACTTTAGATGCAAATACTGGGCAATTATAAATATTATGGGTCCCGGAACATATAGGACATTTGTCCGGGGTTTTTTCAGTGTTTGTTAAAAGAGATGTAGGACCTTGAGGTTTGAATTTATTAGAATTCCTTTTTATAATTGAGCTGTTAGGAGAATGAGAATCCTGCTTATATTTTTGATAGTGAGGTTTTGCTGAGGCGAATGGGTCTAGTGCTACACACCGTTTTTCTAAAAATTCAAATAGATCCTGGTATTTTGGTATCTCTGTTGAGCCATGCTGCAGCTCGAAACGTCTCAGAGTGTCTGACTCTAATTTCAATGATAAAATATTCATCAGAATGTAGTCCCAATGGTTTACAGGAAATAACATTTTTTCTAAAGCCTTTAGGTTATCAGCAAATATATCTAACAAGTGTCTCAAACTCTTTGAGCACTCAGAATTCAATTTAGGAGCATGATATATTTCATCCCAATAACTTTTGGCAAGAGCTTGTTTATTTTGATATCTCGAATAAATGTTATTGTATGCAGTAGAATAATTTTCAGGCAATAAAGGGATATGCTGAATATGATGAAGTGGTTCTCCAGAGAGCGAAGAGAGCAGGTAGTGAAATTTCTGAATATCAGTCAGATTACTTTTATTGTGTATTAGAGAGTTGTATAACGAAATGAAATTACTCCATTCTTTTGAACTTCCTGTAAACATAGGAACATTAAGTTTCGGTAGCCTAGCATGGTCATCAGCAGAAGCATGGGGTCGAGGAGGATTAGCCTCGAACAAATCATAGTGGACACTCTTAATAAAGAAATATTTTTGGTCCACATCCTGCCTCAAAAGTCTTTCAATCTCCATATCGGCACCCTCTTGAGTGGCTAATATTTGAATTACAGTTGCATGATCATCGTTGAAGTCTTAATAGACTTTTGTAATTTCTGAGTATCTAACTTTGAAATAGGATTGTTGCATAACGTCTGTTTTTGCTGCCCGAGCTAAATCATAAACCACGGCGATACGATCGATTGCGACGTCCCTAGTAGCCCGTGACTGCTTCAACCTACTCATGTTGAATTAGTTCAATATTACTCAAGTAAAGTTATATATTAAATTAATTCGAATCAAATTCAAAGTTGATTAAATTGGACAAAACTTTGGTATGTGAGTGTATTAGTGATAAATCATTTACCTATGTACACCGAGTGGGAATCCACACAAAAACCACGACCAGTTTTTGTTGCGGACCGAGGATAATTTTATTTAAACCGATAAATTTTAATAATCGATTTTGCACTAATTGATTACAATAATTGATCACAATGAATGGAAAATTGAGATATTGTTATGAGATCAACTCGGAAACGAAACCACGAGAGTACACAGTGCGTACAAAAAAAGTTAAGGCGACGTATATGTAATCACAGTATGAACCTGTTGAGTTGAGATTTAATTAAATCTAATAAAGAAATGAATTGAAGACCTATATTCACTCAATAATGATTTAATTGATTATAATGAATAATGTACATGGATCCGGCTCGAAGGACCAATGTTTACGAATGAGTACTTGGTATGGTTTACCGCCAGCAATGGAAAGACTAATCGAGCTCACCTGGAATCTGTCTGACGACCGGCATCAACAAAACCTCCAGCAAGGGCTCTGTCCAAAGGGCTGCTTCACCACCAGTACTAAGGGGGGTTGAGTGGACTGTATTTTGGGGGAAAGTTCACACTATCGCGTATAGCCTTAGCGTTTTGTTTTGGGCGCGAGATTTTCGGTTTTTTTGAAATCGAGTCCGTTCTCTCGCGGTGCCGTATGAGTTTCTGCCGTATTCCCCCGTTTTCTCGATGGCGTCGATTGCTTCCAAAGCTGGACGGATATACATTCGAAGCCAAAAGTTAGGGTCCGGATTATATTGGATATTATTGAGTGAATTTGTCTTCATAGGTTTAGAGAATCTTATTGTACGAATTATTATGTCTAATTATATTTATACTAAAAACTAAACTAAACGTAAATATTCTGGGGTTTTAACATCTACCATACTTCGAACATGCAAGATGTTCTTTGAAACTTATTTGAATGGGTCTTCTAGTTTCATCTACGTATGTTTTTCTTTGAATCGGCACAAATTATTTCGTAAAATCCTGATTGATCAAGTGTATCTTTCATCAAAGACAGATTCCATTCTGGAATAGGTGGCATATAATTTTATATACAGTGTGTCTCACTTCTAATGGAAACACCACTGTATCTTACGTAATCGTTGGGCAAGGATCCTGAAATTTGCTGGAGTGGGAGATATACCAAAAATGCACTCTATGACCAAGTGGGGTTATCTTCAGTGATTTACACTGCTCGCCAATAGCTGCATGGAACCACCCAAATTTCCGGAAAATGCTATTAGGAGTCAAAATAAGTTGAAAATAACTTCGGATTCGGAATCAGGACGCCCAATTCACTAACTATTCGTATTTTTCCTGCAACATTTTCAGTTCAGAAAAACTCATTTTTGTCTCCCTTCTCATGGAAACAACCCCATATCTTACGTAATCCTTAGTGGCTAGTTCCGTAATAAACTTCAAGGGAAAATTGATCTACTAACCGACTGTAAGTATAGGATCATTCTGGTTCATGGAATCTCATCCCTTTATTGTATGTTCAATTATTTTGTGATGTAGGTATATCAGTAAGCAAAACGATTTTGATCTGATAAGAGAACATAAAAGGTATATGCCTCGACTTACCAAAATCGGAGGTATACAGGAGGTTGACAGGATCTGAAGGAAATACAGTCCTCTTGCATAACTGGAGAATCGTGACAGTTCTAGACCAGTACTATGTAGACGTGAAAAGTAAAATTCTGCCTGTTAACTTCGTGGCCGGCCGTACAGATCTGACTATAAACCGGTCACTTTTTTCTTGGTATTTTTTGTCGGATCAAATCCAGCGTCCAATGGAAACAAAAGAGGAATATATAGATATAGGAATTGTCATGAAAAGAAAAAGGATGAAGAAAATAAATGTTAAGGCATAAATGCGCGAATTTTTAAATATGAATGTTTTTAGACAATAATAAGGCAACTCTTATTAGAAAGGTGCAATTAATGATCCCTAATTAATTACTTCAATTAGAAGTTAGATTAACTTCACTAGTAAAAAATAATAAAAAAAGATTCCAATACAGAAAAAATATTAAATTTCGTTTTCCCAAAACAACGAAGAAAATATACAAAAAAAAAAGAAAATAGATACATTAAGTGAAGACGGAGCATTCCCGCCCCCCTGAAACTACCCAGCAAGGTAGTTTCTGAACTAGGCAATAGGAAGAGGGCATAATTTGACCAAAGGGCGTTTGAGTAAACTTTTGATGGTTCTTACAGTTGCTACACGAGCAGTATGATCCACGCCAGGATGTAACTCCACTATTCGCCCTAATGTCCAGTTCAAAGGGGTTGAAGGCGAATCTTCTTTAATTAAGAACATTGTGTCTACAGCGACTGGAGTGTCACTGTAATTCCATTTCGCACGTTGCTGTAGTGTGTGTGAATATTCCCTGTGCCACCTCCGCCAGAAATCAGTATGCAATTTCTGTAACGACTGCCACCTCGCAAGTCGATTCAATTCAAATTCGCTTACATCAGGATCTGGGATAGCAGTCAGAGGGTCCAAAGTAAGGAAATGTCCTGAAGTTAATGCAGTTAAATCGTTTGGATCCTTACTAAAGGGAACGAGGGGCCGAGAATTTAACACAGCTTCCACTTGCGTTATAACAGTGGAAAGCTCTTCGAAGGTGAGTATCTGTTCATCTTTCATACGTAGCAAATGGGATATTGCACTTTTGATATTACTCTCCCACAATCCACCCATGTGTGGGGCCGAAGGTGGGTTAAAATGCCAGCGTATAGATTCGTGGGATGCTACCTCAGAAAAAAATTGATTTAGGTACTTTGAAGCTGCCATAAAATTAGTCCCATTATCTGAGTAAACACTTTGAACCCTACCTCGCCTAGCCATAAAGCGGGGAAATGCGGCTAAAAACGCTTCAGCAGATAAATCAGAAATGAGCTCCAAATGCACAGCTTTGGTACAGCCGCAAATGAACAAGCATACATAAGCTTTCAGACGTTTACTTCCGCGAACTCTATTCATAGTAATGGTAAAACTTCCGGTAAGATCAACTCCAACATTTTGAAATGCTTTAGCTTGTGAAACGCGAAATTTTGGCATAGATCCCATCGGAGGTTGAAATGTAGTGGGATGCGTGCGCCAATAAGTAGTGCACCGAGAAATTATTTTTCGAATGATTTTTTTAGCAGCAAAAACCCAAAAATTTTGAAAAAGCAAAAATAGAGTAGTGTTCACTTCAGAATGTAAATTTTTCACATGTATTTCCGTAATAAGCATCTCGGTGAAATTGCATTTACTTGGCAAAAGGATAGGGTATTTTTTGTCGTAATCGAGTTCAGAATTACACAATCGACCACCAACTCGTAAAACAGTGATTTTGTCTAAGAAAGGGTTGAGTTTTCTGAATGACTTAGGTAATTGTTTCTTACTTTGCAACGCAGATATTTCATTTTCAAAATATTTAGTTTGAACATGTTTCACTAAAATACTCTGAGCATTTTGTAATTCGGAAAATACCAATGCTGTAGTGATTTTTTCCTTATTAATCAGTTTTCGAGCTCTCAGGCTATGGATGAATCGTAACATATAAGCCAGAACTCTTTTTATTTTTGTGTAATTAGAAAATTTACCAAGAAGCATATTCAAGCAGGAATTCTCAATAAAAGTAGAAAGATTTATGCTTCTTTCCTCCTCCAGGGCTTATGGAGGATGTTGCACTTTAATTTTAACAAACTCCCAAGTTTCATGAGGGAATAAAGATAGGATAGATGTGTGTGTGATCACACCACTCTTGGATATTACATACCAAGGGCAAAGAAATTAGCAATACCTATAGTTAGCCTAATCAATCCTAAAAGATAAATATCATAAGTCCTTTTATACATATATACCGAAAAATACCGCACAGTGCGTATAGGACAACACAAACATAAGGCTCAACCCGAAGATAATGGTGGAGGAATGATATTAACTTCTTCCAATCCAGAGTATACATGAATTGTATGATTATGTAATGCCGCTATGCGGTACTTAGCCTCATCCGTGTAGTTCCGTAGTGTAGACTTCGGAAGTTGCGAATTTGAGAGGAACAAGATCACTTCAGTTGCCCCTCCTTAGATTTTTCTAGGCCCTTCCGTTCACTCTTGAATCTGGTTATTATAATAGTCACCCATCAAAACGCCTAAAGGAAGAAATACCTCGTTGACCAGAAATACGTAACAAAAGTACCGAGAATAAAGATCACATGAACTCATAATAGGTACTTTAAAATTCTGATTGTGTGAATAAGTTGTGAAACGCACCTTCGATTATCAGGACACGAAATAATCCGAAAACGTTTGTTTTTCTCGGCAAAAACAATACAACTGATACTACAATCCTCGTGAGAGAGATTTGACGGTAGTTAACAACACCCACAACTATATTGCCTAATAGCCACCGTCAAAAGAACTGATGAATCAAATCCGCCGGTTACAAAAAATCTTATTTTGAATAATTCAATTCAGTCCACTGTACCATCACGTCTGTTACAAATCAGAATTGCTGATAGTCAAGTACATAAAATATTCCGTTAAACAAAAAGAAGACAAAAAAGTACTTCCATATTTCCTCGCTAGAGGCAGCAGCTCTCGGGTACTGATTTGAGAATTGATCGTTAAATGGGTTGCCTATAGCAAACATGATCAATAAATGTATAATTTCTCGCGAAACCGTAACAAATGTTCTAGACCCTTTCAAAATATCCGAGAAAGTATCAAAATATTCTGAAATGTTTCAGAATGTTGAATGGTCTTCCAGAAATATCATTATAAAGTTCTAGAATCTATTAAAATATTTCAGAATGCTCCAGAATGTTCTAGAATGTTTCAGAATGTTCTAAAACGTTCCAGAATAACCAAGAGAGCTGTAGAATATTGTAAAATGTTTCAAAATGTTTGACATTGATCTGAATCTAAAATGCTTCAGCGTCTCCAGAAAGGTTCAGAATCTTTATAGCATATCCCGGAACGTTTACGAACGCTCTAGAATGTTCTAAAATGTTCCAGAATAACCGTAAGAGCTGTAGAATATTCTAAAATGTTTCAAAATGTTCGAGAATGATTTGAGAGTTCTAAAATGCTACAAGGTCTCCAAAAATGTTCGGAATCGTTCTAGCATATCCCGAAACACTAGAATGTTCGTATAACCTTCCAGACTGGTGGAAGAATCCATCCGCAAGGACCAACAGCCCAAGGACAAACCATCCAACGAGCCGCAAGTCGACGACGTCTGCACCGACGACGACAACGACGAGGTCGAGTACGAGGCGTGGAAGCTGCGCGAGTTGCGGCGCGTGAAGCGCGACAGAGAGGAACGCGAAGCTGTGGAGAAGGAGAAGATGGAGATGGAGAGGCTGCGCACGATGACGGAGGAGGAGAGGCGGGCGCAGCTGCGGCTGATGCCGAAGACGGTGATCAATAAGGCGGTGAAGGGGAAGTACAAGTTCTTGCAGAAGTACTATCACAGAGGTATGTTTATCTCAATGGTATTCAAAATCCACTATCAATTCATACGAATTATCTAGAAGTTATCTATTATCCCTCAATTTATTCTAAAATTCAATATTTGATATCTGTTTGGGGTACTGCTAGTTTATCAATTATAAAGCCACTTAGAATCCTTCAGAATAAAGTTGTCAAATGTATATATAAATTGGATTATTTGGAACCAACAAGAGATCTTTATAATCTATATCTTACAATGGATTATTACTTCACAATGAATTACCAGCAAGACTTGAAAAAAATAACAGTACCAAAAAATTCAAGAAAGAACTTGAATAGTTATTTATTATACAAGGGAAAAAAGTAGTCCAGGTTGTGTTGTCTCCCAACGCCTAGCGGAGGGAGACAAAAAACCGTGAGCTAAAATATAATATTTTTCCCGTGTATAATACACTATTTTTTCTGGAACAGGAGAAAGGACGAATCAATATTGAGAATATATTACATTATTTTGAAATCTGAAAATTATCGTGAAATTTTAAGTTTTTAACAGTAGGGAGACCTGCGTTGTAGGCATCTTTATCATTCTTTTGAAGTAATCAAATATCTGATGTCCCTTCTGTCAGTCTAATTCTGTGATTTGATTTCAAAAAAATTGCGAATTTAGTGGTTGTTTAGTAATATACGTAACCGCGAAGTCGAATGAAAGATAAAAGGACTTGCAGTTCTTTCTCGGAACTATAGCACAACAGAAGCCATCAACAGTGTATAGATATGTGATATATATCCGGGAAAAAAGTAATTTATGAAAAGTGACATTTTATAACCTGCCAATAGAGATGAAATGCCGAACTTTTTTCCCGTCACAGAAAAAAAAATTTATTCGTCTGAAGTTTGTCATGTCATCCATATAGAGATCATATATCATATCAATTATTTTAATCATTCATTCACTCGAACAAGGATCAGCTAAAACTGAGAATTACTAGAATAATTATTATACCTATACCTACTACATTTTAAATGTAATGTAATACATTATGGTTCATTTTTTAATGTTCCCTGTTATAAACATACACGTCAATTATTTCTTGGGAATAATGAAGATGATGATGATGAACCCAGTTATTTACTAGATTCAAAGCGGTGCTCTACTGTGCATCACTCATGATAAAAAATTGACGAGTCTGCAGATTTCAGATGAATAAAATATCTCAAAAAACTTTACGGCAATAGAAAAAACAACAAAGAACATCTGGAGTATGAGATATGGAAGTGATCGAAAAATAAGATGAATTTTAACATTTACCATTTTATACGACCTCTCTTATTTTTTGATCCATTATACACTTTCGGGCAACAAAACGGCCAGAAAGAGATTTTGCCCTGTAGCTTTTTCAACTCCTGTCTAATTTTGATGAAATCTGGACCGTCCGTATTTCAGTTTCCAATCAAAAATGACGGCTTGATCGTTATACAGAAGAAAACAAAAGTTACTTTTTAACCCTAAACTTTTTGACGCCATGTGGCAGAAGTAAGATATTAAACTTAGCTTCATTATGATTTGGATTGAAGTGTGATCCTGTCTCAGTACAATGGTCCTTGATTCATGTCACGATCTTCTTTTCGAGAGAAGATACAATTGGTTTGAGAAAGTGTGGATTTTTCCAATTTTTATGAACAATAATGCAAAACCTATATGACCATATCAAGTAACAACTTATAAAGCATCTAAAAATCATTATCACTTATTTCCATCCCGTTTTCTTACCACCCACCAGCAAAAAAAACCTCAATTACAAAAAACAATTATACAGCAGACCTAGATGTAGTCACTGCCACTGTGGCATTAAGTTGATCAAATTTTGAGGATTTATTTCCAATTCTTCTCAAAGGACGAATTGTAGCTATTAAAGAAAGAATATATGGCAACGCCGGTCAAAGACGAATGCGCCTCTGAAGTTCATCCCAGAAATTCTCTATAGGTTCGGAATTACTGTTGATAAAAATAAAAAAATCAATTCTCCCTTCAAAACACATATCTTCTCTCAAAAAGAAGATATTAACGTGATTCAAAAACCATAGTGTTGAAAAGTGATCACACTTCAATCCAAAACAAAATGAAACTTAGTTTATTCACTGATTTTTGCCACAATGCGTTGAGAAATTGAGGGTGTAAGAGTCCCAGTATAATGGTCAAGCCATCCGCAACACTCCAAAACATAAACCTACGCTTTGGTCGAAATTTCACCAGAATCGAACAAGAGTTGAAGAAGTGACATAGCGATCTATAATTTCGCAAATTATTTTTTTGCCGTTTTTCTTTTCGGTGAGTGTATGAGAAGGAATTTAGTTCAAAATCAACAACTCCCTGCTAGAATCGCCCTGTACCTCCGCCAATTTCTAACAAGAGTCTTCACGAACAAAACGACAATCTAACCTAACTCGGACTAAATGAAGCTTCTTTCTAGAAAGTATACATATACAGGGTCAGTCATAACTATTGGAATATAGGCTAAGGGTAGACAGTTTGGACTAAAATATGGCGATAGGACTAAATTTGCCTAGATAAAATATTGCAGTGGAAAAAGATACAGGGCGTTGAAGTTGATTTTTATTTTTCGTTCTTTGCTAATAATTTCACTGTATATTCATCAATTGTTATCAAAATTGGCACAGGGGCATAATTTTATACAGGGAATAATATTTTATGTATTATTCTACATTGAGTTACAGGGGGCGCCACGTGAATGATTCCTGGTGATAAAAACGACTGGTAACCTTTTTTGACGAAACTTTTCAGTGATTTCGATTGAAAAATATGAAATAAACATCTTTTTTACGTAATATTAGTACTAGTACTGTAACAACTGATTTCACCCATAAGACGCCCAGTGCGCACGAGTTTTTCCAATGGTATCCGCTATAAAACGTGAAGACTCAACACTTCCCATGTCTGCAGGTGCCTTCTATCTGGACAAGGACGACGACGTCTTCAAACGCGACTTCGCGCAAGCCACTCTCGAGGACCACTTCGACAAGACTATCCTGCCGAAGGTGATGCAGGTGAAGAACTTCGGCCGCTCGGGGCGCACCAAATACACGCACCTGGTCGACCAGGACACCACGCAGTTCGACTCGCCGTGGTCCACGGAGAACACGCAGAACATCAAGTTCCATTCGCAGCAGGCCGGTGGCGTGAAGCCGGTGTTCGAGAAGCCCTCGCTCAAGAAGAGGAAAATGCAATAGAATCCTTTCGAAAGATACCTACCAGATATGTCTTTCCAGTTAAGTTCACCCAAATCACAATAAATAAAAATAAAAAGTATTCGCCAAACAGGGATGAATGAATGAAATCGCGACTGGTGGGGATAACTCTGCGGAATCATTACTAGAAGACTGTTATTTTTCATTGATACATTTTATATATCTCATAAATCGGGAAAGTTCCAATCAAAGCAGGTCGGCGGCGTGAGGCTGGTCTTTGAGAAGCCCTCGCTCAAGAAGAGGAAAATGCAGTAGAATCCTTTCAAAAGATACCTACCAGATATGTATTTCCTGTAAAGTTTACCCAAAATCACAATAAAATGCTAGAAGAGTCAGTACTCTCAGTTCTCACCCATTATCTGCACTTAAATAACTAATACACGCCGTGATTCATTCATGAATCATCAAAAAGTATTCGGCAAGGATCTTAAACGCCAAACACGGATGAATGAATAAAATCGCGAATTGTGGGGATAACTCAGCGGAATCATTACCAGAAAATTGATATTTTAGGGGGTAACAGGATCATGGTACACCAAACCATTTTGATGAACTTAAATTGGTGATGAATGAAGAACTTTCACATTTTTGACAGGATTCAATTTTTTTTAGCAATACACCTGTTACATCAGACTCGATCAGAATTTATTTTTGAACTAGTAAAGTCTCTTTTTAAAAACAATTTATTTGTCAAAGTACAAAAGCAGAGCGAATTTTATGAGATGTTTATCGTACAAAGTTATAAGTCTGACTGAATGTTGGAATGAACAAATGCAACAAGATGATTTTGAAGGGTCAGCGAAATCTAAGAGGTCCCTGGGAACGGCGGTGCAGAATCTTCAGTTCTTAGGAAGCTTATGGGAACCGGTGATATAATTCCTCCCCTCGAAGTTTCAACTTATGCAGTGGAGCGAGGAAGTTGAACCTCTGTCAAATTTATCCCTTGGTTTTGGTCGTTGGAGTTCTTGATTCGTCAGATTTTTGATGATGAAATATGTAATACCAGATGCTACGAGGATATACAGGATGATGGTCCAAATAGAGGGAAGATGAGAGATGTTGGTATTCTGTAGGTCTGGCTGGTTTTCGATTATTTTCTTCGTTATAAGGTGAAGATCGTCCAAATTTGTTTCTTCTAGGTGGATGGTCCAATTTTGTTTCCTCTCGAGGCTTTGATTCAGTTGTGGAAAGAGAATCAATTGACGTTGACTCATTGATTCCTCTTCATTGGCGATTTGTTCGGTGTTGGTTATAACTTGACATCCAACAGGAATTTCTACGAGGTATGAACCAAGTAATCGTAGGAATTCTTCTTGTTTTCGGCACTTCAGACTGACCATCTCTTCATGTGGAAATACGGCTATCCATTGTTTGGATTCCAGTTGTCTAATGATAGGCTTTGAAATTCTGACCGGGACTTGTTGACAGTTTGAAGGGTGTTTCTTATCGAGAAGTTGGATTTCGCATGGGCCATCTGGTTCGACTGTTGACAAGTCGATTTTCTTGCACATGAAGTAGTTAGGTACGATTTTGGTACAAAGATCACCAAAAAATGCGAAGTACAGATCACTCTTCAAGAGAAATCTATCGTTTGGTAAAATGGTCTTGAACTCATTCAGACTCGGTACAGGTATTGAATATAATTGATAATAATTGAATTTTTCTGAATATTTTATAGGTAAATGTAGAAGGTATGTAATTTTGTTATTTTTTATGTAGCATTCGATATCTATTATTTTTTCTATCAACAAAATATTGTCTGGAGTAATTTCGAACGGAAATTGATCTTTATTGATCGAGTTTTTGAGTTTTGAAAGCTCGTTGTAGAGATCTGAGATTCTTATAATGCTGGGGTGCATAGTGTTTAATTTGGAAAAAGTCATTGAATTCTCAATGTCTTGCAAAAGGGAGTTGATTACTTCGTATACATTTATCATATGGTTCAAAAGGTCATTGACTACCAAAGTGTGACTCAGGTTTTGACTAAGTCCTATGTATAAGGCAATTTGATAAATTTTAGATTCTAATTCCTTTTCGTTGTGGGTGATTTTTCGAATTGTGTCGTTGAATTTGTGTATAATATCGGTAGAAATAGTGTTTTGTTTGACAATGTTGCTTGCTATAATCTGTTTTGATTTCCTTGAATATCTTTTATCATCTGTTCATAACGTTCGCCGTCGCTAGCGTCTAAATTCCCAGAAACTGCTTTGAAAAATGATCCAAGGCCGTTTATTAATCCTCTCTTGTTGCGTTTTGGCTGTGGAATTATTTCTTGTAATCTAATCTCGGCTCTCTCTTTCGTGAGAGTTAGAATTCTCAAATGCTCTGAAGCATCGTTTGAATAATTTTGATTGACACTGAGACTCTCCAGCAATTTTCCATATTGTTTATCGAGTTTTTCTATTTCGTCTACTATGGGGTTCAAGTCGAAAAAATGTATGAAGGTATGCATGTACTCTTGCACTTTGGCTGTTCCTAACTTAACAGGTAAAAGTCCAGGGTTGGTTTCCAAGTTTTTTATTTGGATCGTTTCCTGGTATCCCATCACGAGTGGGAATCTGAAATATTATTAATAACTACTTAATCAAAACTATATGTATTTCTTATGGGACGTTTCAAATTATCCATATGGGCTTTAGCTTGGGACGTGGTCGCGACTGTTTTACGGTTGATATCTACTTTCTGAATTTGGGTAGGTTTATGAAATTTATTTGCGTCTTTCTGTCTGATGAACTTTTTCAAATATGTTTTATCAGCTTGTTTGAATAAATTTGGGTTATCACGGGTTTCGTTTAATTTTGAGATTATTTTTTCTTTATTATCCCTGAGGCTTTGATTGATTAGTGAATACATGATTTTTGTTTTTTCTTTATGATTATTTTCGTAGTCATTAACTAAAATGCGGTCGATATTTATATCAAAAGGGTTTTTATTACTGATATGACCGTTTACGACGTCTATGGGTTTGAATTTAGTAGCCGAATGTATTGAGTGATTATAAGCCAAAATTGCGTATGTCATTTTCAAATTTATAGGAGATTTATCAAATCCTTGTGTATTCAACAACCTTATATGTTCAATTAACGTGGAATGTAGTCTCTCTATAACACCGTTAGACTGAGGGTGATTTGGTGAGCAAAAATGAAGTTTTATTTTATGGAGGGCCAAGAGCTCGGTTATTACGGTATTTTTAAATTCTGTCCCATTGTCTACAGTTATTTGTTTTGGTACACCGTGGTGTGAAAAGAAGGTAATGAGGTTATTGGTTATTTCAGTTGAACTCAAAGTTTGTAATTTATAGGCTTGGGCGTATTTTGAAAAAGTGTCTATGATTGTTAAAAATTTGGTTTTCTCTAAAGTAAAGGTATCTAAGTGGATTATTTCGAACGGTTCAGAAGCTGTTGGAGTAATATTCATTTGCATTTTGATTGGTTTCCTCTCGTATTTGCTTTCTTGGCAAATCTCACAATCATTAATGTATGTTTGAATTGATTTTTTAAGATCTGGCCAGTAATATTTAGTTTTTATTCGATTTTCCGTTTCGTCTATGCCACGATGGTTCGTTTTACTCTCGTGGTAGTTTTTAATTATTTCTAAAACATCGTCCTTATTGGTGACATCTATTAATTTATTATTACAGCGTTTTAACTTTAGTGAAGGCCACATAAAATTTCGTCTGACAACTTCCGAGAATTTTTCATACATATTTGGTTCGTTAAAATACAGGTGGTACTGAACTTTTGGCACAACATAATTTTTCATGAAATTAACGACATCCTGTTCGAATTGATTTTCTGAAATTTGAACTTCAATCCTTTGTTTTTTCTCGAACAAAATGGTACGTTTTACCTTGGCTGGTGAATGTAATACAGAAAAGAATATTATTTGATTTTGACCATGGTTGACAGGGGATTCGGAAATAGGAATATCAACTATAGGATTTTGTTCGGAGTTTGTATGAACAGTGACGTCATCGTCATGGTTTTCTCCTAATATATTTTCGCTTATTTCTTCATCTGGTTGAACTTGCATGGATATATTATCGATTTCAGGGTTAGGATTTAGGTTATTATTAGAGGGTTCGCCGAAAATTTCATTCAAGCCTGGATCTGGAAGATTTTGTGCTTGCGTACTGATTAGGTTCTCGATTATATTACCAACATTCTCGGTTTCTTTTGTATGAATTTCAATCCTAGATAGAGCGTCTGCGTTAGAGTTCAGTTTGCCTTTCTTATAAGTAATACTATAATCAAATTCATCTAGTTTAATGCGCCATCTTAATAGTTTCGAATTAGGATCCTTTAGAGAAAAAAGCCACTGGAGTGGTTTGTGATCAGTGATGATATTAAAATGTCTTCCGTACAGGTACGGCCTGAAGTATTTGGTCGCCCATACGATAGCTAACAGTTCTTTTTCTATCGTACTGTAATTTCGTTCAGAGTCGTTCAGGGTACGTGAGGCGTACGCCACTGGCTTATCGACTCCTGAATGTTCTTGAGAGAGAACTGCGCCTAGCGCGACATTACTAGCATCGGTGGTTAAGTTAAATTTTTTGGAAAAATCTGGGTATTGCAAGATTGGTTCATTTATTAGTAGATTTTTGCAAGTTTCGAAACATTCGGTGAATTTCGAATCATGTACGATTTGTGCACCTTTTTTAAGGCACTTCGTCAATGGTTTTGTGAGCTTCGCGAAGTTATTTATGAATCTTCGATAGTATCCTAGAAGACCCAAAAATCCTTTGATTTGTTTTGTCGTCTTGGGAATAGGGAAGTTCTTTATTGCAATTATCTTGCTGGGGTTAGGTTTAACACCATCCGGGGTGACAACATGGCCAAGATACGCCACTTCTTTCTTAGAAACTCGGACTTATCTAACTGTATTTTAAAATTAGAATCTCTCAATCTCTGAAACACGGTTTTTAAACGTTCGATATGCTCCTGTAATGACGTCGAAAATATTATTATGTCGTCAAGGTAGACGAGACATTTTTCATTTTGTATACCACGTAGAATGTTGTCCATGACACGCTGGAACGTGGCAGGGGCATTCTTGAGACCAAAGGGCATCCTGAGGTACTCGTAATGACCATTCTCCGTGTTAAAAGCAGTTTTTGCTATATCGGTTTCATCCATTTCAATTTGGTGGAAACCACTAGCCAAATCGAGAGTTGAAAAATATTGACACTCTCCTAACTTGTCCAAAAGATCCGTTATATTCGGTAATGGGTACTTATCATCTACCGTTTTTTCATTAAGTTTGCGGTACACAACAACACGCCACTTTTGTTTGCCGGAAGCATCTAGCTTCTTGGGAACCACCCATATAGGTGACGACCAAGGAGAGTTACTAGGCCTTATGATTTTTTGTTGCAGCATATTATTGATTTGCTTTTCGACCTCTTGCTTATGAATAAAAGGGTAGCGATAAGTTTTTGTGTAAACTGGGATCTCATCATTTGTACGAATTTTATGTTTAATTTGGTTGGTGAAACTTAAAGATGTGTCTTCATTATAAAAAATATCCGAATATTCTTTGCATAAATTCATGATGTTTGATTTTTCTTCAATATTTAAGTGATCGGTTCTCAATTTGGAAATGTCTAATTTTTGTTTAGGGGTATCATCAAAATTGTTGAAATCAAATTCTTGAATATTACATCTATCAAATTTTTCAACGTCAAGTGGAGCAGAAAAATCTAACGTAATTAGTTTAGTCGTATTATTTAAAATGGAAGTTATGGCTTCGCCATTTTTCGCAATAGTAAGACACTCTGGTATCTCACAATTATGGATTGTTTGATGGGGTATTATAATTTCACCATTTTCTATCGAAGTTTTGACTTTAATGATTTGTTTCGATCGTGGAGCAATTTTTATTAAGTTTAGTTCGTTTCTTGTCTTATGATAAAATAACTTGATATTAGCATGAGGTGTATATAATCAAAATTGATTTATCGAAATTCAAGTTCGCTTGTAATAACTTCAAATTATCTAAACCTATTAAACCATGAAAAGAATCGTGAAACTTGAATAAATAAAATTTCAGGGTTGTTGGCTTTAGCAGATTAAAAATTCTAGACGTAGGCAAATGAGCGCTATGTTTATGAGCTGATTTCTGGAAAACAGTTGACACTATGAATGGGTCATTTCGAATTAAATTTGGAAAATTGTTGAATGCGATTTCGGGGTCCATGAAAAATTTGGTTGATCCCGAATCTATTAATATTTTTAGGTTGTGTTCAGGAAATATTATATACGGTAGTTCACTAGAATCCGTACTATTGAACGAAATTATCTGTTTATTTATGTCTGATTGTTTTTTGGGGGATCTACGTAAAAATTTTCATCATAAAAATATTCGTGTTCTTCATTAAATGGCTTTGAATGATTATTTTCCTCAATTTGTTCATCACACTGTGATTGTGGTGTAGAATAATCGACTTCAATATTAAAGAGTTCTTCTGAAGTGAAATTTCTTTGTGGTTGCCTAAATTGGGATGGTCCTGGTTGACTGTGATTGAAAGTTTGCCTAGTATTTACACTCATTGGTGTTTGATTAGATGTAGGTCTATAATTCGGATTCGGTTTGAAAACATTTGTATTTTGATTCGGTTGCTGCCTAAATACTTGAGAATTTCTGAAAAATCTCTCAGGTTGATTTGGCCTGGGTTGTAAATGAATTGGTTGTGATGGAAAATGATTATTAGTTTGTTGTGATTGATTATATGTTGGCCTGGAGTTGAAATTTGGTTGTTGATTGAAATTTGAATAATTTTGATTTCTCTGATAGCTGTTTATTTGTTGTTGCCTAAAATTTGGTCTGACCTGAAAATTAGGTCTAGTAATATTTCGATTGGTACTTTGAGAATTATTTTGTGAATTATTCTGGTAATAATGATTATTTTCTTCCTGAGTTATGAATTGAAGTGCTTCATTCAAGTCATTAGGACGCATACATCTAATCGTATTTCCAAGCGGTTCTCTCAATCCACTCAAGAAAGATTTCAAAGCTACTTTATTATACAAATTTCTTTTCAATAAAACTGCGGGTCCTGGAGTTTCATGCACATCAATATATGAACACAATAAATTCAAAAGCTGAAGAACGCGATCGAAAAATTGCTGGGGCTTCTCATTCGGAGATTGCCTAACCATTACCAAATCTCTATTGAGACAAGCTTCATCTCTTTGATCTGCGAAATTACGATACAAGGTATTTTTTAATTCCTGCCAATTGCTAACATTTTGAATATTTACCATTAATCGGGCGTTGCCGGTCAATTTGCCAATCAGTGAGTGAAGTAAAAAGGTATTCAAGAAGTTATTTGCATTAGTATTATCATAAAAATTATTGATTATACTCTCACAAGTAACAAGAAATCTGTTCAGTTCATTAGGGTTCCCGTCAAATTCAGTGACACATTTCAAATAATCGGGTTTGAAATCCTGAGGAGCCATATTTGGGTGATTGATTATTAATTGATTATCACTATCGCTATTACTAGTAGCGTGTGTATTTGAAAAACTATTATCTGGACCGTCTGAGTCAGAAGAAGACGTTGCCAAAGATAGATTCTCAAAAAACTTTTCCAAGTTTAAAGACATGTACTGTACTCACAATATAATGATGACTTTGCTCATCGTTCACCTAACTTATGAAGGAATTGCCGGTTCTGCTGCTGTGTCTTCACCTGGTCAATTGCCTCGCAGAGAAAGACGATTTGTGTTCTTTCCCTCTTCGGTTGATTCTGGTTGATTTCCACTGGATAGGTCCTCGATGGACTGGGTTGCCTGAAGTTCAAGGAGCCACTCTGTCCGACGAAAATGTCCGAAAACCACTCGAAAGTTCTTTGAAATAGCCGGTTAATTGTAGAAACAAAACTAATGCACGATGCACTAATCCCGACTATCCTACCGACTGCGCCAATTTTATTTTTGAACTAGCAAAGTCTCTTTTTAAAAAACAATTTATTTGTCAAAGTACAAAAGCAGAGCAAATTTTATGAGATGTTTATCGTTCAAAGTTATAAGTCTGACTGAATGTTGGAATGAACAAATGCAACAAGATGATTTTGAAGGGTCAGCGAAATCTAAGAGGTCCATGGGAACGGCGGTGCAGAATCTTCAGTTCTCAGGAAGCTTATGGGAACCGGTGATATAATTCATGGCACACTCACCTAACTCCTAAAGGCGACACCCTTCTTTGTAGAGAGGCATTACGAACGCCAAAGTTGATACACTCCCCTCGTAAGGGTTCCTGACGTGATTCCATACACTCACATAATTGAATGTCGACTAATTATTCGACTGATGAAATGAATTCAGTGAACCGATAAAAGTCGCTTTTTTACAAAGAAATGTTCGAAGAAGAATGAAACTATGATTTGTATTTATGGAAAGACCTCAACGTATATGAAAACTTATCTTGAACATATGCTCATTCAATTTATCTATCTGGTATGACATTCACAGATCTAGAGCTTCGAAGTGTACTGTCGTACAAACGAATAGGGATTTTTTGCAGATCAAGGATTTTAAAGTCTGAGACATCAGAGATAGTTTGCATCGTTCCAGGAATATCCTGATTAGTATTACGTTTTGTTGATTGCTCCATATATTATTTACTTCATCTATCTGTTCCAAAGTGAATGATCCTGCCAACGAATATGAGATTTTTCCAAGATTCTGATGAATCTGCAATAATTTTCATTGTTCCTGAAATATCTTGAAAAAAAGACATGGATTAGTTTTTATGTTCCTTGTTGTGTATGTACCCTTAAAGTCTTGACGGTGGAGAGAAATAAATTGCTCGAGAATGATTAACTGGCATTTTATTTACCGAACAGTGTATGTCATCTGTATGTGAGATTAGTAGAAGATCCGAACCTAAATCGACCTTCACCGAGCTGATAATAGGGTCCCATCACAAGCGACTGCGATGTTGGGTCCTTTATTATTACACAGTATACTTACCTCGGATCTCTCTGTCACACACTTCCACGCGCGTTGAAATTAAAATCTTTAAAATTCGCAAACCCCTAATAGGACCGGAATTTTCGCAGACAACCCTATATCAACGTGTTCGCAATTAAACAGCGCTTATGATGATATAAATTTTTTTAAATTATCCAATCCAGTGAAAGTAACTGGCATCGATATACCTGTGTTTACCTGACAACCCAGTAGTTCGCCCAGGTAAATAGTAGACAACCCAACGACTGCACATTCTATACGTTTTATACTTTCAGTCAGGACACAATTTTTTTATTATCCTGATGTTGCAACATTTAATTGAAAATAATTTTTCGAAAAATAATTAAAAATAGTCTGCCCAGGATTTTTTAAGCCAACCCATTTTTAATATGTTTTCTAATATACTAAATTCATGATAAAATATATTTCGTTCTATTATCAGCTCGGTGAAGGTCGATGTAGGTTCGGATCTTAGACTAGATGAATCAATGAATGAATGAAAATGTGCATAATCCCAATACCCCTTCCTATTTCGTCACTTGACAACAATGACAACATTGACAACAATGAAAGTCCAGACTACCAACATAAATACTTTCGCGGTTATAAGGTAGCATTCAAATATACAACAACTCTCCCCTCACAAATTGAGTCTTTCAGGAGGTTTAATGATCCTTGTGGATCTCCGCAGTTCGGGAAGTCCATTGGGCAAGGTATGAGAAACATCATCAGGGACACTAGAGGTAGGTAATGAGTTTTTCGTTTGAATGAGTTCTGGTGGTGCTACTACTTCGTCAGATATTTGTGGATAAATTCCTTCATCAGATATTGCTGGATTAATTTTTGGTGATTCATTTAGTTCATTATCTGAACGATTTGAACGTGTTGAGTTCATTTGAGGTATCTGGTGAGATTCCTGGTACTTTTGCATGACCGGAGTATTTTCCCCTATTAGTTGAATCTGATCTATGTGCCTTCTCTAGACACTAGAGTTATCGAGCTCTATGACATAATGTAAATGACCTATTTTTTGTTTTATCCTACCAAATTCCCACTTGTCATTCGCCTATTGTCAAGTCGCGATTTTTTTCCCCTGTACGTCTATATTGTTATTTATTCTATCAGACCTTTCTGTACGCAATAGATCTAATCTGGATCTGATTTCTCTACCAAAAAGCATGTACGATGGACTTACACCAGTTCCAGAATGTGGTGATTTCCTATACTGTAATAGGAATTTACAAAGTTGTTTCTGCCGATTTTGGTTATACCCCTTCAGCGCTCTAAGTGATTGCTTAAAGGTCTGAACGTATCTTTCCCCTAAACCATTAGTGGCTGGGTGATATGGTGCACTCAAGCGGTGAGTTATACCATTTTCTTGTAGGAATTGTTTGAACTCATACGACACGAAGTTTTGCGCATTATCAGAGACAATAATCTTTGGTATGCCAAAAGAAGCAAAAATTTGTCTCAAAAGGTTTATGGTGGTGAGACTCGTCATGTTTTGTACCATGTGAATCTCAGGCCATCTAGTATAAGCATCTACTAATATAAAATAATAAAAGTTAAAGAATGGACCTGCATAGTCTATGTGCACTCGTTCAAAGGGTACTGTTGGAGTATCCCAATGATGAATGGGCACTTTGCTAGGATTATTTTTCATTTTGTTGCAATCGACACAGCTCTTGCAGAGGGTCTCTATATCCTGTGATATACCTGACCACCAACAGTGCCCCCTTGCCAAAGCCTTCATTTTTACCACACCAAAATGTGAACTGTGAAGCTCTTCTAATATTCTGTGCTGTAACCCTTTTGGTATGACGGCCATATTTTGCCGCAATATACTATCATTTTGCAATGAAAATTCTAGCTGTGGAACATTGAATCTATCCCTTGCTTTTAATTCAACCCCAGATTGAAGGGCCTCTAAAAGTTTTTTTAGGATAGGATCCTTAGCAGTTTCACTCGCTAATTCCTTGAAGGAAACTGGTAAGTTTTCTATCTGAAAAATTTCAAATATGTCGGATATATCATGATGAAAATTAGTAGTTACGTTCAAGGGTAACCTTGAAAGAGCATCAGCATTTGCATGTGCTTTTGTATTTTTATACTTTATTTTGTACTGGAAGCTTTGTAAGAAAAGTGCATAATGTTGCATTCTTGTTGTAGTCAGTGTTGATAAATGTTTGGCCGGGGAAAAAATCTGTATAAGGGGTTGATTATCAACATACAATGTGAAAGGTCTACCATAAAGGTAATAATAAAATTTTTTTACACCAAAAATGATGGCATAAGCCTCCTTATCAATTTGTGCATATTTTTGTTGCACATTAGTCAATGTTTGCGAACTGAATTGTATTGGGCGCTCTGTTCCATCAGGATAAATGTGTGACAGCACGGCTCCGACTGCATATGGGCTAAAATCAGAGGAAGTTCAGGGTCGAAATGTGCTAGGACTCTGTCTGACATTATTTCTGTCTTAACTGCTTCAAAAGCGCTTTGACATCTCTTATCCCAATGAAACCTCACATTATCTTTAAGTAAATTGTATATTGGCTGTAACGTATTGCTGACATTTTCAAGTAAACGTCCGTAATAGTTTACTAGCCCCACAAATGCTCGAACTTCAGACTTGTTAGATGGCACCTTGGCATCATGAATTGCCTCCATCTTGTTTTTACACTTATGAATGCCGTTTTTATCAATTAAGTACCCGCAATATTCTATTTCTTTTGTGAGAAATTGACATTTTTCATAGTTTATTCTAATGTTGTACTTTGCCAGTCTGCTGAAGATGGCTTCTAGATGTTCGAAATGGGAATTGTCATCAACCCCTGTTACCTTCATATCGTCAATGAAAACTGAGACGCCCGGTATATCTTTTAGAATATTTTCTATTTCCCTTTGCCATATAGCAGGTGCACTGGCCACCCCATACATTAATCTCGTACTCTGGTATAATCCCTTTGGAGTACTCAAAGTAAGATATTTCCTATCTTCTGGACGTACTTCCATTTGAAGATATGCTTGTTGTAAATCTATTTTTGTAAATTTGTCTCCACCGGCCATTGAGGAAAACAACGTTTCTATAGTGGGTAGAGGGTACTCATCCACAATTAAATTTTTAATCAATGTACATTTGAAGTCACCACATATGCGCACATTGCCATTGGCTTTAAGAACTGGGACTATTGGAGTTGCATATTCAGAACTTTCCACTTTTTCCAACACCCCTTCTTTCTCTAGAAAATCCAGTTCTTTTTCCACCTTGGGCAACAATGCATAGGGTACCTTGCGAGCCTTTATGAAAATGGGTTGTGAATCACTCTGAGTATAAGACTAGCTGGTAAACCAGTGATTTTGCCTAAATCTTTTTTTAAAATTGTATTGTACTTTTGTAAAAGGTTATCTAATCTACTTTGAGTGGTTACATATGTAATTTCAGGAGTATTATTGAACCCTATACCTAACATTCTCATCCACTCCCTTCCTAAAAGTGGGTGTTTGTCAGTATTGACAATGTATCTTGTCGTCTCTGGTACTGCGAAAACATCGAAAGCACTTTATTGTATCACATATGCAATAAAACATGGTTCCACTCTTCTGAGAGCACTGCTCCATTAAAACAACGACTGTTGCTTTTCCATTGTGCATGATAAATTTGGAAGAAACTGGTATAAAACCACTGTTTAGAGGCGACACC
The DNA here is from genome assembly GCA_918026855.4 of Phaedon cochleariae. Classification (NCBI taxonomy): domain Eukaryota; kingdom Metazoa; phylum Arthropoda; class Insecta; order Coleoptera; family Chrysomelidae; genus Phaedon; species Phaedon cochleariae. The sequence continues at coordinate 52,088,659 of OU896713.1, read as the reverse complement.
CTCCTCTGTAGAGAGGCATTACGAACGCCAAAGTTGATACACTCCCCTCGTAAGGGTACCTGACGTGATTCCATACACTCACATAATTGAATGTCGACTAATTATTCGACTTATGAAATGAATTTAGTGAACCGATAAAAGCCGCTTTCTTACGAAGGAATGTTCGTAGAAGAATGAAACTATGATTTGTATTAATGGAAAGACCTCAACGTTTATGAAAACTTATCTTGAACATCTCTTCATTCAATTTATCTATCTGGTATGACATTCACAGATCTAGAGCTTCGAAGTGTACTGTCGTATAAACGAATAGGGATTTTTTGCAGATCCAGGATTTTAAATTCTGAGACATTAGAGATAGTTTGCATCGTTCCAGGAATATCCGAAAAAAAAACCTGATTAGTATTATGTTTTGTTGATTGTTCCATATATTATTTACTTTATCTATCTGTTCCAAAGTGAATGGTCCTGCCAACGAATATGAGATTACCCCAAGATTTTGATAAATCCGCAATAATTTTCATTGTTCCTGGAATATCCTGAAGAAATGCCATGGATTAGTATTTTATGTTTCTAATTGGGCCATATATTACATTGTATCACATATGCAAGAAAACATCTCACTCTTCTGAGAGCACTGCTCCATTAAAACAACGACTGTTGCTTTTCCATAGTGCATGATAAATTTGGAAAAAACTGGTATAAAACCACTGTTCATACCTAACTTTCAAAGCCGACACCCTCCTTTGTAGAGAGGCATTACGAACGCCAAAGTTGATACACTCCCCTCGTAAGGGTACCTGACGTGATTCCATACACTCACATAATTGAATGTCGACTAATTATTCGACTGATGAAATGAATTTAGTGAACCGATAAAAGCCGCTCTTTTACGAAGGAATGTTCGAAGAAGAATAAAACTATGATTTGCATTTATGGGTCTTTTCTTTATGAAAACTTATCTTGAACATCTCATTCAATTTATCTATCTGGTATGACATTCACAGATCTAGATGAATACACTCTTTATACTCCTGATGGTGAATATAAGTTGTAGAAAACTTTTGTAGAAAATATTGAAATAAGAGAGTGCGACTGATGCATGATGTTGTATCTGATTCAAAACATTCATATGGAGATATGGAAATAACGAGTGCCAATGGAGGTAACTTCGATCGAAGAGCCTTTGTAGGAAAGACAGTGTTTTATTTTTCATCTCGCTTTCTGTTGAACTCTTATGAAATTTTTGTGTTATTTGTTTAAGTGGTGGACCACCCTGAATATAAAAATAACTTCTTAACCCAGTTTTTTTATGAATCACAAATTTTTACAAAGTTTAACCCATTATTTGCAGGAGACATTGTATCTGTATCCTATGGATTCTTTCAGATGTACAATGGATGTACATTGGACGTCCAGAAAATACCTAGAGTGGTTGTTATTTGGATGATTTCTGGACATCCATTTCAGTAAATATGGACATACAATGGCCGCCCAGTGTACGCACAATGTACGTCCATTGTACCTCTTCTGGACTTGGAATGTACGTCCAAAGTGGTGACCTGGATGTCCGAAACATCCACATCCATTGTACGTACAGGGTGATTCACTAAAATGATTTTTCAGAATTTTTTTTCCTGTTGCATCAGAAAATACAGGGTGCTCGGAACAAACGAACTACAGAGTACTACTTGAATTTTTTGAATGAAACACCCTGTATTTTATCGTATTTTCATATTCTCCCTGAAAAGCTGATTTCATCAATGTATCACACTTGGGGTCTAGCGGCAATGATTACAGAGATATAGGGTGTTCAAAATCGAGATTTTTCAGCTTTAGGATTTCTCTGTGAAGAAACTATTCATTATCCGTCAAAACGGCTTTCATGTCCATATCTTAACTTTTGATTCACTATCTACTGACATTTAATAATTGGAACAGATACAGGGTGATCAGAATTCTGAATCTATAACCACACTGTATTTGTTCCAATCAAATGTCAGTAGAGAGTAAATCAAAAGTTGAGATGGGGACATTGAAGCCGTTTTTTAACCGATAATGAAATCCTAAAATTGAAAAATCTCGATTTTGAACACCCTATATCTCTGTAATTATTCCCGCTAGACCCCAAGTGTGATACATTGATATTATAAGTGGAAATTCAAGATTCTTCAAATGGTTTGCAAATGTTAAATTGTTTTTCTCTTCAAGTAGGTATTTCATATAGAATCAGATCATTATTCTCTAAGCCATAACTTCTAAACGAATAAAGATATCGACATGCGTTTTCAACATATTTTGTTGCAAATTTGATCTACTTTCCGAATCTAGTAAAATAATCATATTAAAGATTTCGGAAAAAAATTTAAAAACGGCTAACTTTATAAAACACGCCCCCTTGCGAGGACGGCAAGAATCAGGATGGCATATGGATGGTTTTTTATTATATTCAGAAAACCTTCCTCTTCTGAACCAGACCTTGTTAGCAGATTTCCGTTAAGTCAATCTTAAGTTATCAACATTTACAGTCCAAAAAGTTAAGGATCCTCTGATGCCGCCTTTTATTTAACGTCCTACAATAAAATGATGTTAACCCATTAGTGCATGAAGTAACTTTTTTTTCTAATCTCTCTATTCTGAAGATGTATACTCATTCAATATAACCAAAGAATGATAACTCATGACGAATAATTTTCTGTTTACAACAGATTTTTTTTATATGGCACGTCCATTTTAATGGACTCCATGCTAATTGGTTCATTGATGAAAGTGATCAGTAGGGAATTTCAGTATTCATTTCTATTCAAGTACATATCCAGAACATGAGAAACTCAATAACATCAATCACAATATCATCAATAATAATAATAATGATAATTAATAATAATGGAAATTATACATCATGATGACTTGATACATTTTGAAGCATCTCTCAGATGCAGTCCTATTTTACATATAAAATTGCAATTTTGTATACTCTACTGAATGGAATTCAGCTGATGGGTATATGGAAATGCATATTATCAAGAAATTATTTGGGATGATACTTTCAGAACTTTTTATGGTGCTCTTCACACGATCCAGTCGAGGGAAATGTGAACCCGTTGAAGAAAAAGAGGAGTCGGACGAGTGGATGGAGTCCTGTCTATAGTTGACGTGCTGCAGTATAACGTACAATCATTTGATGCTATAATATTTCTTTTCATAATGCAAAGATGTATATTATCTTCAATCCCATCAGAATAACGAAAGTCGCACGGCTGTTCGATAATTCCTTTAGAAATATAATTTATTTTGGATTTGCAGTTCCTAAATTCGAATAACTGCATTTCTGCCAACTTTTCTTCTGGAGGCAATATAATATATGCATATCCGTTGGTTGATCGATATCTGAGCCATTTTTCATATGTCTAACAAGTGTTTCAAGAATGATCTGCAAAAAAATCTTGATGACCGATAAGCATAGAGTCCATGCATTATAATGGACACAACACAAAAGCAATATTTTGAGTGTATCACAAAAAACAAATATTCGAAACACCTCATAGGTTCATAAACACAGGCATATAATGAGATCTTGAGGGATATGAAATTTTGAAATTCATTATACTGCGTTATAATAAATACTTACCCTCCTTGTCGGGTACAATACAAAATGTTATCCATTTGATCACGTGCAGAATATTGTCCAGATAAAAATTCATGAAATAGAAGCGATAGCTGTTTGTTGTTGAACTACACTAATAGTTCGGGCGCATGAAACATTCAATGCCTGCATGATTGACGTCACAAAAAATTAGAGAAGGAGCGTCCATTAAAAGACACATTATGCACTAATGGGTTAAATCAAAAAGATGGACTATTATGGTGGCATTGACGTGAGTGTATTCATTTTTGAAGTTATATAGGAAAATTTTCGAAAAAAATCCATTTTTCATACGATCGAAGCTATTATGCTCCCTAACGGTACGACTATAAGGGACTACAACAATCCTAAACGCCAAACACAGATGCATTAATGAAATCGCACATGGTGGGGATAACTGCGAAATCATTGCCAGATAGTTGATATTCCTCATGGGTAGATATATTGTTTATAAATACAGGGCCCTGTATAAACTCACCGGTGAGTCAAAAATGTGTACCGAGCTTTTTGGAGGTGATAGTTCATTGAAAAATCAGTTTAGTTTGATGAATAAACTTTGGCCCAAACGTATATCTAGGGATATATCCTTCCGAAGTTGATGAAATTGAAATAAATTTCCCGCATAACTTCTAAACAGTAAAAGCCACCAGATTGAATATGTTCCTATATACATGTATATGTGTAGATATCACCAAAAAAATATACCAGTTTGAAATTATCAACCTGATTACAAAAAATTCCAAATCGTTTCATGACATCACATCCCACTTCAGGATTATGAAGGAAGAATAAATCAATCAATCAATCAAAAGTATACTTTATTGTCGAAGATAAACTATCTTATTGACAAAGCCTAGGCAGAACAGTTAATATATTAAAATATAGAAAAAAATACATGAACATACAACATAGATACAGACAAGAGACAAAAAAAATATATCACCTTGTTCCCAAAAGGAATCTAATGGAAGCAATATAATATTAGTGATTAATTATGAAATATCACAACGCCAAAATAATTTTTTGAAAATATTACAACTGGTATAACATGATACAGTTTTTGTGGTTTGTTTAACTATAAAACAGATTTCTAATTGTTAATATATTGTTAATTAATTTGCAGAATCATCCCAATCTATGAGGAAATAATCTTCAACACTATACAATACAATTTCTACAAGAGTTCATTGCTTCACAGATTTTCTGAAATGGTCAGGTGAGGAAATGTTTTTGAGATATAAGCGGCATATACTAGAGACTTTTTAATAAAGTCGTTGAAGGGATAGGTAGTCTCAAGTTGTTATTCTGGTGGATAGGGCCCGACAACGATCTCGTATGCAGATTTATTTTTGTGCACTATACATATTGTTTCTAGGATCAGTAATGACTCAAGGGTAAGGATTTTTGCTGTTTGAATAATGGTTTACACGATGCTCTAGGTCCAACTTTACAAAGGTATCAAATATAGTATGCCTTTGCAATAAAAATTTATGCCATATGTAATGTGTGACTCGATTAATGCATGGTACACTATTTTTGAAGTAGCATGACCCAATTCGTTAGAGATGATTCGTAGTGCGTAACAGCCTGATGCTAATTTTTTACCCAAGGTTTCAACATGCTTTTGAAAGTTCAAGTTAGTATCTCAGTGGATACCAAGATATTTTGTGCTATCTGTTTGTGAAATACTCATTTCGCTACCTAAAGAGATGTCCGCAAGGTCACATGTGAAGGATAAGAGTTTGGTTTTGGAAAGAGAGTAGATTAGAGTTAAACCACTCTCTCATCCTTGAGATATCTCGGGCTTTTTTATCCTGAAGATTTTGTCCATTTGTATCCTGCCATAGGATGGTTGTGTCATCGGCAAAAATAGTGAATGTTCCATTAATTTTTTGATTAGCTAAGTCATCAAAATGAAGTAGGAATAGGATTGGTCCAAGTAAAGAACCCTGGGGTACGCCATGTTTGACTGAGCCAGTGTCTGAGAGCGTGAGAGTTTTAACAGATTGGATTCGATCAGAGAGATTATAGGACTTAATCCAGCTTAGGCTCTGGTTTTTGAAACCAGAAATGATCTATGTGATCTTGTGATCGTCGAAACGATTGAGATACGATAAAATACACTTAACATGACACCATTGCTATATTCATTTACAAATACAAATTGAAGCCTGTATAGAACTCTGTATTGATAGGTGAATCAGTCTCAAGTGGTATCAATTTTCTATGGGTCCATTGGCCGTGAAAATGTTCTTGTGAACAGTTTCAGAATTGGAACACACTATATTTAAAAATCTGAAAACCAAATTGCCACAAGGTATTGTGCTGGGGCCACTGCTTTTCAATATCTACATTAACGATATAACGTCTGTAGGTATAAAGTATATATATTGCTTTGCTGATGATACTTTCATAATAGTAGTTATGGCGATACCTGGGAATCTACCGTTCAAAAGGCCGAAGTGGCAATCACTAAAATAAAAAGGTGGCTAGATTATAACATTGAATGTTGAAAAGACTAAATTCATAGCTTTTGGCCTAACCCAGGAAACTTTGCCAGGACTCTGCTCCTTAAAAATCCATGAACATAAATGTAAAATTGGAACTACTTCTAGTAAATGTAGAAATAGAATAGAGAGAAAGGAATATATAAAATATCTAGGCATATTACTTGATGAAAACTAGACATGGAAATTCCATGTAAACTTTGTAACCATTAAAAAAAGAAAATTGATTTACAAGTTTTATGAGCTAAGGAATATTTTGAATCAAAAAATCTCACAAACAGTATATTCGGCACTAGTTAGAATCTGTAATTAATTATGGGCTGGTACTATGGGGCAATGCTCGAATGAATACAATGGCACAAAAGTATATAATAAAAATAATGTTGTATAAAAACAAAACTTTTCCCACAATTTTATTATTCCAAGATAGCAAATTATTAAATATTGAACAACTTTACATGAAATCAACTATAAGATTTATGATTCTGAAAAAATATTATAGAAATGCTTTAAAACACCAACCAAATACCAGAGCTGTGGCTAGACAGAATGTCCACAAGCGCACATATACAGTGTGTACCACTTACCATGCTCACCATGAGTATCTTTTTAACGGTGATAGATACGAGGTCGGTTAAATGACACCAAATGTGGAGTTTGTCAAGGCCAACTATAAAGTGGAAAAATATTTTGATAAAATCTATTCGTTTTTGTTTTATACGCAAAAAACAGATTTTGATCATTTTCATGTCTCCTCCGTAACTTCTTTATTTATGAAAATATTCAAATAGGAATTTCATATTCTCATGGCAGTTTTTCAAAGTTATTTTGAAAAAAATATGAAATTTACACCAACTCTTCTAGAATTTGAGATATCAGCACCAACTTTAGTTTTTCAAATGTAGGTCATAGCTCACTATGACTTAGTTACAAATAACTTTTTTTCCTCTTTCAGATGATATGTTGCAGTAATAGTTTTGTGTTGATAACAACGGAGTTATCGTCATTTATACAAAAACAAGAAATTATTTGGAAGCCGCCATCTTGAATTTATAAATTTTAACAAGAAAATCATGATCTCCGACCTCAAAAACCCCTAATTACCAATTTTGAATGGAATCGGACCAAATCTTGTCCGCCATCTGGGAGCAGCCATTTTTTTTTAATTTCAACAAAAATTCCATAATGTATTGTCACCGAAATTATGAACACCTGCCAAATTTAAAGTTAGTCGGAGTTATGGCATTTTTGTTGAAATTAAAAAAAAATGGCTGCTCCAAGATGGCGGACAAGATTTGGTCCGATTCCATTCAAAATTGGTAAGTGGGGGTTTTTGAGATCGGAGATCATGATTTTCTTGTTAAAATTTATAAATTCAAGATGGCGGCTTCCAAATAATTTTTTGATTTTGTATAAACGACGATAACTCCGTTGTTATCAACACAACACTATTACTGCAACATATCATATGAAAGAGGAAAAAAAGTTATTTGTAACTAAGTCATAGTGAGCTATGACCTACATTTGAAAAACTCAAGTTGGTGTTGATATCTCAAATTCTAGAAGAGTTGGTATAAATTTCATATTTTTCTCGAAATCACTTCGAAAAACTGCCATGAGAATGTAAAATTCCTATTTGAATATTTTCCTGAATAAAGAAGTTACGGAGGAGAGTTGAAAATGATCAAAATCTGTTTTTTGCATATAAAACAAAAACTAATAGATTTTATCAAAATATTTTTTCACATTATAGTTGGCCTGGACAAACTTCACATTTGGTGTCATTTAACCGACCTCGTATCTCTCACCGTTAAAAAGATACCCATGGTGAGCATGGTAAGTGGGACACACTGTATGTTGTATTAGACCAAAAATGTATAATGTTTTACCACTGCACATTAAAAATAAGCCTTACAAACTAGTGAAATCACAAATGAATAAATGTATAAATCGACAGTGAGTTGACATTAGATGATTTATGAAGCTGAAATGTATTCATAGTTTTTCTCTGTTAACCTCTTTAGCAAATTAGGTATATGTTGAATAGATATGTATATATAGAGTAGTAGGATGCACACACAGCAGATCATCAAACCATTGTGCACCCAATGATATGTATATTTTGTAACTCATTATATAATTAATCTTACGAATCTGAGCGAGCAGGTGTCCCACTTCAATTGCTTGGTACTATAGATGATAAAAATCTATATTCAAATTTGTGAAATATATCTAGGTCCATTTAAAACAATCATTTTCATTTTTCCATAATATACAGGGTGTCCCTAGACCAGTGGGACAGTTGAATATCTCCTGAACCAATAGGAATTTTCGAAATATTTTGATTACACATCATATCGCATTATGAGTGCTAACTTCAGGAATGACTATATTTTCTACGAGGGGCGCAAGAAAGGCTCACAAAATCGAACATAAATTTTTTCAAATGGAACACCCTGTATTTCATTGCATTTTCATAATCTCCTTGAAGAGCTGAATTCAACGACCTAGCACACTTGGGCTCTAGCGGGAATGATTTCCGAGATATAGGGTGTGGAAAATCGAGATTTTTCATTTTTGGGAATTTTTTGTGTCAAAACTATTCATTATTGGTCAAAACGGCTTACATGTCATGTCTTAACTTTTGATTTACTATTTACTCGTATTTAATTGAAACAAATACAGGGTGGTGTGGAATTACGACTAAAACTGAGAATTCTACACCACCCTGTATTTGTTTAAATTGAATACGAGTAAATAGTAAATCAGAAGTTAAGATATGGACATGTCAGCCGTTTTGACCAATAATGAATAGTTTTGACACAAAAAATTCCCAAAAATGAAAAATCTCGATTTTCCACACCCTATATTTCGGAAATCATTCCCGCTAGACCCCAAATGTGCAAGGTCGTTGAATTCAGCTCTTCAAGGAGAATATGAAAATGCAATGAAATACAGGGTGTTCTATTCGAAAAAATTCATGTTCGATTTTGTGAGCCTCTCTTGCGCCCCTCGTATAAAATATAGTCATTCCTGAAGTTAGCACTCATAATGCGATATGATGTGGAATTATAATATTTTGAAAATTCCTATTGGTTCAGAAGATATTTAACTGTCCCATTGGTCTAGGGACACCCTGTATAGTAGTAGTAGTCGTCAATAATACTCATACACGTCTGTCAAGAATATTTTAGAAAAACCGCATGATGAAGTGAATACGCATTAGATTCATGGACATTTTAACAAAGGAAGGAATTATCGTTTGCCACACGTGCCATACTCAAGTAGAGGTGAGGCAACGATGCTTTTTTCCTCTTTTTGAATCAACATGGGTATTCATTTCCTTACACGGTTTCTCTATAGGAAAATTATTCTTGCCAGACGTGTATACGTAAGGAAAATATAATGATGAAACCCTATATACTGAATTTTTTAATGTGGATTCATCAACAAAAGTTAGATTGGGGACTTGAAATTAAACATATTTTCTGTACCTACTTATAATTAAACACTAATACCGTTTATTTCCACTTGTCGCACTAGCTGGAACTTTTTTCGCACTGTTTTTGTCTTTAGTTCCCATATGTATTTATTGAAGGATATATACAGGGTGTTTCATTTGGAAAGGTGAATAATTCAACTGTGGATAGGGGTCACTGAGGTGATTTCAAAAAACCCATGGTTGATGGGTCTTCGACTTCTTATAACCGAGATACAGGATGTTTCATCAATTTTTCCAACCAACTTGTATATATTCTTAAAAATTGATACACTTGCGCAATCTACCCTGTGGAATTGATTGAGGCAACAACGAAAGATAAAATCCAGGTCCGGCTTCACTTAAAATTCACAAATTCTTTCTGCCAGAAAACAACACCCTATACATTCGAATTTCCCATTTTTTTTGCCATATCTGAAAAGAACATCGAAATTTCTATTCAACGATGTGCTTTTCATTCGTGCACAGACGATTTTAACTATTCATATTATGTGCTCAAAATATTATTTTCGCTCATTTTGGGGTACAAAATTGGAATCAGGCGAGATTTATTAATTTTATTACTTCCTATTCAGTATACGTGAGTATAACATTTAGAAGGAGTATTTCATATCGTTCTTTGTTCCAGACTTAGTTGCAGGTCCGTCATCAAAACTTTACAGGCGGCTTTTCACGATAAGCGTTAATTAGATGTTTCTGGCAAACCAGGCAACGGATAAATCTGAAAATTCGAAGGTATGTATAAATTAACATGATCTACACGTCTGAAATATTTGAAACAATCCGGCGTTGCCGCTTCTACTCGAAAGTAGCAGTAACTTTGATTTTTCAAATGGGACACCCTGATGGATGCTTCCTGAAGAGCTGATTTAATCGATTCACAAAGTTCGGGGTCTAGTGGGACTAATGACTGAGATATTTAGAGTGAGAAAAATAGAGATGTTTCAACTTTAAAATATTTATTATTGATCGAAACGGCTTTTATGTCCCTATCTTAACTTTGTATCTATTGACATTTAATCGAAACAAATCCAGGATCGTTCATAATTCAGATTTCTGCGCCACCCTCCATCTGTGTCAATTGAATATCGAATGGGAAGTTGAGATAGGGACATTGAAGCCGTTTTGACCATGCAATAATAAATAGTTTCAACACAAAACATTCCTAAAGTTGAAACATCTCGATTTTCCACATCCTATATCTCAGTTATCAGTCCCGCTAGACCTTGAATGTTTTGAATCGATGAATTCTGCTGTTCAGCAAGAATCCAAGAATGTAATGAAATACAGGGAGTCCCATTTGAAAAATCGAAGTTTCTGCTACTTTCTAGTAGAAGCGGCAAGGCCGGATCGTTTCAAATATTTCAGTAGTGTAGATTATGTTAATTTATACATACCATTGAAATTTAAGATTTATCCGTTGCCTGGTTTGCCGAAAACGTCAAATTAACGCTCATCGTGAAAAGCCCTTTATAGTTTTGATGACGGACCTGCAACTAAGTCTGGAACAAAGAACGATAAGAAATACTCCTTCTGAATGTTATACTCACGTATACTGAATAGGAAGTAATAAAATTAATAAATCTAGTCTGATTCCAATTCTGTACCCCAAAATGAGCAAAAATAATATTTTGAGCACATAATATGAATAGTCAAAATCGTCTGTGCACGAATAAAAAGCACATCGTTGAATAGGAATTTTGATGTTATTTTCAGATATGGCAAAAAAAAAATGAGAAATTCGAATGTATAGGGTGTTGTTTTCTGGCAGAAAGAATTTGTGAATGTTAAGTGAAGCCGGACCTGGATTTTATCTTTTGTTGTTGCCTCAATCAATTCCACAGGGTACATTGAGCAAGTTTACCAATTTTTAAAAATATATACGGGTTGGTTGGAAAATTATGAGACAATCAAGATATGGGCAAAATTGATGAAACATCCTGTATCTCGGTTATAAGAAATCGAAGACCCATTAACCATGGGTTTTTTTGAATCACCCCAGTGACCCCTATCCACAGTTGAATTATTTACCTTTCCCAATGAAACACCCTGATACACTGAGAGCATGATTATAGTCCAGTGAAAAACTGTAACATAAAAAATACAACTATAATAATCAATCCTTATCAGGATTACTGTCCTGTTTATGTACACATTCTTTCTCATGTGAAGAAAGAGATTTTAGTTTTCCAGTGAACTTACAGCCGTTTTTGTAAAACAGACAAGTGAGCACTACTTCATCAGCCAAATTCTCCAAAGGAAAACTTCTTGATTCTCCAATATTTGTTCCACATGAAGGACATTCAGTCAGCTGGATTTTGCAGGTGTTACACAAAACATGTCCTTTTTCGCAGTTGTAGATTTCACTGATCATGTATTCCATGCATATAGGACAACATAATTCTTTTTTCAAACATTGATTCACGGTACCCAACGATGAATCGGAATATTTTTCCTTCGGCACGATTGTAATGGTGAATTTAATTTTGGAAATATCACCAAAAAGAGGTTTCATGACAGTTAGATCAATTTTTTTGAAATGAATATTAACAGGGATACGTTGTTGCATTTTTGTATGGGGATACCGAGGCAAATCGCATTCAGCAACCATACACGTGAGACAATGATCCATCTCAACATATTTACTGATAGGCTGATCTTCATATGTGACAGAGGTGCCGTTTTTTGTGCTGGATAATTTCAAATCGTATCTGAAACATTCATCGATTTCTTTGAGGGAAGCAACATATACCTCCGACGAACTAAACGTATTTATGATCATCAGAATGAAGTTTTGAGGATGATCACCATTGTATGCCAAGAAACATATCATGCGTGATAATGGATGGGTAGACAATTCATAGTTGAAAGTGTTAAAAAATATCTTGTCGGCATGAAAACGGCGGCAGTGCGAAACCACGCTGTCCACCTGAAAAATCCCTTCACATTCTTCGTAATAGATTGGACATTTGATCGTCTTTTTATCACAAGCGTCTTCATGTCTTTCCACCTCTTTCCACGGCGTTATTTTATTGCAATCTTTGTACATGCAAGGAACTGAGGAAAACATTGCCACATTTTCGAAAGCGAAATTCCTGCAAATCGACGGTTTCTCCTCGTTGTTTTTACATCTTCCGCATTTCAATTGTTTTCCATCTTTAGAAAGCACCATTATCGGCGGCACTGACAACAAATTCTCGCACAGCCAGCACTTGAATGACAGCATCGCATTTTGAAGTTCCGATGCAAAGTGAATAGAAGATGGATGTGTAGACGCCATAATTTTCTGAAAAAAAAAAACAAATACAAAACTTATGGGCTTTTAGGGACTGCCAAAATGATTGTGAAATGCCGTGAAAAACTGCTTCGTTACTGACATACAGAGTGATCAACAAATTCAATAATCTGCCTTATTAACTACAGGAATTACCCGATTAGGTCCAAATTTGGTACATGAATTAAACTCGAAGGCTTCAACAAGTTGCCTTCTGAACGAAACCAATATCAGGACCGGAATATTATTTTTTCCTATGTTGAGTTACTATGAGAATAACACCCTCTATAAAAATTATCAAAAATCTGAATTCATATATATTTTTTTTATCGCTTGGAGCGCACGAAAATGAATCCCTATAATGTTCAAAGAACATCGTGCGTTCCTAGGGAGGATAGGGATAGGAGGTAGGTATTGGAATTTTTTTTGAACTTCTGGAGATTATATGTTGTTGGGAATACTTCCTCAGGCAATGAATTCCAGAGCCTAGCCGTTCTATGGATGAAGGAGTTTTGATAAAGTGCTGTTCGACATCTTTCGAGGTTGACAACGAAAGGATGTGCTGACTGGGCTTGTCTAGTTCATCTGACTGGTATTGCTAATGAAGGGATGATAGCAGAGATTTCCGAAGCACATTTCCCGTGGTATCGATAAAAAAGTGAAAGGTCGCCGACCATTCTACGGTGTTCCAATGATGATGATGATTACCATAGATTATTACGAATCTACGGGAAAAATACTATAAGAATTTGTTGAGAAAGTTTTTGGCACAATTTCAGTTTTTCCGTAATAAATTATTATTTTCTCCAAGCGGCAGGAATAGTGGCTTTGTCCTTCCACTTAACAGGCATGAAAGTTGTACTTTTACTGCCTAAGCAGAAAAAGTTTGTTGCTATGCAACGTTCCAAGAAATTGTAATGAAATTAGTAATCAAATTTGATACTGACATTGGGTGAACACAAAATGATGGAGTTTTCAATAAAAAAATTAACACAAAATTGGTTTTATATCATTTGGAGAAAAGTTTGTGGTATCAATAAACTCATAAGCTTCGATTTCCATCGAGCTCCTTCTTCTCAAATATATGAAGAAGGATCATATCTTCACAAACGTACTGACCTAACTTTAGGTGGGCACATCGAACATATTAGACAAGTAACGTATAACGTATGACAAATGGCCGATGACAGATATCGAAGATCGATGACGCGTGATCAGGCGACCTGCAAGCCGGCTACCTCCCAAGTCATCAGTTCAATAACAAGATGAATGAACTAGGTGTTCAAGTAGAATAAAAATTGGAAAATATATTCAAGATGTCTCACACTTTATGTGGGGCTTAGCAATAAAAGTAGTCATAACGGAGTTCAAATCTGAAAGAGGGTACATATATAGGGCGTTTGAATAAGTAAAAACATACCTCAAGTCTGAAAGAAGCACCGCAGATATCGGTGTATGATTCATCTATATGCAGCTTCTCTTCTTGACGATGAATGTCTTTGAATAATGTATGGAAAAACTGAGGGGGCAATTTAATCGTAAATCGTAAAAACTGACGAATCCGTAGGAAAATCATCCATTTTCACACACATACACACACACATTGTAGGACACGTTGAGAAATCAAAGTAATATAACATGAATTCGGACACGTCCCGATCTCACGCAAAACTTACTTGAACTTTATTCTTTAAGACTGTGAAATGACTGAAATGTATTGAGAATTTGGATGTGATATGCTTAGGAACGATAGTACTTATCGCTTCCTGTTACAGATATAATAGCGGGGAAAGCAAATTTATTTGAATTAATTCATTTTGCATGCATGATATACAGGAGGAATAGAAAATATGAAGTTATTGGATGATGTATTTTACATGTATATACAGGGTGGGTGTGTTTCCAAAACTACCTTAAGTCATATCGTGAACTGTTTATTATAACATACGCTGATGAATATGAAAATTGGTTTTGTAAACAATCAACATTATTCATCAAAAAATAGTTTAACAAACAATTAACGTATGTCTAGGAGGTAACAACCCTATGAGTTCATTAACCCTTTTTATGTAGAGGGTTTCTCACAGAGATATATTATAACTACTTATTACAATCTAGGGTGGACTAGTAGCTCCATATGGAATATGGAACTAATACCCCACCAAAGATCGACTTGGGAACGCTGCCCCAAGATATGCCCTGAAATTATAAAAAATTTGAGGAAATACTATAGAATTAATTTGAAACTTACAAGTTGGTTTTAAGGATGGTTATTATAGTATAGCGGCAAGAATTTCCTCCCAGCCTATTCCATTTGATCATCATCATTATCGCTTCTAAAAGTAACATTAAATTCATAAATCTAGATAGAATCCATTTTAAAACTCACATATTGATGGCTTGTTCTGGTTCTTCATCATCACTTCTAAAATTTCATTAAATTGATAAATATAGATAAATTCAATTTTCAAACTTACATATTGATGGCTTGTTCTGGTTCTTCATCATCACTTCTAAAATTTCATTAAATTCGTAAATATAGAAAGATTTAATTTTCCAACTTACATCTCAATAGGATCATTGATGTCGACGCTGAAATTTTATTAAATTTATATATCTGTAGACAATATCAATTTTGAAACTTACATCTGCATAGGCTGATTGGCCTGTTCAGCCCTTTCAGCTCCGAAATTCTTATCAGGGGCGTGGAAAATAGGTGAGGCTAAGGGCATTTCTTTGTCCAACTTTTTTTCTATGCAATTTTCGGCAGTCTGACCAGGAAATATGAAATATCATAAGTTTTACCTAAAAAATTATACACCTGTTTAGTTCCGATACACCATTTTCAAGATAAATCGATTTTATATCTACTATTAAATTATATATCAATGATTCAACTGCTTTTGAACAATTGATAGTATCTTTAAACAAACAGCGTGAGTTATAATAATTTTCGCTAATTCTATTTGTTCTATTTGTTCTATTTGTTCTATCCGTCATTCGGTTGCCCCCTTACGAGCAACCCTCAGAAGTCTTCGAGAGTCTTGTGCGAGCAAGGAATAATAATAACTCACTATAATACTTACATCGGGAAACGCTCTTGGAATTATTTACGAACCGAAAATCAAGATGGCTTAGTACTTCTGTACAAGCCAGTTGGCCCTTGCCGAAAGAGAACAGTCCATTATTATTGTTATTGAGGGGAGTGATGTCAATTGAATGAAAAAGATGAATTCAGATAGTGAAGATGGATTATCATGTACACCTCCCAGCGAGCACAAAAACATCTCAGAGATGTTAAAAGTACGAGATTTCGAGACATTGAACCTCCACTGCGATGTTCTTTTCACACATGAATAGAACTATTATAGAACAGCCAATGTCCGCCGCAGGCGGCAATTATCGAGATGTCCTTGATATGTCACAAAACTACCTTTTCCCTAGTTCTTTTTAAAGCCTATTCATGGACACAACAGAACATATTCAACGCGTCTTGCGCACATTAAATCGCTGAAAAAAAAAACATTTTCGAGGTACTTTTCTGAAGCCTTTTGTCAAAATGAACTTTTGCATTAGGATTCCATTTCCCTTGAATGAAAAAATGCATTGAAAATAGATTGAACCTGGGTGGCCAGGTAGCCGTGCGGACAGAGTGTCCATATTCTAATCCGCATTCGCTTGCCGGTCGTGGGTTCGAATCCCGTCGACTGCAGAAATTTTTCTGATGGCCCTAAGAAAGTGTTTGGGATCACACGTTAAAAGGTAAGGCCCCCGTCATTCCTTGCTCGCACAAGACTCTCGAAGACTTTTGAGGGTTGCTCGTAAGGGGGCAACCGAATGACGGATAGAACAACAACAACAACAATAAAAATATTTTCTTGATATGAAATTACCTTCTTAATCGGTTTCTGAGTAGTGCTTACTACACACAGACATATAATTGGAAATAGGTTTCCCAAATTTTGAAATGTTCTCCACAATGCATAATTTTGCAACTGCGGAGAAGCTGTGTATTGATGAATTCGTACTTTTATATATTGATTACGCTGAGGCACCGAACAACACATCTTGCATCTGATGGTCATTATCACAAACTAAATAAGTCTTTTAACACAATAAACTTCACCAAATTCCTTTCTGTTCGTTAGCAGCGTGATGTAAGCGTGACACGCTGCAAACGCGAATGCCAATTGCGAACAAGAAAAACAAAATCGAAAACAAATCAGAATTCATCGTATTGTGACGTAAGCATGAGACGTTGTGGTGGGGCAAACAAAGAAAGGGCACAAAAGAACAAAAACAATACTTTCAATATCCTTCTAAGACGTCTTTGGGAAGTGCATATTACGCCTCAAAAAAACATCCTCATGCCTACATTTCTAAAACATCCCAAAACATCCCAGGGATACCTCTCAGTAGGCAAACAAAGAAATGCCACAGAAGAACAAAAACAATACTTCAATATCCTTCAAAGACCTCTTTGGTCAGTGCATATTACGTCTCAAAATAACATCTTCATGTCAACATTTTCAAAACATCCAGAAATAAGACAATTAGCTAATGTTACCATACAGAATCTATAGCCAGAAAAATCCCAAAATAAATATAAAGGTGTTTACAAAAAATTTCAAGATTGGTGTAGCCATCGCATTATTGTCGATCTAAATGAAAACCTAGTAGGCGACCTTGTGCGAGAAGGTATAATAAGCTCCTGCCTACTAATAACTATACCTAACTAGGTTGTCACCTAGAACGACAATGGTGTAGCAGTAAGAACATTTTCATCGTTCACAGAGAATGTTCTTCTGGCATATTTTAGTGAACTCAGCACTAAATATAAGGCATCGTCTCATTCTTCAATATAGAGAATTATTCAAAATTACGGTCGTTTCTTTAAAGTCAATCAGAGAAACATGCAGCAATAAAAGGGCGAAAATTTTACGCCAGAAAAACTTAATAATTTCATAAATGAAGCTCCTGTTGATGAGAAATATCATCTCACAAACAGATCTCACAATAATTCATTCGATTTTATCATCTAGTCAATTAAGTACATAATATATTTTAGGTTGCTTTAATAATGTGCGTTATGGATGCTTGTCGTGCAGCAGAATTGCACTCTATGCACATCACAGATTTAGAAGATCATGGATCTATTTTTATGGTCAGTGTACCGATTAAAAAACAAAAATTTGCCAGGAAATTCAGTGTTACGGGAAATTTTTATACCATAGCTACTTTACATCTCAACAGCTTTTCATGATCTACAAATCGCAGATACTGCCTGTTCTAGAATACTGTTCACACATATGGGATTCAGCACCAAAACATACGCTGATGCTCTCAGATTCCATCCAGAGAAGAGCCATCCGCCTGATGGTGGGTGACGCCACACTCACTCACTCTTTGACATCATTGGAACACCGTAGAAAGGTCGGCGACCTTTCACTTTTCTATCGATACTTCCACGGGAAATGTGCTTCGGAAATCTCTGCTATCATCCCTTCACTAGCAATACCAGTCAGACGAACTAGACAAGCCCAGTCAGCACATCCTTTCGTTGTCAACCTCGAAAGATGTCGAACAGCACTTTATCAAAACTCTTTCATCCATAGAACATCTAGGCTCTGGAATTCATTGCCTGAGGAAGTATTCCCAACAACATATAATCTCCAGAAGTTCAAAAAAAAATCCAATACCCACCTCCTATCCCTATCCTCCCTAGGAACGCACGATGTTCTTTGAACATTATAGGGATTCCCTTTCGTGCGCTCCAAGCGATAAAAAAAATATATTTAAATCTTCGTCCTACCGATCGCAAACGATATTATTCTTTAAATTTCAAAATGGAAAATATCACTCACGAAAAATTGGCATTAATAAATTTGGAGCAATGGGGAAAGACATTGCCACATTTCTGAAATTACCAGACTGTAATTTTAGTAATTTATATACAGAGCATTATTGTTTTCGCCGCTCGTCGGCAACTTGATTAGTATAGATGCTGGAACGGCACGTTCACCTCTATATTGATTTCAATATAAGACCATTTTTCGAATTTGAATGGGCGTAGCTTACTTCGTCCATTATTTCGAATTTTGTTTTAGTGTATTTTTCAAGAAATTCCTAGTATGGATGAATCTGTTGCAAAACCCACTTGCTCATTCTATGGTTAGAAGAAATGTAGGCTACCACTTCCTCCTCAGGTCTCAGATGCATCACAGTACAAGTCCGATATGATGAGGAAAATACGAAACGAAATACTTCAGGTTAGATATCATCGTAGGTTTATCCCAATGAGGTAATTAATCCAGAAGAGGGCATTCCGAGGGACATCTAATTTCTTATACTTTATATAGAATCACCAATCATTCAAAGTCAAGTCGCCTGAAGAGTGAGGAATATTGTCACAAATGAGGAGATATTTGAAGCCAAATTCCAAAATTCTTATAAAATCATATCGGTTCGAAGTCATCGAACGGTCACGTCTGCGTTTATTATTTCCAAAAATATTACACCACGAATTAGTAGTTGAACATATAAACACAGGCATGGCATTGACTTCAATTAACGAACCAGGAATATCCACCTGACTTCCTCACTGTCACGTTTCCAAAATATAGATTTAACATATATAAAAGGCGCGAGTTAGATCTATGGCGCGAGGAAGCCAGCTCAAGTATCATTCGATCATGCAATAATTTGATTCAATCATTTTCCACTGTGCCCGAACCGTCGGAGTTCAGAAGATGCCCTTCCTCTAAGGTCCCAGAAATAGTAGCTTTCTATATAGTGTACATATAGGGTAAGTGAAGTTTTTTCATTGATTGTTATATTCATTGAAACCAAGAATAAATGTGTGTGTCCATGACAAGAAAAATTGTTTCAGAGCCTTCCATTCGAATAAAGAAAGTACTGCCGTTCGAAATTTTTGAAAACATTAATTTTTCATTTTTTCAACTTGTGAACATTTCGTGATTTGCTTTATTTTACTGAAATATGTAACCATATGGTTACAATATGTAAAATCGTAACAGATATAATTATATCAACATAGAACTAGTGTAATTGTTGCATGAAACAGATTCAGTATATGCTGTCATAGTAATGGAACATTTATATTCATTCTATTATTTTTTTTTATTCCTTTTTCTTGATTAAGGCATCGACAGCTAGGTCATCAGCCTCACATTTTATCATTATTTTTTATTGTTATATGTGATTGTTGTATAGTTCCATTTTTCAATGAGTTATAATTTTTTTTATTTTCCTATTTATCTGATATGACGCTCGTAGGAAAAACGTTGTTCCTAACACGTGCGCAAAGTGTCTTTTCCGCACGCTAGAACTTATTCGAACTGTATTTGCGTGTGGAAAAGTAACACTTTGCGCACTTGTTAGGAAAATAACTATAAAATCGATTCATCTCCAAAATGGTGAGTGCTATGGAAACTGAACAGGAGTATTATTTTCAAGTAAAAATTATGATAATTTCATATTTCCTGATCAAACTGACGAAAATTGCATTGAAAAAAAAAAAGGGAGAAGAAATGCCCTGGTAATTTTGCACTTATCATGCGATGGTTTTTTTCCGATTTTTTTTTTGTACTTACGTATTTTTTTCTGAAAAACACGAATTTGATAATGAAAATGTGAACAAACCATTATTTATTAAGATATTTCTCTATAAAGTTACAAATTTCACCTTCTTTTCCGCCGTCTTTGGATCCCATTTAGAACAATTTGCCCTTCTTTTTCCATCATTGGACAATTTATATATATCACACAATGTTGGATATATGATTTTCTTGTGAATTTATCCATGTTTAGTGAAAAGAAGGAAGAATATCATTTGAAATAATGGAGTGTGTAATGTCATTCCAAAGCGATCTATTGACATTTGACATCTCGTATTTGGATTGCCTATGGATTAAATGGCCGTCATCTAGTATGCTTGCTCACTAAATAGGAAAAACTCGCCATAAAAATCATATTTCCTGTTGAATTTTCTAGCTTAAAATGTGTCATTGAAGTACATCATGATGAGTATATATGAAGTGTCCAATGATAAAATAAAAAGAGCAAGTACCTGTAAATAATGCATCCAACACAAGGAGGAAAAAAGGCGAAATTTCGAACTTTTTCTTGAAATATCTCGATAAATAGTGGTTTGTTCACATTTTCATTATCAAATTCGTGTTTTTCAGACACAAATACGTAAGTACCAAAAAAAATTTTCGAAAAAAACCCACCGCATGATTAGTGCAAAATTTCAGAAAATTTTAAATATTTCCAAATCGGGCATGAAGGATATATACATGTACAAAATTTCGTTTTCTCATCTCATCTCGGGCTCCCCTTTAGATAGCTATGAAGCGGGATTTATAGATTGAGTCGCAGCCGCTGCCGCCGTTCAAACTTTGAGAGTGCCTTGTAAACACAAGAGTCTCGAGATCATACCCGTGTGTTCACCGAACACGCTCGATCGTTACCTAAGCGGTGGGGAGACCGAGACGTAAGCAGGCAGTCATGATACAATGAGTGGGCAGGCAGCTTCTCTCATGCTGTCTTTGTTTTTGTAGTACGGGGTGGGCCACCAACAGTTTTCTTGATCACATTTCAACATTTTTTTTTTTCGAATAAATAAGAAACATTTGATAGGCATCAAGTGATCTACTGCGACCTATCAGATAATGAAAGCGATGATTTGATTTGCAATAATTCGCTATGTCCGAGGCTATGTCACGACGCGAGTCATCGAAAATCATGAAACAAATTTTAGAAAAAAAATATTATTAAATACTGTCTGTAGGTTAATCGAGGAGGTGGTACATTCATTTTACTTGGTTCTTTGGGATTTTCTCTCCTCGTTTCTATAAAATAAAAGTATTCGTATTATTTCAATATATTTGTAGAGGGACAAATCAGATGATTTGCCCCAAAATGTCACTGCGTTTAACAAATTTTTCTATCAGGGAGTCTAAAAGAAAAATCCAGTAGCTTGTCAGTGACAATTTGTTTGAACAAATTTTTGAAGGAAAGAAATATATAGATATATTGAAAAAATATCGAATTTTTACTTATCTTTGGATAATATGCCAACATCAGTATGACACTGAAAAGTGTCAAACTATACGCAGCACAATTTTCAAAGAAAAATAATTTGCATTCGCAGAATCGGTCCCGAAACGTCCAAAGATAAGTACAAATTCGATATTTTTTCAATATATCTATATTTCTTTCCTTCAAAAATTTTTTCAAACAAATTGTCACTGACAAGCTACTGGATTTTTCTTTTAGACTCCCTGATAGAAAAATTTGTTAAACGCAGTGACATTTTGGGGCAAATCATCTGATTTGTCCCTTTACAAATATATTGAAATAATACGAATACTTTTATTTTATAGAAACGAGGAGAGAAAATCCCAAAGAACCAAGTAAAATAAAAATATTATTATTATATGCTTATGTTTTGTTGGCGAGGACGCTCGTTTTTATTCAAATTATTTTCGATAATGTTCATCTGCTTCACTAGAAATTATTATTAGTATATAGTTATGTAGTACTTATATAGTAGTATAGTATAGTAGCAGCATTGTTATTCAAAATGGAACACCTTATATTTTATTACATTTTTCGATTCTTCTAATTGAGCTATGATTTCGTTGATCAAGCTCAAGGTATACCTATACGTAGAATGTGAAAAATCGAGATTTTTTTTGTATCGAAACTATACAATACCTATATTGATTTGTCAAAATGGCTTACATGTGTCCCTATCCTGACATTCTATTTACTATCTACTGATGCCATTTAATTGAAACAAATACAGGGTGGATCAGATTTCAGAATTATATAAAAGCGAAGTACTAGTATATATGCCTACTAAATATATATATATATATATTTGAAATAAACAAAACAAATATATCACATAAAAAAACACACTCTAATATTCAACATTAAATAAAATTCAATCCCACTGGATGTATTTAAAAATATAAACAGTGTGCATGTCACTTCTATAATGGAATATCAACCCGTATATCTAACGTTAACTGTTCAATTTTAAGGAGCGATAGATATATATACCAACTATGACCAAAGTGAGGTAATCTTCAGTGAAAAACAACATTTCCGGAAAATGATATTAGGAGGCAAATAGGTTAAAAATCACTTCGGATTCGAAATCAGGACATAACCCTGTACCTCGAAAATGAAGCAAGTTTAGGACACATGTTTATATGACCTTTATTCATCATATTATATCACAAGGAATCATCCCTTGAATTATTTCGGTGTTATTTAGATACATCCTGTATAGATCATTCTTCATCCCAATATAGTTATTCAACATTTTTCCCATAGCGAAGTTCAGCAAATACCGATGGCGAGAGCACTATGTTTATTGATTTGATGTCTACCTATAATATGTTGAAATATATAGAACACACTGTAACTTCAAGCAAACCTGTCAATATTATTGATATACTTTTCATGTCTAGTCTAGAAGGCAAAAATAGAGTTGTCATGGAAGTTGTTAAAACAAAAATAACAGTTCAGTTGAAAGAATAAAAATTCTGTATGATGTTTTTTGATGAAGAATTAAATGTATAAAAACACACTCTTCTAGAATCGTTTTAATCAATTCTTAACATTGGTTATGGGCCCAGAAGAAAGGAGAGTGTGTTCAAGTAAAGGAAAGTAAAAGTTAAATAATTGGGTCGAAGAAAGAAGATTGAAGTAAGAAGAAAAGGAAAAATGGAATCAGGAAATGAAAATAAATATGGGATTGCTCCTTTCAATGGAAATGGATTTGATAATTGGAAATTCAGATTGTATTCAGTAATGAGAGCTATGGAATTAAGTGAAGTTCTGAATGGAGCAGGAAGCAGTCAAAGAGATGAAAATTGGCACAAGAAGAATAATAAAGCATGTATGGTAATAATACAGAGTATACCCAGACGGCACCTCATATTCCTGGAATATGCCTACTACATCCAATTTTCCAATGAATATTGCATTATTCCTGGAATATTCCATGAATATGTGCTTGATCTAATATCCTCAAAGAATATTTCTGGAATGTATTTTTCGAATATTCATTAGATATCCCCAAAGAATATTGCCTGAATATGTTTTTCGAATATACATTAGATATGCTTTTCGAAAATGACAGGAATATTTCAAAAGCAGATTGTCGGAATTTCGACCTAAGCCGAATGGACACGACACGAGTCTGTCGGTCATCGCCCTTTGTTCCACATGCATTCCACATTCTACAGTCACCTAGTGAAGGACGTGATATCAACATGGACGCGAATATGCCGCAATTGTTTTCATTATAAACAGACGGGAAGAGCATGGAATTATTAGTTTGAGCAGAAGATCTCGATTGTGTTTCGATTACTGTGAATAGTGTTAACATCAATATAAAATTTCAGACGTTCGAAGTTGGTTACAATTCAAAAATGGAACATTAACTCATCAGGATGCACTTCTCTTTTGGCCGCCATTAAACAGAAGAGGATCACAATAAGGAGACTCAATGGCACTCAATACCAGTATGAGGTATACCTAAGATTATACATTAATGAATTCATATACATAGTGTATCTATATAACATCGAAAAAATGAAAGGGGTGATTCTGTGATGAGAATGAAAGGTATTTGGTATAGAATTTTTTGATAACCCTCTCAACCCCGGATGAGTTAAACACACATCCGATGATGAGAAAAAAACATCGTTTTGATTTTTAATTTCCCTGTATATTCAGTTAATGACACGGAACTTGGTGAACATCACGTGTCAATAAAACTACACATTTTGAAATGTTGTACACCCTGAAGTATCTTAGAAGGGGTTGAAATATAATCATTTTACAACTTTTGAAAAAACATCTGGAAAGCCCAATCCATTAACTAACTTATTTTTGATCTCTGGAAGAGCATTCGCCATGTGTTTTTGAATAAAAAAGTGTTTATAAAAATAGTTGTAAAAAAATATCTTAGGCGTTGCCCCTAAGCAGGGTTGAAAACATTCCAGAATGGGTAGTTTTATTGATGAATAATATTAACAAGTTCTGTGCACTCATTATGTTATAATCATTGCAGATCCTGTTGAATTCATCACTGCTACCGTTCAAGAGAAGAAGAAAATCATATGATATGATATATAAAGTGCAAGCTTCAAGTATTTTACAATCCTACATCCTGTATGTTGATTTCTATCTTTCACATAATAAATTACATTTCATATAGATATTTCATTCTAGTAATGATTGAAAAGCATATTCTATGCATATACAAAAAACATATTCCTAGTATATGCCACCAATCTCTTTTGGAAGATTCACAGATATTGCTGGCATATGTTTCATGGTGACTTTGGATATCCCTGGAATATGCATATCATATGTTTTGGAGGACATGGAATATCCATGGCATATGGCAATATTCCAACGCAATATGCATAGGATATTCATGGAATATGATTGTGCCGTCTGGGTAGCAGATTCACATTTGGAGTACATCAAGGAAATTGATATGGCTTTTGATATGATAAACAAGTTGGAAAGAATTTTCACTAAGAAAGGTACCTGTTCAAAGTTTTATTTATTGAAAGAGATAACAAGTCTCAAGTATAGTTATAATACTGATTTACAAGATCATTTTTCTAAATGTGACAGAATATTTAGAGAATTGAAGAGTTTAGGAAGTAATTTTGATGAATCAGATATATCCTGTTTTCTCCTGCTTTCAATGCCTAATGAGTTTGAAAATGTGGTGACAGCTATCAGAACAATGTCAGAAAATGATTTGAAGTTGGAATTTGTGAAAAGTAAGCTATTAGAATTCGATATGAATGCTAATTCGAACAAATTTATGAAAGATAATGTAGCTCAGTCATTTGCGGCCACACAGAAACAAGTTAAATGTTTTAAATGTGGTAAAACGGGCCATATGAAGAATGTTTGTGGCATCAAATGTTTCATTTGCAATAAATTTGGTCACCGTTCAGTACAATGTTATCATAACAGGAGAAAAGAATCAAATAGAAGTAATAAAGCCAATTATGCTGAGGGTGAAGGCGAGGCTTCAGGTGTGTCAAAGTCAGAAGATGAAGATGTTGCTTTTTCTGCTATGTCCAGTCAGTTTTCTACTGAGCTTTCAGCAAACAGCTCAGTATGGTATGCAGATTCTGGTGCTACACATCATTACATGAATAATGAAGATGGATTGGTGAATAAAAGGAAATTTGCAGAACCAAGATCGATACAGCTAGCAGAAAAAGGAAAGTTTATGGAGGCAACATGTGTAGGTGATGTAGAGGTAGTGAGTCAGGTGAAGAATAAAAAGATACCAATTACTTTGAAAAATGTATTGTGTGTTCCAGGGTTAAGGGTAAACTTATTGTCAATTTCTGCTATTGAAAAAGCTGGTTTTGAAATCTATTGTTCAAAAGGCAAAATTATTATTAAGAGAGGTGAAAATGAATATGTTGAGGGTGATCGCACAAATAATTTGTATAAAATATGTTTTGATGTCAAAAGTAATGAATATGCAAATTTAGCTGAAACTAAAGAACTGTTGGCATAAAAGATATGGTCATTTGAATTATAATTCCATATCAAAAATCAGAAATATGAATTTGGTTGATAGTGTACATTTTACAGAGATGAAAAATGATGAAATTTGTGAAATATGTGTCAAATCTAAACAAAAATGTTTTCCATATTACTCAAAAGTATCAAGATCAAGTAGAGTTTTAGAAATGATACACACAGATGTATGTGGTCCTATCACACCAATATCTCGTAATGATAATAGATATTTTGTTACTTTTGTGGATGATTTTTCTAGATTTGTAATGGTTTATGTTATTAAAAGTAAAGATGCAGTTTTTAATTGCTTCAAAGATTATGAGTCCAAAGTAACGTCACAGTTTTGTGGTAAAAAGATATTCAAACTAAAGTGTGATAATGGAGGTGAATATCGATCGAAGTTATTGTTAGATTTTTGTGCAGAAAAAGGTATTCATATTTCTTACACTCCACCTTATACTCCTCAACTCAATGGAGTTGCTGAGAGAATGAATCAGACTCTAATGAATCTAGCAAGATCAATGATAATGCAGGCTAATGTAAATAAGTTTTTTTGGGAGGATGCTGTGCTAATGGCAGCCTATATAGCAAATAGAACACAGTCTTGTTTGATTAGAGAAAAAACGCCCTATGAATTGTGGTTGAATAAAAAACCAAATGTTTCAAATATGCGTGTTTTTGGCTGCATAGCTTATGCTAGAGTTCCTGATGCTTTAAGAACGAAGTTAGATGATAGAGGAGTCAAGTGTAGATTTATTGGGTATACAGACAGTGGTTATAAGTTATGGCAAGAAAATAAAAATAAATGCATTCACTGTAGAAATGTTGTATTTGATGAAAATAATTTTTTATATAAAAAAAGTAATGAAGTTGAGAGTAAGAGAAGTGCAAATCAGGAAGTACAAGAGTGTGATAGTGTAATAGATTTTCATCTTGAAAAAAGAGATGATGATAATGATGTTGATAATATTGAGAATGAACTTCTGAATGAGCCTAATGTGATTGAAGTGCCTGGTAATAATGAAAGAAATCAAGAAAATGTTAGGTTGAAAAGAGAAAGAAAAATTCCATCTAGATTTGATGATTTTGAAATGAATATGAGCTGTTTAGCATTGCTAAGTGAATTTTCAGATTTTCCCAAGTCATATTCAGAAGCTAAAGATGGGTCAAAGTGGGATAAGTGGGAAAAAGCAATTGAAGATGAATTAAATGCATTAAAAGAAAATAAAACATGGGAACTTGTTGACCCATCAGGTTATGAGGAAATAATAAGTAATAGATGGGTTTTCAGAGTTAAAGAAAACGATGAGAATAAACCTGTATATAAGGCACGATTGGTAGCGAGGGGTTTTGAGCAGAATAATATTGATGATCTTTCATCAATACATGCTCCTGTTGCAAGACTTTCGACAATGAGAATTTTCTTAACTATTGTGACTAAATATAATCTGTTTCTAGAACAATTGGATGTCAAAAATGCATTTCTCAATAGTGACATCAAAGAAAAAGTGTATATGAAAATTCCAGAGGGTCTCAAAGTTTCTGAAAATGATAAAAATAAAGTGTGTTTATTGAAAAGAGCCATTTATGGCTTAAAACAAGCCCCTAAGGCATGGAATGAAAAATTCAATAGTTTCATGACAAATTTACGTTTTGAGAGATCAAAATCTGATTATTGTTTATATTCTTTTCTTGGAAGTGATATACGATGTTACTTACTCCTCTATGTAGATGATATCCTGATAACTTGTAATGACAATAATTTTATGAGCTATTTGAAAGAAAAGCTGTTTGAAAGTTTCAAGATGAGGAAAATGAATAGTAGCAGCCAGTATAACTTTTTAGGAATAAGAATTTGTAGAAATCCAGAAAATAAACAGATGACTCTTGATCAATATTCAGCAATTCTAAATATAATCAAAAAGTTCAATGTAGAAAACTGTAAAAATTTCAAAACACCTATGGAAATAAATTTGAATTTGGAAAGGAATTCTAATTCAAATGATCATACTGTATTACCTTATAAAGAACTTTTAGGTAGCCTTATGTATATCATGATGGGCTCACGGCCTGATATTTGCTTTAGTGTTGGTTATTTTGGAAAATTTCAAGATTGTCCTACTGATGAGCATTTCAAGCATCTTTTGAGAGTATTGAAATATCTAAAATCAACTATTGATTATAAATTGCACTTCTATCATTCTGATAATGAGTTAGTTTGTTATAGTGATGCCGATTGGGCAAATGATGTTAATGATAGAAAATCTATAAGTGGTTATTGTTTCAAACTATTTGATAATTTGATTAGTTGGAGTTCTAAAAAACAAAATATTGTAACACTGTCAAGTACTGAATCAGAATTTGTTGCAGTTTGTAGTGCATCTTGTGAGTTAATTCACATAAAGAATTTGTTGAATGATTTGAAAATTGATGTTTCTCTCCCAATTCAGTTATTTGAAGATAATCAAAGTACCTACCATCAAACTGCTTCAAAATTTTGAAAATAATAAGAGATGTAAACATATTGATGTCAAACTACATTTTATTTTAGATTTGATCAGTCAAGGAATTATTAAAGTTGATTATATATGTACAAATGAACAATTAGCTGATGTGTTTACCAAATCTTTATGTTATGATAAGTTCAGTCGATTTGTGAAATTGTTGAATGTGAAAAATTGAAAATCTAAAATCTATTTTTATAGACTGCCAGGTTTGAAGGTGGGTGTTGAAATATATAGAACACACTGTAACTTCAAGCAAACCTGTCAATATTATTGATATACTTTTCATGTCTAGTCTAGAAGGCAAAAATAGAGTTGTCATGGAAGTTGTTAAAACAAAAATAACAGTTCAGTTGAAAGAATAAAAATTCTGTATGATGTTTTTTGATGAAGAATTAAATGTATAAAAACACACTCTTCTAGAATCGTTTTAATCAATTCTTAACATAATATATGTAAAACAAGAAGGCACAACTAATAGTGTTCCGTTTCGAAGTACATTAAATTGACAAATTTGACTCCAAAATAATTCAGGCAAGCGCCAATATTCATAACGTAGTTACTGCTGCCCGTTTACGTTTCCCCACCGCTTAGGGAACGATCGGGCGTGTTCGGTGAACACACGGGTATGATCTCGAGACTCTTGTCTTGTAAACATGTATACGATTATAGATTCGCCGCAGCCGCCGCCGCCGCTGCACCTCGAATAAGTTGACCAACTTTAACATAAATCAAGATGATCCTGAAGCTGACATTTTTAGTTCTGTGTTTTTGTTTTGGCACTGTCTACACGACCGCCGCGGCGGTTGGATACTGAAACATAAACAACCGCCGGCGGTTACCTATTTTTATATAGAAGACCGCCGTGAGACATGAGGAAGGAAAATATCGTTTCTGCATCAAAAAGAAGACTACTTTTTTCAAACAAACTGACCTAACTCACCTAAATGAACCTTTCTCCTGAGAAGTATATTTTTCGAGAAATTATTTGTGAAAAAAAGTTTTGAATAAGGCCTAGTAGGGATTGAACCCGAGCCACAGGCGTGGTGGTCAGGTGAATTTTCAACTTATCTATCGCTTTGCTCGGAAGTACTCTCTATGAAGAAGGAAGAAATATCATCGCGGCGGTTGTTTATGTATCAGTATCCAACCGCCGCGGCGGTCGTTTATGAATCAGCATCCAACCGCCGCGGCGGTCGTGTAGACAGTATCTTTTGTTTTTGTGTCAAAAAATTTACTAGAGTCTTGAGGTTATCAGGTTATGTTATAATTTTCATCAAAATTTGGTTTTCCGTTGTTGAATGTTGGAAAATTATAGTGAAAATGAAAAACATTGATATAGGAGTATTCCTAAATTTGGTAGAGCTCTCCCCATCTATACAATTAAAAAGATAAAAATAACAAAATTCTATTGATGAAGAAAAACAGTTGGCCTCAGGAATGAAGGATAAATTGACTAATTTTTTCAGAACTGCTGCAGGAACTGCAATCGCAGCGGCAGCGGCTGCGCTTCAGTCTATGAATCCCGCTACACTCCCGAGGGGGCCATTTCTACGCCCATGATCACATAAACTTTTTTCACCATTTTTGTTTCTAGAATCTGTGGTTGCAAATAATCTTTCTATGTTATTTCTCGACACCCTGTATAAAAAGAAAGAGAGCAACAAACCTTACCTTTTTTTCTTCAGTCTATACAACTGTACTCTATACTCTTCCTTCCCATATATATGCACTGCAATCTGCATCTCAGTCTCACTCAATCACATTATCACATGTTGGTCTGCAATCCAGTGTTGCCAACAGGTGGGAAATTTCCCGCATTTCAGGAAATCTGAAC
Source organism: Phaedon cochleariae (assembly GCA_918026855.4). Lineage (NCBI taxonomy): Eukaryota > Metazoa > Arthropoda > Insecta > Coleoptera > Chrysomelidae > Phaedon > Phaedon cochleariae. The sequence goes on along the minus strand of OU896713.1, from coordinate 52,057,787 downwards.
GCATGCGGAATTTTTGGTAAGATAAATTATCACAGATTTTCTGGAAAATAAGCGGGAAATCGTGTATCTCCATGAGGTTCAATAATGGACATTTTGCGACTAAATTATGTCTTGTGTTCCGTGCCAGTTGATATAAACCTAAATGGAACCGTAGATTCACAAATCAAACAAAACATTATACGCTCTAAATAGTGAGTATACTGACACTGACCACTAACGTGAAAGTTTGTGTACTGATGTGTTTTGTGTTTGTGAATTTTAATACTAATTGTTCTTTTGAAAATAAATATTTATTATTCAAGGGAAAGAATAAGGAGAAGAGTTTAGCTCCAGGTTGTGTTGTCTCCTACGAAAGCTCAGGAGTGCCAGTGGAAAAAAATAAAAAGTCGAAATTTCGACTTAGGAGGTCGAAATTTCGTCTTAGTAACTCGAAATTTTGTCTAAGTTCACAGCCACAGAATGGCGTATACTGTGTACTTATAGTATCTCTTCATTAATTAGAGTGAGTTGAAAATATGTCCTCATTTTCAAAATCTTCACACTCATATATATACAGATTGTCCCGAAATTGGCCTGCCAAACTTCACCAGCGGCTTTTACTACAAAAAATAGAAAGAAAACTGTCAATGAACATGGGACGAGAAATGCCTTCTTGAGTACTTCCGAAACTCCATGTAATAAAAAAATGCCCTTTGGTACAAGAACTGAAATTTCTATGCCCAAAGCGGTGTGAATAAAATCATTCCAAAATTTCAATCAGGAGTGTATAATACAGGGTGGGACTATATATTAAAAATATTGCTCCAAATTTTTTTTTGCATATTTTTCGACAATTTGATCTCGGATTATAAAATTTCACACCTCTTTACAGAAAAACGGTACTCTTGTTCCGTGACGATCAGATGATGTATTGTTATCGAGTTAAAGCAATTTAAGAATATTTTGTTACATCTCAGATATTATGCATACCATTGCAATGAGGCATAATAGTGGAGATGGAAAAAAATGCACAAAAATTGAAGTAGCTTTTTCATCATCCTTTTCCTATTTTTTGCGCATTTTTGAGATTGTTTATTGGTGAGTAGAAAGTACTTGATTTTTTTATAGCCACTATGATTTGAAAATTGGCAACGTTATGCATAAGATGTGAATGCATCAATATTTTTAAATCGATTTCAATCGAAAATGATACATCTGATCAATGCGGAACAAGAGCACTTATTTTTGTGAAATGGTGTGGATTTTTATAATCCGAGACTAAATTGTAAAAAAATATGCATACGAAAAAGTTTGAGCAATATTTAATGTAGTCCCACCTTGTATTTTACACTCCTAAATAAAACTCTCGAATGATTTTATGTTCACAGCATTGGGCATGGAAAGTTTAGTTCTTATACCAAATTGCATCATTTTATCACGTGGCGTTCCGGAAATATTCAAGAAATATCATCTTCAGGAGCCCCCTTTCAGGGGGCCATAGCTCCCTTAGGAGACATTTCTCGACTCATGTTCATTGAAACTTTTCTTCCTATTTTTGGTCAAAGAAGCTGCTGGTTAAGTTTAGCAGGCTAATTTCGGGACACCCTGTATAATAGAGATCTGAGTTGAAAAATTAAAAAAACAGTGAACCAAAACTGGCATCCGTCGTGGATACCTATAGATCTAGATGTCTTTTGTAATGGCCAAGAACCATCAATAAAGCCGGTTCATACAAATACGAAATTTCGACTTACTTATACGAAATTTCGACTTAGTAAGACGAAATTTCGAGTTGGTAAGACGAAATTTCGACTTCCTAAGTCGAAATTTCGACTTTTTATTTTTTTCCATTGCCACTCGATCCAGAGCTTTCGTAGTCTCCAGACGCGTTGTGAAGGGAGACAAAAAACCGTGAGCTAAAATCTTATATTTTTCCCGTGTATAGTGTATAATACATTATTTTTTTCTGTGACAGAAAAAACGATGATTCAATAAATATTGAGAAGATATTACATAATATCAAAATCAGAAAATTGTCGGCGTGATATTGAAGTTTAACGGGAATGAAACCTGCGTTGCAGGCATCTTTATCATTCCTTTGACGTAATCAAATATCTGTCATTCTCATTTTGTTATTTGATTTTAAAAAATTACGAATTTAGTGGTTTTTTATCAATTTACGTACACTACACTACACTGTTTTACCACTAACCAAACCGATTTTTTGACGCCTCGACACGTGTTTCGCTAACTATGTGCATCTTTCAGGAGAAGATTAAAACAGTTTTAATCTTCTCCTGAAGATGCTAACATAGAGTTAGCGAAACACGTGTCGAGGCGTTAAAAAATCGGTTTGGTTAGTGGTAAAACAGTGTAGTGTATTATCGTGCCAAAGGTTCCAGTCTTCGATATATCAATTTACGTAGCTTCGAAGTTGAATGGAAGATAAGAGGACTTGCAGTACACATTCTCCGAGGCGGTGTTATTGGCTCATTTTTCGAAACTCAATAGTTCAACAAGTGTATATATATGTGACATATATCCGGGTGAAAAATAGTAACTTTTTTCCAGTGGAAAAAAATAATTAATGGAAAGTGACATTTTATAACTTGTCAACAAAGATGAAACTTCGAACTTTCTTCCCGTCATAGAAAAAAATATGTTGACAAGATAAAATTTTCATTTGAGGCGTCATTTATATCAAAATTATACTAACTTTCCTTCATTTCTATAGATTATGCCTATCTTTATTTTTCGAAAAGAATTCCTTCGTAAATTATTCGATAAATTTGAATGTGGTGGGAAAAGGCGGGAAAATTTCACAAGAAATGCGTGATTTTGACAGTTTGCATGTTGGCAACACTGCTGCAATCTGCATCACCGGCCGTGAATGATAAGCGTTCATCGATACGGTACGGTCACCGAACATAAACAGAGACTTCAAGCCGAGAGCCTAAAGTTTTCGAACCATTTCCAAACCTCATTGTCAGATTAATCACAGTGAATCAAGTGATACGCATGCTCATTGGCTGAGAAAAACATTCTTGAAAGCCTAAATCACCAAATCACAAATGATCACAGTGGGCTGACGCCATGCTATTAGTGGACCAGAATAAAACTCCAGCCTCCACAATGCGAGGAATACTCATGAAAAATCCATATACGTATTAATAATCAATACGGATAATCTCTATCTGTTTCCATAGCGAAACATGAAGCCAATTTTTGAAGACAAATGACTATCCATAAGGAAAACTTTTGAAACGATCAGACACATACTGCTTTGATTGAAAGCAGAGATTAGTCAACCACATTGAAAGGCTAGTAAACGTCATTGTCCACCGAAACGCATGTCTTTGATGCCTACTATGCCACTCATGCCACCAAATCCTCATGGATATTCATTTGTTTCATATTTTTGGCTTCATCCTGGCACCCGTCATGATCCGTATTGTTTATTGATACGTATATGAAAAAATCACGAATAGTAGCGTTTTCCACTCGTGGCACTAGCTCGAGCTTTTTCGGCACTGAGTGCGTTTTGCGTGGTCCACTGAGAATTTCAGGAGCGAACTTTTGTCGAGAAATGATTTCCACTGGCTTTCAAACTTGCTCGATGCCCGCTCAGAGTTCGAGTTTTCAGAACTGTGCTTGTACAACGGTGCGATACACATAACCTCAAATATTCGAGTCACGAGTTGGAAAATGTTTGGAATTCGAATAATTATGAATGTCATTGAAGTTTATTACTATTATCACAATAATTTCCAAAATCATAGATACTTCGGATATAATGAGCGATAATGAGAAAATTATGATTGAGATAGAGAAGTACTTCATTACGAAACAGCGTTTACGGAAGATTCAACATTACCTAAGAGTTAAAGACAGCTATTCAGATGTGCAGGTATCAAACATAATATGATTGTTGAATCAGTGTAATGGTGAAAAATATACTGACTTCGTGAACGACACTTCAATGCTACATCACTATTGTCGAATGATTCAATAATTGAACATCATTGACAATGAACATTCATATATATAATACTGATTCTGGTTGGTTTCTGGCAGTGTTCCCAGGGAAACCACAATACGAGGTAGATGAATCCATTTCATGTGGACCAACAGAACCAAAATATACTTTCAATAATTCAACTTTTTGATTGACAAAACAATTATTCTGAAATTTCTAATGATAAGAAGATCGCACCAACTCTCTATTTCTATTCCACTGCTCTGTGCTGGAACCGCACTTTATGGAAGATCCGAGCTAGTACCACTTGTATTTGCTCTGTGCTAGTGCGCTCTGTAAATCGGCGAGTGGAAAACGCTATTAACATCCCACGTGTTGGGAATGGTTCAAAATATATAGGCACTTCACTCCAGTGACCTGACTCACCTGACACTTGACACTATGACCTATGACAAATATGACACTTGACTTTTCAATTTTCGAATTTTCACTTTCACTCTGTGCTTCTGCTTTTATCAAAGAATATAGGTTCCTCTCCTCTTTGCTTTTATTTTCAGTTTTGGTTTTCATATTATCATTAATTTTATTTGGTCATTTTGTATTCTGATTACAAACCAGATGATAATGTCTTGAAGTTTGTGAAAAGTTCGTCATTACTGTTCGTTTTTTTTTTTCAAAAATGAATATTAACATTGAAGTTAGAAAGAAACAGCTCCACAGTTTGGATCAGTACATAACCTCATCTAAAGACAAAGTTGAATCAATTTTGGGGTATTTAGGATGGACAGCAAAAAAAGTAAAAGAAGTAAGTACAAAATTATGTTCATAGTGATATGAACGAATTTATTAATTCATCAATTCCAGAAGAAGGATGTGATTAGTTGTCCATTGAATCCCAGGCACAAGATACATTTTGAAAAAATCAATAAACATTTGGAATCTTGCTGTATTAGGACAGCAGGTTATGAGCCTGGAGACAATTTCTTATCTGAACCACTTCATAATGCTACTAGTTCCATAACTTTAGGTACTGAATCTCCTAATGATGTGAACAAATGTATTTAAATTATTATTTTATTTTCCAGATAATGCAAAGAAAATTGAGATTTTGAATGGAGCTCGTATTTCCAACATGAAGTACAAACAAGGTTTGTTGGTAGTTTCATTTCAATTGCAAAAGTTGATAACATTAGTGATTTTTTTCAGACTTTACATATGTATTTACTGCTGACAAAGCATTACTGAATTTTTTATGTGCAATAATATCAGTTTGATATCCTTTTTTAGATATCCTTTTTACCATACTTGATAGGTGTGTACTGGGTTTCTACATTTATTTTGTGATATTAGTATCATGAAGAATCAACTATCTTCAAGGTAGATTTAGAATATGATATCAGCAATTCTTTTGAATGGTTCACAAAATGCAAAAGATAGTTAGTAGGGCACTGAAAAGCAAAATGGGAGGCAAAAGTTGAGAACTAGAAATGCAATATGAAAAAATCAAATCTCAATTATTTTGAAAGTATTTCCTCTATTTTCAAGAAATTTACCTTCACCAATTATAACAAGACAAACATTCTCCTGCCTATCCATGCCTGTTTTTTTCATCAATAAAATTTAGATATTTGGAATTAACCACAAATACTGAATCTAAAGTGCACCATACTCAGTTTGATCCCTTACAAGTCTTACAACATTTATACAGGATGTCCAGCAAGCTAGTACCTTATATTACATACTGATACTGGCTATAGGACATATAATTTTGAGAAGATTTACTATTAAAAATTATCTTCAAATACTGAGATAAATGTATGAAGCTGAGGATATTCTTAAAATTTCTTCTAATCACCAAATTTTGTAATGGTAAAATTTGTCTGGTCAGTGAAAAATTGGGTCTTAAATTGATACTTATGATTGATATCATAACTGGATAATAATAATGATAATTTCTCTGATTTAACAGTTACAATTAATAAACAATGTACCACAATCAAAGAGAATGGAAACCTAGATTCAAACATTGTATTAATGACATCACCCAAAAATAATCAAACAGTAAAAAATATACAGGGTGTCCCTAAAAGGTCTTCACAAAAACTTACCACATATTCCTCAGACCAAAACAATTTGATACAAGCAAACTTACCTCAGTACAAAGTTACTTAGTTTGGGCACTAGAAAGCTCTGAAGTTACAATTTTCGAATTGTTTTTGCTTCATATTTTTAAACAACTCATGAGATTTAACACAAATTTGGTATGTTGGCATAGTTCCTTTGGGTAATGAAACCTATTACATGATATTGGTAAATATCATTCTGATACTTCCATGCCAAAGTGGTTTGAATATGAAATTTGGATTGCATAACTGGTTTACTACAAAAAGGCACTTGATGAAATTTGATTACTCCCATGGTTTTGACAAAATTTGAATTTTAGTAATTCAAAGTATCACTCAACACAATTGGTTAACACATATTTCTCAAAAATTATAACAAATTTTCTTCATTTCCATACAAAGATTTATAGGACAATGAAATTGAAATGTGCTATGAGCTATTGGTGTATTCACTTGTAGATATCAATTTTTTTCAACATATAAATCTTTGTCCGTTTTTCCAGCTCCACCATGGGGATCTCAGTTATTATAAGAGATAGGAGGTTGGTTAAATTAGGGCAAAGTTGCGCATTTTCATGCTGAACATTTGTCTGCTAGAAAATTCAATGTGTCATTCAGAGAATCTGAAGGGTGACTATAAGTCTAGGAATCGTCAAGTGGTTCTAAGAACAAAACAAAGCTATCTGCTAAGAAATTCGTAAATTGAAATCAAAAACAACCAACTTCAGAAATTTCTTTGAAGTCTCAAGTTCACTGAATTTTTTTATGAACTTGATATACAGGGTGTTTCAAAAAAACCTGACCCCCTTGATAGGGTAGGTAGAACACTGCAAAATAAGTTGGGTTTGTTCAGTAAAAAAATGTCGTGAAGGCGTCCGTTTTCAAGATACAAGGTGTTGAAAAAATGAATTTTTTACACCTTTTTCACGATTACGTCGAAACTACTGGCAACATTGTGATGAAATTTTGTATGGATGTTTTTTGGAACCTGACACATCAATTCGTTTTTATATCTGACTCTCATAGAGGGCGCTAGTTACACGGTTCGTATACCGAGTAATAGCTGATGCTCCTATAAAATGAATTTTATTGGGATTAATTACTTGTTTATTCAGATTCAAAAACGATAACATCATTCTTGTGCTGTGGTTATTGATTGAACAAAGAATCACGAAGAAAATTGAGAAATATTTGACTAGAAACATAAAATATTGAATCAGAGTAAGTATTCAATATGTCCTCCGTTTCCACGAATACGGGATTGATATTTTTTTTATGAAAGCATTATTTTTCTAAACGGCTGAGGATCAGCTGTAAGGTCATCTTAAGTGATGTTCAATTGTGACTTGCAACTCCAGACGTGAATTTACCTCTGTGGCATAGACTTTTTGCTTGATACAACAAAACAATGTAATTCATGTTTTTAGTAAAATTTGTTTCAATGTTATTCTTGTGAATCATTGTTAAATCAATAAGTTCAGCATTAAAAATGTATTGGTTTTTTTGGTTTGCAATAAATAGGTGATGATTTTTTATAATACTCACTCTAATACATAGCTTTATATCAGCAACAGTTATCACTTCATCATTTTCAAATCGGAATATTTCGACAACGGAACACAGTATCGAGTTTCACCAAGAGTACCTTTTTGGTGTGAAATTGAATAATGTTCAAGTTCTCATCATATTCGGATCGAAAAATCTAACCTCAAAAAAGTTATGTTTAACACTACTAGGTACGAACCGTGTAACTAGCGCCATCTATGAGAGTCAGATAGAAAAACAAATTCATGCCATGTGTCAGATTCCAAAAATCATCCATACAAAATTTCATTACAATGTTGCTAATAGTTTCGACATAATCATAAAAAATGTGTAAAAAATAATTTTTTCAACACCTTGTATCTTGGAAACGGATGCCGTTACGACATTTTTTTACTGGGCAAATCCAACTTATTTTGTAGTGTTCTACCTACCCTTGCAAGGGGGCCAGGTGTTTTTAAACACCCTGTATTATGAAATTCTAATAGAGTATTGTTTCAGTTGAGTTTATACAGTATGAATATCATCTTTTTAACGTCAATTTAATAGTAAATACAATCCTAAAACTTGTGGAAAAGGAGTAAGAGTAATATAGAGCAGAGGGCCGAGAGGGGTCACAGGGGTTCAGCAACCTCCTAAGGATAACTTCAAATTCTATTAATATTTTGTGCAGTTTTTCCTCCCACCTAATATATTGCTCTGCAAAAATACGTTCACTGAAGATTGGCCCCTATTTCGAGGTTGCAGCTTCGTTCAGGACTTTAAATGGACGTCCGTTGAACACCACTATCTGGACATACAAGTGGAAGAACATTTTTTATCGTACATCGGATGTCCATTTTTGGACGTGTACGTCCATCTTTGATAATCAAATAATGAAAAATTAATAGCAGTTTAGATCGTCTATTAATACGACATTTAGTGTCGGTTAATATATTATGTTCTTCAGCCCACTCTGGATTCTTTGAAACCAATAGACTAAATCCAGTTCAGCTTAACCTTAACATTGGAAATTCATTGCTGCTTCCATGATTCCATACCTGCATTCATAGATGTTCATCCATCTTTGGATTGTTTTGAGGTTATATTTTATATCGCATGAGCCACATCGACCATCAAGAAGCCCGGGCGATGTGGTCTTGGATCGGTCGGTCCTGGTCTTCAAAAAAAAAACGTTACCATTTGGAGATCAATCAATTAAAAACCCTGCGGTCGAAGTGTGGTCCAAGTGGTCGCAACCGGTCGGCAATCAAAAACTCTCTCAAATATGTTTTATAAGAGATAGAATGTAATTTTTCTGTACCCCTTCATTGAACGAGTGCATACATATTTTTATTTGAAACCCTAACATTGGCGTAACGCCAAAGGCACATCATGCTTATTGTGTAGTTATATCAATATTATTTCATGAAATGAATATTGGAAATTGAAGCGTCAACGAACATTTGACATGTCTGACATGTATTTGGGCAACTCAGACTCACATAGATGTTAACCATCATTCTTAGAATCGATCAATTCATTATTGAACAAGATATATTCGAAAACATTTTCGCGGGACACCTATTCAAATTTCAGAGATGACTCATCAAATCTGAGAATGATGACAATTCGAACTTGTCAGTGGTGACAAGCGTGTCCACACTCTTTAAAGGGCGTGAAGTGAGATGTTCGAGGCACTCTAGTTCTGACGAGTTGTGCTTGAATTGTGGTAACGTATAACCACCTGCAAACTGGATCCATGTACAGGGTGTTTGGTTCACCGATGTATATCTGGAAGGAGGTGGTAGGTAATGTGATTTTGAACATATTACGAGAAATCATCACTTATGAATTCGAAGTTGGATGTTACAGAAGATCGTTTCTTGAAGTTTAACGAGTAAAAGCATTTTTTTATCACATTTATATTCCATTACCATTGAGTACGTGTTCGATATCAATGAAATACGTATTCAACTATTTGAGAAAAAAATGAACAATCAGATTGATTGTTTGACAAAACGATGATATCTACAAATTCGTAACACTTTGTATAACAGTATACAGGGTGTATCTAAATAACACCGAAAAAATTCAAGGGGTGATTCCTTGTGACATTTTCGGAGATAAAGGTCATATAAACATATATGTACTTAGTCTATTAATATTTCAATGACACATCTTTTTTCTACTCATTTCTCAATTGTCTTCATCAATTTCAATAAAACGTTGTGGTTTTGTTCCTAGTAATATGGAGCTTCTTCTAGTGCAATTAGATTCGAAATAATATTTCAATGGCGTCACTGGGTTTATCGATATTCATGGTTAATGCCATTGTACAGGGTGGCTGGAATTCGAGCCTCATCATTGGGATCTCGTAAACCGTAAGAGATACAGGGTCGGTTAAATCATGGCAAAGTTGTGCAATTCGATGCTCAACAAAATGCCGTTCTGAAACTTGGAAAATTCCGAATACTTTCGGAGATATCCGTAAAAAATCGAAATTCCATAAAATCGTTTTTATTTTTTTGCGTTATTAGAAGAAATTAATCGATATGAATAACACATTATCATGGCCACTTTTTTTCCCTACAACATGGCGTTATCAAATTTGAAATCTGACGTTTCGTCTTCCAGAAACCATCATCAACTTACTGTTTTTAAATACGGACCTGGATTTTTTATTTCGTTTTTTGGTACCTTCAGATAGCCCAAAAACTATGAGCTATTACAAATTTCTATTTTCAAATGTTTCAATGACTAAAATTCACAGTTTCTCTATTTTCTCAAAATATTTAACCTGAAACTATTTTTGAAACATTATTATTCGAGTTATTATTCATCAGTAATATAACTAAGGGTAAAAAATATGTGAACTATGTACACCACCGGTTTTTCTGAGTTTCATATTTTCATTAGATTGAACTATTGAAATAACAACTTTTTTTTCCTCCGTGTGATTTTTGTATCTATATAGCTTAGTTTTTGAGGAAACAATAAATATTCGAATATACTCAATAACCCCAATTAGAATCATTTTGAAATTTTGGGTCTTTTTCAGTCTCCAGGGGGGTTATAAATAAAAACAATTCATACTTCCAACTTCAACATCCTGCACCTATCTCAAAAACGGAGCAAGTTAGGAAACATGTTTATATGAACTTCATTTGCTAGAATGTCACAAGGAAACACCCCTTGATTTTTTTTCGGTGTTATTTAGATGGTTTATATGGTTAAATATGTTCGAAATGTTCTTACCTATCACCCTTTTCAGATAAACGTCGGTGAACCAAAACATACTGTATAGTTGAAAATGAATCATCAACATCAGATAATGGTTTGGGAGAAACCCAACTAGAGTGATCAAAGAATTAAGTGTACTACTCGAATTTTCGACGTTTTCTAAAATGCGAAAACTGTTTTGCAAATCATCCGATTCAATCGGAATACAGTATTCAAAAGATCCTTCTTGTTTAAGATTCATTGTTCGAAACTTTTCGTAGTTTTCCAGTTATGACACACCAAGTGGGCTAAAAGAGTGTTACATAATCGACAAAGTTTAGGAACTCCCGTATACCCCAGGAATCTTTTCATCCTTCTGCAATTCAACTATCTCAAATCTCCATGTCAATATTTCAAATTGGTTTTGGAAATTCTGGCCTTTCTTATACTGCAGTTATACGATCGAATTCATTCCTGATGAAGTTATCCACCTGGCGTTAAGAGCAGCAGAACTTTCGACAACAAAATTAGCGTTTTTCGAATAATTTTTGAGGTTTTGTGAAATCATCTGCTCATATTGATGCTGCTACAGTTACGTGCTTGTCAAATTATGAATCCTTCATTCAGATGGATTGCCCCAGTCAACATCCCGAAACAATTTCGTGATTATCTAGATAAATCAATTCCTTGTGCATTATTCAGTACTTTACATGAAGTATTGAATAAACGGCGATTCAAAGACATTCCTGAGTTGGTATGTTAAGAAACCTCTATAGGTCAAGTTTCCTTCATCACTTGGGAAAAGTGCCCGTGAAAAGACGATTCTAAGCAAGTGATTACATTTCAATCATTCCAAGACTCAATATAACATCCCATTATGAAAGAACAGCCGAGCTTGAGACAACAACTTTCATGATCCTACAGTAATCAGTCTAATCATTGCTGGTTTCAATAAATCTGATCAGGATAGCGAAGCAAAGTCTGTCAGTTTGTCATAAAATAATTATGGCTGTAATTGTCAGAATAAATCACTCCTTTATAATAAATGCTTTTTATGCTTCGGGAATTTGAATAATCTAGCAAAATACCATTCTGTTCTGAATATATTCTCATAATTCTGCCTTTCATTGTTAACTCAATTGTGTTGCCGGCGTATCTAAGAGAAAATATCAAGTTCATAAAAAAACGATCGAATTGTTTGTCTCTCAAAAATTGAGAAAGGTTCTAACCAAAGAAAATTATAACGATCTTCATTTGAATATTGAGGCCTGTTCGTTTGTCATGCTCACGCTGCTAAAAAGTTATGTCAGCAATATTTGATGTTCGTTGTTCCCAGCAATTGATCACATATTTGCTCCGTGAATTTTTAGGGAGCAATAATAACAAATCAAATTGATCAAGTTGGATGACAAATGAAAATAAAATGCAACAATAATGAATAAATATGGTAAAAAAGAGTAAAATTGTTAACATTGCGGAGGTAATAGACGCGAATTCAAACATAATCCTCGAACTATGCCAACGGATTTATCATGATAATCACTCTTTTTTTTTTCTACTGACACCAACGATCAAAACCTCCAATCGAAAGCAAACCGAAACGAATTTGGAAATTATTCAGATGAGGTTACGTGCAGAAATAATTTATGTTCGTTTGTGTTGAGCAGTAGATCAAGCTTTCTGTTTGTTTGAGTCGAGCAATAGATTATTGCTCCTACTGGATCATAAAAATGTTATCAGTGGCGTCAGATTACGTGATCTCCATGATTTTTTGAGCATGTGGAGCTTTTCAAACGAACTGGCAATTTAGAAAGAGTGTCTGATGTATGTTCATTTAGCATGGAACGGAGTTGACCCTGACCCGATGACTAGCGATCGGCTAATGTCTACGTTTTCATCTGACGAAAGGCTTTCCCTCTACGACTACTGCATCAGCAACACCGAGGCGCCACCAACTCCCAGCGAGTTCACTGTGTAAGTATTGTATTTTTTAATGCCGCGAACATGTTAGAGATAGATGACAAAAGCAGAAGATATGATACTTCGAGTGCTTTTTTTATTATCACTTGAATCGACCGTACGCGAGGAAGTCTAGAACGAGACTGCTGATAAGTTCGATTTATCATTCAAATGACTGATTAGTTTCGTCATCCTTTCAACCGATTGATTCTCGAACGAGTGTGACTAATTCCGATATCGATAGTACGTATACGGGGTGGAGTGTTTCCGAAATTGAGGCGATCAATTAAATTGGTGATGGGAGAACGAAATAAAAGAATACATTTTTGTCGAAAAAAAAATTTTTAGAAGATAAACGTTTGCTTTCGGTGAGATCACAAGCACCGGAAGTATCGATGGCTTCCGCGACGTTGCCGGACGTTCAATAATAGTTGAAAGATGCAGTTATGATGGGAGCGCACATTCTTTTAAACGTTTTCAAAACAATTTTTTCTTGTGAGTTATCGTGTCATTATGTCTCATAGAATACCTCATTTTAGTCATCGCCACAATTTCGAAAACATCCTATACAGGGTGTTCCTTAAAGACATGCTAATATATGAGGGGGTGATTTCTGACTCATTTAAAAAAAAACTTCATATGAACGTATGTCCTAAAAGTCTTAACTTTTGAGATACAGGGTGATAAGTTTTGAAAAATATTCAGTTTATTGATGATAACTAAGACAATATTGTATACATCTGTATGTAATTTGGTACACGTCTTTTATGCATCAAGGTGCATTTTCTGATGTACGAAAATATTCATTTTCTCTACCAGTGGCACCGTTACGGGAAAATTATTGATTATATTTTACTTAAAAGTGAGCAACGACGAAAAATGTTTAAATTTAATGCAATGCTATAAAAGGCTATTCAATTATGTACAAAAAAAGATCCTCTGTTGATAGAAGGCTTCTTTTTCGAGACAAAACGAAAAAACGAGACCCGACTTCAAATTTTGATGTTAAAGTTCTCCATTTAGGACATCCATTACTGGATAACCACCGTATGTAACATTTTGAAATTTGTATACCGATTCAGTCACATAGCAGACTGAATTTTGCCATCACGAAAAGCTATACAGGGTGGACAAAAAATAATCTGCATATTTTCAACATTGATACCCTGCATCTCAAAAGTTAGGACGTTTACGACATATTATGTTCATATTATGAACTTTTATTCTTGGAATGGGTCGAAGAATCGGCCCCTTGAATATTAGCATATCATTAAGGAATACCCTGTAATGGTATGTTAGAAATCAGAAGAAAGAGCCCTTCCGATTAGAACAATGAAATACAGGTTGTCCCAAATAAAAAATAAAATGGTGAGCTATTCGCACTCCATGTGCAAAAATGTTCCATTCTGCAACTTGCTATATATACAGGCTGATTCACGGTGGATGGCACATTAGACGTTTCTGGAGAACGCAAAAGTTGGTGCCTTGGATAATTAGTTGTGTTTCATCAACCTAAAATATTCTCAGTGTTGCGACGTTGCCGCTTATATTGAAAAGTAGCAACAACTTTGATTTTTCAAATGGGACACCCTGTATATTATTCCATTTTCAGATTCTCCCTGAAGAGCACACTTGAGGTCTAGCGAAAAAGCGAAAAAATCGAGATTTTTCAACTTTGAAAGTTTTTTGTGTCATAACTATCCATGATTGGTCAAAACGGTTTCCATGTCCCTATCTCAACTTTTTATGTATAGTCCTTCTATTCCTAATTGGAACAGCATAAAAAATATAAAGTATACCAGTGTTGTTCGTTTGTAGATCACCGAGTGTGGAATGCATATATGTTATAATTGTGTTCAAACTGATAAACAGTACTGGTATAAAAACAGCGTGAAACCTGCGGTAGCCCAATACTCTGAGTCGAATACCGGCTGTAGAAATATGGTGAATATTACCTGTGCTGACTGGAATTCCTTATCTGCCGCGGATGGTTTTGCTAATTACAGTCAGTGTCGTGCGTTTGCGAAAAGAACATAAATCTATTATTTCGTGTCTGTGCTTCCGCTTGACCCATCTGAGATTACCCTTTTGCTTTCCTTGTGTAGCAGTGTGTATTTTGTCCAATCCTCCTCTTTTATGGCAATGCAGGTGACAATCATCTGTCACATTTCTTGATCTTGGCCGGCTAGTGCATATGCATTCTCAGTACGCTTTGGTTTTCTGAGTGAAACGGTGTGTATTGCTGTCAGTGACAAAAACTTGGAAATTTTGGACGAAAAATTGGCAGAATAAGGATCCAAGGTAAGAAATATGTTGGTGTACTGTTTTAACATTAGGTATAGAATGAATTATTCAAAGGAGGTTTATCAGAATGATATTTATATCAGTGCAATGACATTAGACGTCATTTGAAGGCTGAATAAATGAACCGTCGACTCGACGTTTGAGCCGACGGCTCAATGGAGAATCCGACGGCTTGATTTGGGAGTCGACGCCCGACGGCTTGATTTAGGAGCCGACGGCTTGATTTAGGAGCCGACGGCTTGATGGTGCAGCCGACGGCTCGACATAAGAGCGAATAAGAGAAGAAATATTTATTTATTCTTGTTATTTGTGGTACGACCATGTCTGCCATCATTTCATCAGAACAGCTCTGTATGTTTTTTGAGTAAAAAAGGAACGTTGTCATAACTTCCATATCCAAAGATGCGTGTTCTTTGCTGATAAGTTCTATTCTTTCTAGATGGCATTACCGTCAGAAGTCATAAAGTTGGCAGAATTATTAGAAGGAGAAGAAAATGCTACTTTAGAAAGAATTAAGAAGCTAGCTATGGACTATTTACCACAGGGGTGGAAGGAATGGCAAATAATGGTACCTTATGCTACAGAGGAGTTGAAATTGGACCCACAGGTGATGAATAAATTGAGATTTGCCTTACCAACCGTGGGTATAGCTAAAGCTTTCAATCCGGAGGCAAAATTATTATCAGAAAAGTCTTTTCGGGCTCACAAAGAAGAAATGTTGCGATGGCCCTTCTGTAGAGGTCTAATTTACAGTCCTCCTGAGTTGGCAAGAAAAATAAGAGGTTCTGTTCTGCAATATGAACTTGTTCTACAAGCAATACTCCCTTTGATACCTTTTTTGATATCGAGACAAGAAGCTTCTTTGCAGTTGGCTAAGGAAACTTCGGAATATGAAACGGAAGAAGAGGATGAAGATAAAGATGATCAACAAGCGGAAAAGGAAAACATAGAAGCCCATAAGAGGAAATATCACCCGAACATTCTAGAAGAACCTTCGACATCAAAGAAATCTAGAAGGGACGAGTTAGAAATGCGTCAATCAAGAATGGAAGCATTGTTGGAAAGGATGGTAGAGCACAAAGAAGCAAATAGACATGGAATGTATGGAAACGTTTCAGAAGGAGAGAGTTGTGCTTCCTCTGATAGGAGCTCTCCGATTGCTTCAGAATGGAATGCGCCTCACTTCGCATGGGATCAAGGAAATATTCTATCGTTTGAACCACAAACGAAAGAACAAGAACCATCTATTCCGGATCCGTTGCCAGATATTAAGGAGCAAGGAATTAAATGCCAAAGATTAGGCGAATCATCGTGGAATAAGATCAGGTATTTGGAGGTTCAAAAGAGGTTACATGCAGGAGGGGTATTCAGTCAATTGCAAGTGAATCACCAGCTTTCCCATTTGATCCCTAAAGGTAGTACTCCAGACATTTTGGCGAAAATGGATTCTTCCTTCGGAATATTATTGCATGGAATGCTAGTGCAAAGGAAAGCTTTTCAGGAAGCTATTCAAGAAGTTGTTGGTAAACATCCAGCGTTAGCAGGAGAGATGAAACAAAAATTCATAGATCCGGACTCAAAGTTCAGATCGACGTCTGATGATATTCTGCAGTATGTTTGTGGAAAACGTGCAGAGATTATTGAATCACGTCGAAACTTATATAAACCACTCAATTCGGTTGCTGCCAGAATGCTTCAGAATATTCCTCCATCTGAAACACATTTATTTGATGAAAAGCTGGCAGCAGAAGTCCTTCCGCAACATGACAATAATTATCGTGCGGTATTCAAACACAAGAAGGCATTTGGTTCGGCTAGCAGCCATAAATTTCGTTCGAATACATACTCCGGTAAAAACCAAAGTCAAGCTAGAAAGACAAAGGTTTTTTTCAAACCAAGATTCAGAGATGATGCGAACAAAGACTATAAAAGAGAGAGTAAGGGAGACAAAAATAAGGAAAAGCATTCAAAAAATCGTCGTTTTTGACAATCATCGAATGGGAACATTTCAGGGGGGACAATTGGGGAATTACGTAGACCATTGGATACAACTAGGGGCTCCACAAACTCTGGTGAAAGTTTTAAAAGGATATTCAATACCATTCAAGCAGAAGCCACCCCTTGTTCCGTTCGATCAAAAAATCATATCTCAATTCATCACAAAAATTTCACTTCAATTGGACAAAGAATTAGACAAAATGGTGAAACAAAATATCATAATAGAAACAGGAATGAGTTCAGGTTTTCTCTCCACAATGTTCACAATACCAAAGCCAGATGGAACTTGTCGACCAATTTTAAACCTAAAAAGACTGAACGAGTTCTTGTGTACAAAGAAGTTCCAATTGGTGAGTCATCACAAAGTGCCAAATTTCTTGCAGAAAAACGATCAATTGATCAAACTCGATCTCTCACAGGCGTACTTTCATGTGCCGATAAAAAGATCCCATCAGAGATTTCTAGCATTCGCATACAAAGGAAAGGTGTACAATACGACTTGCCTGCCGTTCGGACTAGCAACAGCTCCTCAATTGTTTGCGAGTCTCACAAACTGGGTTGCCAGTTATCTGAGAAGCCGAGGTATGAGAATTTTAGTATATCTCGACGATTTTTTCCTCGCAAATCAAAACCCGCACCTACTACAGAAACAAGGAGAGGAGACTGTAAGTTTATTACAATTTCTAGGATGGAAAATAAATTTCGACAAATCTCAGCTGATTCCGAAATATCAACTGGAATTCCTTGTGAGTGAGTGATCTGGAATCCGACCGAAAATATGAAATTTATTTCAGAGAGAAAGATAAAGAAGTTGGAGAGTTCGATTCAGAATATTATGACGACAGGGATGTGGAATTGGGAAAGTGTGAAATCCCTGTTGGGAGAGCTGAATTTTGTAGCCTTCGTAGTGCCTTTGGGTCGTCTACACTGTCGAAGAATACAGAGAGAGAGTCATCGATTACCAGAAGCATTTCCTCGAAGGTTATACAGAGTGAGAGAACGAATTATTCAAGATCTCAAGTGGTGGCAACTTTCAATTCACTACAAGACTCCAATATTCCGTCAAAATCCACAAATTTTCATAACAACAGACGCATCGAATATAGGATGGGGAGCTCATCTGAACAGTATTCACCAGAAAGGTCAGTGGCTGACATGTCAGAAAGGATGGCATATAAATGTAAAGGAAATGTTTGCAGTCCAGATGACGATACAGAAAAATCTCAGCATATTAAAAAGCAAGAGTATATTAGTTCAATCAGACAACAAGACTGTAGTGTCATACATCAACAAAGAAGGAGGAACGAAATCTTTAGCTCTACTACAGCAAACCGAAGTATTGTTGAAGATGATCCAGCAGAACAACATGAGTCTGGAAGCCAGATACATTCCGGGAATTTACAACTCAATGGCAGACAGTCTCTCTCGAAACAATGCCCTACCCGACTGGCACCTTTCGGAGAAAGTCACGAAGAAAATTTTCAGAATGTGGGGCACTCCGAAAATAGATTTATTTGCTACCAGCCAATCAGCAGTTGTTCCGGATTTTGCGGCTCAATCGACCCAAGAAAAGAAAGCATTGTTTGTAGATGCTTTCAGTCAAGAGTGGAATTACAGCCTGGCGTGGATTTTTCCACCGCCACCACTGATACCGAGAGTATTACAACATCTGAACAGGGCCAGAGGAGTTTATATAATCATAGCTCCAAGATGGCTGAAAGTTTTCTGGAGACCAGACCTCAAATCACGAGCGATCAATTCACCTTATCCTATTCGCAATCTAGGGAACAACCTGATAGACTTGCGGTCGGGTCGTCCACCTCCTCAAGTCAATCAGCTTTGTTTGGAGGCCTGGAGAATTCGGGGTGGATTAATCTGATAGGCGGTTGGGCTATAGAAGACCGAAAGTTATTGCAATCTGCTTGGCGAGAATCCACTTTGAAATCTCACAGAGCACCTTGGAAAAGATGGGTTAATTGGTCGAAAGAAAGAGATATTTCTGTACATGATCCAAATCCTCAAGATGTTGCAATGTATTTGAGTCATTTACATAGATATGAGTCTTTGTCATATAGTACAATACTAGTTCACAAGTCTGTAATAGCAACTTTTGCTAATCCATTGAAAGGTTCAAATTTGAGCACACATCCAGTTGTCAAACAGATTTTGAAAGCCATTTGTATCCAAAAACCCAAAAGGATAAAATCTATTTGGGATGTTGACATATTAGTAGAGTGGTTATCAAAACATTCTCCTAGTTTGACTAGTTTTTTCCAGGTATCTGGGCATGTTGCCACTTTATTATTATTATATTCGGGTAGAAGAGTTCATGACTTAACATTGTTAGATTTAAGTAAGGATCATTTTCAATGTGAAAATGATTACATAATTTTCTGGCCACTTTTTGGCTCCAAAACTGATAAAGATAATTATCAACAATCTGGATGGAAAATCAAGAGACACAAAAATAAGAATTTAGATGTGATTTTTTGGATTAACAAATTAATTGATCTCGC
The DNA here is from genome assembly GCA_918026855.4 of Phaedon cochleariae. Classification (NCBI taxonomy): domain Eukaryota; kingdom Metazoa; phylum Arthropoda; class Insecta; order Coleoptera; family Chrysomelidae; genus Phaedon; species Phaedon cochleariae. The sequence goes on along the minus strand of OU896713.1, from coordinate 52,038,189 downwards.
TACAATTAGAAAGGGTTCTTTGAATATTAGTTCTCTATTCATCACAACTAGAGGTAGGGTTAGACCTGCTTCTAGGTCAGTGATAGCAGGATGGATCAAGACATATAGTCTCAAATCTGCGGGTATTAAAGCCCCAGCTGGTAGCTGCAGATCAGCTGTAGCATCCTCACGATTTTCTAACGATACGCCTATAGACCTTATATTGAAACAGGCAAACTGGAAAAATAGTAAGACCTTTTTCAAACATTATTGCAGGAAAATTGATAGAAGTAGTTCTGGTATTAGAAATATTCATAATGACTGCTCAGATTATTTTGAAGCGGTTGATGGATGACCTGTTTTGTGAACGTTTATTGATGATTGATGATGATATTATATTTCTAAAAATGTATAGAGGTAAATCTACTTCTTATTGTTGGTATGATACCATGCATCTTTGGTTCATAGCATATTATATGGTTTTGTATGTTAATAAGTAATCAGTTGTTATTCTTTCAAATAAAGCATTGCTTATGGATTTTGGGTTGTTAAATGATTATTATATCATTAGTTTTACCTGATATTAAATTTTCACAGTACGCTTTCATATTAGCCGGCAGAAATCAAACACTTCTCAGATGGGTCAAACGGAAGCACAGACACGAAATAGAAGAGTTTTTCCCCCGAAGGGATAAAAACTATTATTTCGAGTCTTGCTGAAGCTTGACCCATAGATTGAAGACCTTGCCGACTTCATCTTTTAAAAGTACTGAGAATGCATATGCACTAGCCGGCCAAGATCAAGAAATGTGACAGATGATTGTCACCTGCATTGCCATAAAAGAGGAAGATTGGACAAAATACACACTGCTACACAAGGAAAGCAAAAGGGTAATCTCAGATGGGTCAAGGTTCAGCAAGACTCGAAATAATAGTTTTTATCCCTTCGGGGGAAAAACTCTTCTATTATCTATTGATCAGCAAAAACACGCAAAAGGATACAATAAGTCAGAATGGCTAATATAATTGCTAATGGCTAATAGTGAATTAGTGTCGAACGAAAATGATTACCAAAATAAGGACTTACATGTTGAAAGTCAACGTATCGTTTTGAATATATATGAATGCCTGAAGAAAGAAAATTGTTATCAATCGCAGAACGATATTTTGAATAGAATTTGCGAGTTAATTAAACTCGTTCAACATTTCTTCGAGTGATTAAAACTGGGGATGTCATCGACCACTCTATAAAACGTAAACAGAGAAACAAAAAAATTGCGAAAATCGAATGAAACTACGAAAGATATTATTCGGCGAATAATCTATAGTTTTTAGGAAGAAAACAAAGTACCCACTTTGGAAATAATTCGAGACAAATTGATTGATTATCCTGACTACAATTATGAATGTTTGGAAGCACTACGGGGGATATTATTGTCATGTGGTTTCAAACACAGGAAAATCAATAATCGTATGATAATAATGGAATCTAGAAGAATTGTGGAATATCTCTCTAAGAATATCTCAGTCAAATAAAAGGTTTTTGTGAATCCAATAGACCTATTGTCTATCTTGATGATACATGGTTCGACACGCATGATGTTGTGAAATATGGTTGGGTAGATGAAACCAAGCATTGCACCTTGAATACACCTTGTTCAAGGGGTAAACGTGTTATCATTTTGCATGCAGGAAGTGAAACTGGTTTCATACCTAACGCGTTGCTTTTGTCGGCTAAAAATATTGCCCAAGCATCTGCTGATTACGATGAAGACATGACAGCGGATTTATTCGAAAGGTGGTTCAATGAGCAGCTTCTTCCGAATATTCCACCGAATTCTGTGATTGTTATGGACAATGCATCATTCTCGTCTACTAACCAGAATTCCCAATAGTAATACCAAGAGGGCAGACATCGTGAATTTCATGCAGATCCACCAACCATCTTACCTATCAGAAACATTTACTCAAAACTGAAAGACAGTGTTCCCACACTGTCACGAACGAATGTAGTCTACTCCATTCCATGTCAGGATTGTGACAAACAATATATAGGTCACTCAAAAAGGTCCTCAGCAGATAGGATCTCCTCTCACAAAAGTGATAGTAGACTTCATCCTGAAAGATGTGCGTTGGCAGAACATGTAAACAATTTGGATCACATAATGGATGCAGTGAGGATTCTAGCAACTGAAGCCAACAGAACTAAAAGAACTTTTATGGAAATGGCACACATATCCCAGGTCTCTAATGGTATACAAATGCACAGATATCAATCATTTGAGTGAAATTTATTCTTACCTACTGAGCAATTGATAACGCGCAATAGACCAATACATAACCAAAATAGTTCCATTCCTGTGGACAGTTTCTGAATGTTTACGTTTCTCAACAAATTCTCAACCTTAGCGGACATTATACTTCAGTATAATATAAGAGTAACAATCTCTTCTTCTTTTTTTCATAAATTAGCTGAAAACTCCAATAGCTATAAACCGAGCTATAAACCATAATAACACACCTGTCAATAGACACAAAAAAATCCTCTATTTTGTGAAAAGGAAGAAACAGACATTCCTAACCTGAAAGAATTCGAAGAATTTGAAGAATGTGAGCAATGTGACTTGCGGCAATCAATTTTTTTTTACCAAAAATTTAAAAATTTTAAATTTACAATAATATAAGTAACAGTTGAATTTAGATGTAAAAATGTTAGTCTCCTATCTGTCTACGTAATCAATTTTTCACAATATGTCACCGTTTCTTATACAATTTTATATATCGAACAAACGTTGTAACCAACCTCACCAAATATGTAAGTACAAGGCATGGCCATAGTGTTTTCCAATTTATTTACACTCTTCAATCATTGTAGTATTCCTGATGATGGAAATAAACATTATCAAAAGCTTGGATAAACTTTAAAGAGTATTCCTTTTACACTGCTGCTACCCCCAATGTACACTGGTTTCAAATATATATATATTTTTTATTTTGTTATGCAGATTAATTTCATCAGTGTCATTCCACAGTATGGTTGTATCATCTGCAAAAATAGTGAACACTCCATTTGATTTGATATCAGCTAGATCATTAAAATACAATAGAAATAGTACTAGTCCTAGTACTGAACCTTGAGGTACACCGTGTTCGATAAAACAAGCATCTGAGAGCGTATCAGTTCTCACCACTTGGGTGCGTTGACTCAAATATGATTCGATCCAGTTGAAACTTTGATTTCTGAAACCATAGAGCTGGAGTTTGCGTAGCAGTATTTCGTGCTTCACACAATCGAAAGCTTTCGACAAGTCACAGAAAACTGCTGCATACACCATCTTCGAATTCAACTCAGTGTAAAGTTTTTTCAGCAGATGGAATATGGCATTCCCTGTACCGTTACCATCGAGAGGTCTGCATGCTTCCATGGTGACGTCACCTTAGTGAGGCCTAACCAGCGGCTCGAAACGACAAGCGCTTATGGCGCTATAAGGCGATCGCGTATCACAATTTTAGTTTTAGATCATTATTGAGCCGATTTTGCTGTTTTTTGAAGGGCTTCCGGTTAAAAGAGGTTGCCAGTCGTCAACTGAGCCCTTCTTCGCATCCCATTCGATTGTATTATGGAAAAACAAAGTTTCAAAGCAAAAACCAGAATAAAACACAAATACCCACCTACAGCAACCCATTCGATTGTATTATGGAAAAACTGAGTTTCAAAGCAAAAACCAGAATAAAACACAAATACCCACCTACAGCAACCCATTCGAATTGAATATATTGGCAGAAATTGTGATGAAGGTAAACTACTTATACAGGACCCGCAGAACATAAACTTATCGTGAGATTGGTCGAAAGAAAATTGTGGAAAATGTATTTTATTTTGATAGACATCTCGTTTGTTATGATTACCTATATTTATCTTGGAGAATTCCTATTTCCTAAAAAATTAGCCAGTGAGTGTTTTCAATTTCCTGTTGTTGGATTTTTTACCCAATTGATCGTTAGACTTGAAACAGCAATTTTTAAGGGTGAAACTGCAACTGCATTTATCATGCGATGGTTGTTTTTTTTTGAAATTTTTTTTGGTACTTACGTATTTAGGTCTGAAAAACACGAATTTGATAATGAAAATGTGAACAAACCACTATTTATCGAGATATTTCAAGAAAAAGTTCGAAATTTCGCCTTCTTTCTCCCCTTGTGTTGTGGGCATTTAAAGCTACTTGATCTTATTTTGTCATTGGACACTTTATATACTCATGATGTACTTCGATGACACATTTTTATATAGAAAATTCAACAGGAAATATGATTTTTATGGCGAATTTTTCATATTTAGTGAACAAGCATTCCAGATGACGGCCATTTAATCAATAGTCAATCAAAATACGAGATGTCAAATGTCAATGAAATGACTATACACACGCCATTATTTTAAATGATATTATTCCTTCTTTTCACTAGATATGAATAAATCTCAAGAAAATCATATTTATAGTTGAATCATATAATAGAAAAAAATGTGTCATACATTGTGATATATATGAATTGTCCAATATGATGAAAAAAGAAGGGAAAATTTTTCTAAATGCCATCCAGAAGACATGCGAAAAAGAAGGGAAAATTGTAACTTTATAGTCAAATATCTTAATAAATAATGGTTTGTTCACCTTTTCATTATTAAATTCGTGTTTTTCAGACAATAATACGTAAGTACCAAAAAAAATCGCATGATGAATGCAATTTTACCTTTTTAAGTGTTTGTAGTACATGTTAATATGATAGTTGCAATTTGATCATTGGAATAAATTCTGCATTCATTGCCACGAGGCAAATGACCGTTTTCAGAAAGAAATTTGAGAATGTAATGAGTTAAAAATGCCCGTTTATTATGAACATTCAAGAAAATTTCCTCGACTTCGGAGATGATTTTGTTGAATATAATATACGAATACAAAACTAACTGCTTTTCTCTTTTTCCTCTACTCATACTGTTTATGAGAGAGTAATTGTCTATTATATCGCAGTATATATTATTAATTCATCATTATAAATTGAGCTCTGTTTACTACTGTACTTAGATGGAGTGAAATCCTCGCGGTAAATTGCATATACCCACTTTTTCGATAGTTCCTTGTCCAACGGGAGAATAAAAGCACCCACATAATTCCCCCGACAAAAGGAAACACAACACTTGAAAGGCATTGTTATTTCGCCTATCTCAACACAAAATATTTCACAAAAAAGTAATCTTTCCGCCAATTATTTTGACGAATAAACAACAAAAGAATTCGAGACCGCTTCAAAAACGTACGTGAATCACCGATGAATTAACACGAACTGACGCGTTAGTCGACAAGCGGTAAAACACTGGCCCTCTAATCTCGATGGTAACGCCTGTACTCTTGTTGGATTGAAATTCAAATTGTTGAGGATTTGTCATAAAAACCCAATTTAACTGTATAAAAAATCACTGATGTGGAATTTTCACAGAAATATCGATGAGTTGGAAAAGAAGGCGGATAAACAATTGACCGAAGAGGAGAAGCGCGAGCAAGAGAGGAACGCGAAGAGACGTCGCACCAAGTACAAGTCGGTGCACACTGGTCGCAACAAGAACTACAGCGAGGTGATGCGACAGGTGATCGACAACCAGATGGACTCGTACCGGGAATATCTCGTCGACAAAGAAAGGTTGGAGAAGGAGCTCGAGCGGAAGCGGCTCGAAGAGGTCTACGAGCAATTCGACCAGGTGCTTAACCAATTCCCTCATTTTTTTTTTCAATGTGGTATAGTCCGGCCCATAGACATACAGAGAAGTGCACAAAAAACGGACAGGGCTGTAACTGTTGAATTATTCGAGATAGGGTTTTGAAAATTGGTGGGCAGCTAGTATACCAAATTGCTCATTAATTGACGAAACAATTTTTGTTCTATCACTTCCGGTTTTACTGAAAATGACCCCAACTTTCGATTTTTAAATGGGATATTCCATAATCGGTTAGGGATCCTCATTACCAATTCACCGATACCGGGTTTGATAGGGTTATTTCAAACGATTATATGCAGATATTCGCGTTTTAAGTTTCCATATCGATACCATAGTTCAATAGCGTTCAATAGTGTAACAACTCGAAAAATAACCATTTTGAGTTATATACGCTATCTGATTCATCATTTTGTTAGCTTTCACGTGCTATACTGTAACTGAAAGTTCCAGTACTGACCAAGATATGGTGCTAATTACTTTATAGAACTGAAGGAAACTTCATTTCTATATAATTCCATACTGTAATAACTCCATACAATAATCAAGACTTGTTACAGTTTTGAACTGTGAAATATTTTCAGTGATTCAGAGTTGTTAGATTGCATAGCTCAAAATGGTTAATTTCAACACTCAATACAAACTTATAATACTATGTTATATCATCGTTCCTGTAGTGATTGTAGTTATTGCACTTACTGAACTGATAATGATGATGATTTTTGATCACAGAGCTTTATATTATTATTATTATCATTATTATATTTTAACAAGGGCAGAGGCATAGCCTATTTTGCCCAATCTTAAACTTAAAATTAGTTACAACTATTATTGTGTTCAGTCCAATAAATTTTTGATGATACATTAATTAATACCTAATTCAGTAATCACTATGATTGTTGCAATTGCAACATGTAGCGGTTTTTTAATTATATAATTCAGATTAATAGTGTAACAAGTCCGAACAAAATCATTTTTTACCAGAAGTTTTGTCTTCTGAATTTTTGATTTAAGGAAGTAAATAGAAAACTACGATGGCAGGGCATTATTTTATACTCTTGGGACATAATCTACATAATTAGATACAAATTATAATGAGCTGAATTTTCAATTGCGATTTTCTCGAAACTACGATTCTTGAGATGTTACACTCAATGAGTGTGAAAGAGAAAAAAGTTTTGATATTGCAGTCACACCCATTGAGCATATGGATACTTCGAACGCAAATATCTTTGTAATTGTTTGAGATACCCCTATCAAACCCGTTTTCGTTGAATTCGTCATGATAATCCCTGACCGATTATAGAATACAATACAGGGTGTCCCATTTAAAAATCAAAAGTTGGGGTTGTTTCCGGTGAAACTGGAAGTGATAGAAGAAAAATTGTTTCATCAATTCATGAGCAATTTGGTATACTTGCTACCCACCAATTTTCAAAACCATATCTCGAATAATTCAAAAGTTACAGTCCTGGCCGTTTTTTGTGCACTTCTCTGTATAAAAAGAAGGGAGACGAAATTGTTTACATTTTGTCCCGATCCAACATCGTTTTCAGCAGACAAATATGTTGACAAATTTCTGCGGATTGTACGAAATTTACCGCCTGTGTTTGAGAACGAGGAAATCATTTATCATACATTTATTACATAATGAACATTTTTTATTTTATAGTAGAAGTCCATGGTATCTCAAAGTGGAGTTAATAGATGAAGTAGTAGAAAAACTCCCAGTCATTTATCCAATAAAAATCTCAATGGATTGTAGGACGTGTTTCGAACATATATAGGTTCATCTTCAGCTAAATGCAACAATTCTACAGAAGATATAGCTATTAATAAACTAATGTGTTGATTTGAGTCAGTGCTTACATGGAGAAGAAAAAATTTTTACATCATTGATGAAACATTAATATTAAATTATTAAGAAAAAAAGTTACATCTTATTAACTACTTGAGCTCAAAAGGGATAGATTTGAAGGGTGTAAATGTATATGTATGTTCATTCGGTATGTTTGTTCCTTAATTGAAATAAGTGAATTATGCTATTGAAATAATTTGAATTTCCCTAATATCATCATCAAATTAAATTATGTTTTACGTAAATAAGTGTGGCAACGCTGTATTCGCCTATTTAGTATGAGTTACGAATATTTTTCTTAGTCATTCACGTGTGTTCACGTATGTCAAAATCCGACGTTACAGTGTTGTTGTTCTGTGTTTGATACCATTTCAGGACATTTTGTTTCAATGAGGGCCAACATTATTGTCCACCAAAACGCGCCATTAAAACGTGATGTCAGAGCTGGTAGAACTGATAAATATTCTTCGTTATTCGCGGGAATCAATGTTACCAGGTGGCGCTCGGTTTTCATCGTTCCATGTCAAAGCTACGTCAAAACTGGGGGAAAACAAACTCAATCCTCACTCAATCCCATTAGTGCCATTAGCTTGTGTACTGTGTACTGATAGGAGTTATAACACTTTATGTCAAGTTTGACAACTACAGCTACAGCAAGATGTATGCAATGTAGTCTATGCACTTTATCCATAGACAATAGTTTTCCCCCAGTTTGAAGTTCGTATTATGTAACCTAGATGTCGTCCACTTTGTGAATCTCGCGAATCTTCTTATTTTCGTAATATTTGGCATTGACCAAATGTGGCTGATGAGAGAATGAAGTAAGGTTGCATTTGAAAAAAAGTCAAAATTCTGCCAAGTATCGGACCACCTGGAAGTTATATCTTGTGCAGCCGGCCGTCTCCTTAACATTCCCGGGGGTTGCAACCACCCATTCTTCTGAGCTAGTGGACTGTACTTGGTTTTGGTTGGAGACACTGATATTTGGTTCGAATTTCCCGAACAATCGATGCAGTTGCGAACCGTCAAATTGATAAAAAAAAGAGAGAGAGAGAGAGAGAGAGCGCGCGAGTGTTTTCCACTGAGATTGATTTTACGAGTCACGAGTTGATACTGATCATATATCTCAGCGTCCGTCAAATCGGCATCTTCTCGGTCGGCCGAACAAATGACCGAATTTTGACTATGCCAGGGAGGATGAATATGATGCAGAATGAGAGTATTCTATCAATGACTATTCTCAGTGCGAATGAATTGATATTTTAACCCCAAATGAAAATCGATATTTCACGTGATTATGATTAACAAAACAAAACAAAAAAATAATGAAACAAAACAATATTTGTTTAACTCACACTCTAAATTAACGCGGGGCGTTAACAGGCATCTTCCTATGATATCTTCTTCTCCATCAATGTAAGAATTGGTCGTAAAGTTCAACATTGAGAGTAAGAAAAACGTAAGTCGGCTTGAGTCCTTCGCTAATTGAGGTTTTCTATTTGTTCAAATATTCTACATCATTTTTATCGAATATTTCCGATAAACCGGGCCATAGTCTTCAGGGCTATCCCGCAAAATTCTATATTCTATTTCGAACTTAGTTATTTATTTGTTATCCTAACGCTGGAAACTTTTAGACTGATATATGCTTTCGAAACCTAAGTTTCTGAAAACCTTATCAAGCTTTTTTGTATACCTACTTGGGATTGGGATTTTTCCCGAATTGATTTTGTCCACTTGAAAAGTCGTAGAATTTATGTCTACAAATTACGCCAAATTACGCCAGTCAGGCAACCAGCTACTCCCATTTCACTCGAAATGGGATCTTGTTTCGGAGTGTTTCTTTCCTTGCCAGGTGGCGTTCGCGTTCATTTCGCGGACGTTGAACGCCTCGTGGGGTGTAAATACTGAGATGCGTTTACGTTGGGTCAGGTTCGCACCAGATAGCGGTCAAGAAGCTATCTGGGACAGCCCTTTACTGATGAGAGCCAACAGCTCGAAACCGGTCTGCAGGTAGTCACGCGTTCCTGAACCACTTAGACGCAACTCGGCGTTTAGGAAGGAAACACTTGCGATTTTATTCATCTATACGAATTATTGCCTAGATTTCGGGAGGATGTAATTCAATGTTCTGCGTGGCATATAGCCAGGAAAGTAGTTGTTTTTCTCACGTTATCTACAATTTTCGTTCATTTTATGAACTATTGTGGTAATGACTTTGAGTTTATCTCTATATGTGACAATTGCATTCCACTTTGAGTATTTGGTTTTCTCCTAGTTAATATCTTATCTTGTTCTGATTATGAATCATTTTTCTAGCCGGATGCTTCGAATATTATATACGATTTCGATGCCGATCCGAACTCTGTCGGCAGCAACGTGGAGAATCTCTACAACAACATCAATTACGATCTGGATTATGGTGAATTCGGCGAGGAAGAACACCTTGATGTATCTGAACAGAGGCCCAATCATTCTTGTGAAGCATCTCCACAGGTAACATTGCCAATCAAGTATTTATAAGTTGTCGTCACGCTAAACTTCGCGTTTTTCCATGTTCTGAAGTTTCATGGATCTCATTTTAATGGGCATGTTTCAATGAAAAATGTTATTTCATTATTTCAAAATATTCACTCAAACTAAATTGCTGATCAATGGTGGCTAACATATTTGATTGTCCACCAGATCACGCTACTGAGTCATGAGGTCAGAGTTGGTAGAACTGATAGCTCTTCTTGTCAATGTAAGAATTGCCCATATTGAGAGTAAGAAATGCAAGTCTGCTCAAGTCTTTACCATAACTTGTGTTTTTCTATTTATTTACGTAGCACACAACATTTTCTCAGAATATTCCTGATCGATCAAACAGGACACAGCCTTCAGGACGATCCGGCAAAATTTTGGGACTTTTGACTTTGACATTGACCTCACGTTGTATAGTAACGCAAACTGGTGAGACTGAAACTGCGAGACGGACATTTTTGCAGTCAATTCAGCATTGAGTATTCTCGCTCATATTGCATATATTTGAAGGTGGTTATCTTTATTTTGACATGTTAACATGTTATTGCTTCGAAGAAGTATTGATACTGTAGTCATGGCTACTGATATTTTGTTTCCCTATTATCATGGCCTACCACAGTTGAAAATGTTTGTACTGTTTTTTGGCGTTGTTTCATGTGAAAATGTCAACATGTTATACATGGCTGTGAATGACATAAAAAACAAATATGGCGCCCATAAGATAATAAGGAAGATATAATATTTCTGAGAATCTCAACGTCTTTATCATGATCAATTACTTGTTTACACAAAATTTTAAATTTCCCCCTCTACTATTAACCAAGAAAATAAACAAAAACGAAATCAGTGATTTTCAGTTTTTTCAAAATATTTCAGGAACGGTTGACATTTTTCCAAATTGCAAACCGTTATATTGAAGAGGTTCAAATCACGCAACTTTTGTCTAATTCAATCAACTCTCTATCTCTTAGCATTCAGGAAATAGCAGTACTGTCCATATTAAATCGGCGGGACCCTGTATAAAACCGGTATACGTGGTAACTCTTACAATTGGTTCAAATCATACCTCAAAGAGAGGAAACAAACAGTCCAACTATCATCTGAGCAGGGTGAAGTCAGGTCAAGTGCCTTGGAGATATCCATGGGTGTCCGTGAATGACATAAAAAACGTAGTAACTGATTGTTCCACTAAAATTTTGAATTATGCTGACACTTCTTACTAAGGGGTCCCAAATACGTTGATATCATTGAAAAAGGACTGTCAATAATTAGGTGGACAAAAGATTATTTGAATGACAATTCAATCTATGCATGAAAAATCCCACCAGAAGCGTGATTTTGTCATTATGACAGCGAAAAAAGTTTTGAGAGCATGACAAGCAGTCATAAACAAATGTTTGATGAATTAAATTGTCTTACCTAATTACACTCTAGCTTTTTTTGAGTCGAAGTAAACTTGGCATTTATAATTCGAATTTTGTTGCCATTAGGTAATTCAACTAAAAAAACTGCCAGAAGAAATTACTCGTTCACGGACTCGTAATTTTTTCAGAGGCAGTTTTTTTCGTCCATTTGCCAGGCAACAAAATTCGTATTGACTCATGTCGAATCACAAAATCACTTAAGCTGCTGTGATTTTGTGATTTACGCATTCATTAAATTGTCTTACCGAATTACCCTCAAGCATTTATAATTCGAGTTTTCTTGCCTTCAGGAAATTTAACTTAACAAACTGCCAGAAAAATTACTCGTCCGACGGGCTCGTAATTTTTTCGAAGGCAATTTTTTTCGTTTAATTTCCAGGCAACGAAATTCTCATTAAAATGTCAAGTTTACTTCGACAAAAAAAAGAAATCATATGTTTAAATAAGTTACTTATCAACAATGAAAATACGGATTGTATGTTACCATGAATGTCACATGTAACAACACTGTTGAATTTTAAGGGGTCTATTCAAATGATAAAATGACATGGACCACTCAGGTAGAAAGTTTGTTTAATAAATTGTCTTCAATTACATAATATGCGATAAGAGTACTGAAACACAATGTTGATCAGAGCACTCTAATCAAAGGGGAGGATACTCCGACTTGAATAACGTTTTTATATGCCAGAAAAAAGTAGTAAGGATAATTTCTGACCTGAAAATAGATAGCTCATGCAGGGGAATATTGAAAAATAATGACATCTTAACGGTACCTTTTCATTTATGGAGCTATTAAATTCCAGACCACACATATCACTTCAACAGTCACAAAACGTATCATGAGTATAGCACGAGACTAAATAATAGATTGTTTTATTAGGATAAAAAGTGACACTCGCTTGTCAAACAAAGTCACTTTTGATCCGAATGAAATATGCCATTTTTTCTGCAACCGATAGAAATAACACCCAACTAAAATAAATATAAGTGAAGTAACCACCAATGTGATTCACTTGGCAGATTATTATAATAATATGAGTAAGTAGATAGAAACATGGCCTCAGACATATTATCTCAGACTACTTTACTTTGTTACAATTTGTGTTGACAAGCATCATATCGACAGAGACTACAGGCGCGAATTCAATACTACCGGAAACGTGAAAGCCGTGCTATAAGGATGCAATGCAACAAATAATCCGTGTGGTGGGGATTATTCCACCTGTGTATTTGTACATAAGTTCGCACAAAACACAATGGCCAGTGGGTAGCGTGCCGTCTTGATATGTCAAAGTTTGTGGGTTCAAATCCCGTACTCCACCAAAGTTTCTTTTTCCCTTACTTTCTTCGAAGTGATTAATTGAAAATCATACGGTGGAGGCATTTACAGATCAGGTTTATTCAATTTTCAAGGATGTTCGAATTGTAGTTTCAGTATAAATATCACAAATAATACCTATGTAATTGTGTTGGAGTTTCGTGTTGAATATAATGAATACTAACCTATGTTGTTCATCCTTGATGACCTAGTACATTCTTTTTAGTTCCTTGGAGTTGAAGTAAAACTTTAGCTTCCTGGGAAATAAAAGTTTTGCATAGCAACATACCTATCTTTGTGTGAGTAATAGAAACGTCAACTTCAAGAAGTAATTTGGGAAATTAGAATGGACGAACCTTGAGTCGGTTGCAGAAAAAAAAAACAATTCTAGTTACCCAATTAACAAAACAAATATTTTCAAACCACTGTATAATATCTATCTACTCTATCTATCTATCCATCTATCCATTACAAGTGAAAATCCAACAGTTTTTTTATAGTATATTTGCATATATTTCACGAAAAAAGCATTTTGCAGCCTTAGTATAGCAGTAATAATACTAATAATGATAATAATAATAAACTTATATCATAGTATATACATACAGTTCAACATGTTTTATTATACAGTGTAAACAAGATAAGGTTGCACAGCATGGGGAACTCATGAACGGGAGGAGATGCGAATTCGGTTAAGTAGGAAAAAAGTTGCGTATTCCGAGGATCATACCAATGGCATTAGAAAATTTTCAAAATTGTTTACAGTTTTTCAGTTATATCGAAAAAAGTAAATTTTTGGGAAATCTTTTTTTCTGTCATTATTATAGATACAGAAAAACTAAAAATACATTTCCATAGCAGCTTTTGTGAGATTTAACGTGGTGATATTGATTTCTGTACGCGACTGTAAGTGCATCATAAACAGTAGCGGCCTGTGAATTCGTGGCAGAATGAAAATGGTCATCAGTGGCGTATCTCGAAGATAAGAAGGTATTATTTTATGTATTTTCGAAAAATCAGATGACCAATATAATTCCAATGGGAAATTTCGATTATATGAGTAAATGAATATGCTGCTAATCTTTCTGCATTCTATATGTCTGTTTTAGTTTTTGAGAATTATATCGACCGCACAAATATAAATCATTCAAAATAAGGAAATTTATCATATTATTGTCACACATTTGTCATAGTTCATGGTTTGAATAAGTATTTCATTCCACTGTATCAAATCACTGGGATCATTACACAAGACTTATCCAACTTCAAATAGAGACTGAAAGGCTATGCAATATGCTATAAACTTAGAATTCAAATTTCAATAACCTTGTTTCACTTCATTTTTCATTGTACTGCAACCTAAAGAGGATGTGTCCATTAGGCTGAAATATACATATAAATAATATAAAAAATTTAAGGTACCACAAGTCACTCGTAGAGAACATACAATTATCTCATTCAAACTTCTCAAAGATCATTTAGAATCAATTCCTGATGGATTAAAAACAAAGAATTCATCATGTGAAGACAATGTTATTACATAAACTGGAAATCCAGGGACAGAATTTTCAACAGCTTCAACTGAAAGCGAGAATCAAGAAATAATGTCGGTTTTGAGTTCAGGTAACATATCAAAACTCATCCTGAATTAGATCAGAAGAAAACCGTCCTCTGTAAAATGAATTGAACAGATGTTCAGATAATGGCCATTGTAAATTTGACTATATCCTAAGATATTTCAAGTTTGACGATATCCCAAAACCATTTTTCGTAATTGAGTTAAAGAGTAAGTAAGTATTTGATAGGTACAAATAGGTAGAACTATTTTAGATATATACTTATAGAACTTTCAACTTCGCCCTCATGTTCAACAATGAGCTATACAGTCTTGAAACATATCACTTCATCACAATATTTTGAAATTTCCGGAACTGAATTCAAAATCTAAGGAATTCAATGACAAGCGGTCACAAGTGGCAGCTAATGAAACTGGCAACATTTCGTTGTTTGTAAATAAACCGATGAAAATGCATGACCTACGTCTCAGGAGTATCTCTCCTCTCCTGTATTACCATACATCCACGTAAGTCTGAGATTAGTATAATTTGATCCATATTTCAACGCCCATGTTTTGTTCAGAAATTTGGCATGAAACCATAGGATCGCGCGTTTTACACCATATTCGATTGTAATTCAGAAAGCGTCAATTGTAATTCAGATTTGCCAATTGAAATTCAGAAGCTATCAATTGCAACTCAGATTAGTGAAGTGAAATTCAGAAAACTCCAATTGTGAATTAGATTTTCCAATTGGAATTCAGAAAGCGTCAATTGAAATTCAGATATCGTCATTTGTAATTCAGAATGCAACAATTGTAATTTTAATTCGGATTAGACAAGTGAAATTCATAAAACTTCAATTGTAATTCAGATATCGTCAATTGCAATTAATAATGTCAGTTGTAATTCAGAACCAGCGACTTGAGAACTATGGAATCATTTTTATTGATGGTCAATAGGAATTCATTTTAATAGGTCATATTCGGTCCGATTCACTAAGAGCGTGGTTATTTCAACAACTGTCATTCGGGTGGTTAATATGAAGGTCAGTGGTTATTTGATCCACATACAGATTTTCTGATTCTCTAAGGCCTAGACGGATGATAATTTGACAACTGGTCCTGTTTTTTTTCCACTATTCATAGTTGCAAATATCCACCAGCTTTTTCTGGTCATTTGTTGAGTGGCTAAGGTTTTCAATAGAAACATGTGGCACTATTTCAGGGAACTGTTAATGCTAGATGCTAGATATTGCACAAGAGGTAATTCTCTACGGCATTATTCGTGAACACAAAATATTACCTATTTTCCTACAAGGATAGCATCAAACAAAAGAATTTTGTTGGATTCAACAAGTCCATTCTTGAATTTCGGAAATTCTATCACATGCCAAAATTATTGGTTTCAGAGGTATTGATACTAATATTTTGATATTAACAGAACCACAGATGGCATGTGTTGGTTGGCTACTTTTATTCTACTACATGTAAAAGTGAATATCAGTTAAGTTTTTGTAATATATCATAATAGAGAGTACTTAGAGAATATTTATAATCAATGCCTAGTACTTCAAATACTTGCTGCTTTACATTACCTTGCACGAGGATCCTATCAGGGGGATTATTTTAATGTAAAAATCTTTCAACCAAGGGCTTGTAGAGTATATAAATTGTTAGGTTCAGTTGACGTCAAGAAGGCAGAAATATAGCAATAATCAATGAAATAGTAGATGAATGAATAACTTCACAGCTTCATTTGTACCATTGAGTAGAAATGTAAAAACTAACCACATTGATATACAGTTCTCAACACACCAAATGGACCACTCATAATTTGACTCTATTTCGAAGACCTGTATTTTTTTAAAAAATTGACCGATCTTCATGCGGTTTTCGATATCAGTTGTGATGTTTCATCAGCTTCAAAGAGAGCTAGAACAATCTGAAAAAGTCCGCAAAACAAAACTCACACAGGGTGTAAAGTGGAACCATTACACTATGGTCTACATTTCCAATGCTGCCAGAACTCGAGAAATTTTTTTCTGATCAAAAGTCAGTCATATTATGATACACTGGGACCTCATCTCGGGACGTTTTCGTGATTTCTCCTTAATTGGCCATTGGAACAAAAATTCGATTTTTTTTCGAAAGTCTTGCATTTCTTGATTTTTTTCTCTAGAACTCCACTTGAGATGACTATTGGGAAGAACTGTTCTCATGTTTTATGGAGGATAATGAAAGACGAAAAAAGCACTTTTTTGGATTATACAGGATGATAAGTAACTAGGACAAAATCTCATTTCAGTGAAAAAAATCAAAAATGGTGACTAAAACTATGGCCCATTCGATCCCGTATATTCAGAAACGGCCTTCTCGATATCCATTATTTATATTAGACCATTAACTCGAGACGTTTTCGAAAATTCGCCTCTAAATGAAATACAGGATGAAAATTTCCAATTCAAACTTGTTTCCTGATATTGATGGTTTCCAATATTTATTGCCCAAGTATGAGACACAGAGTATTGTTGTTCAATGTACTGAGTGTTCTACAACTTATCTGACAAATTTCAACCACAACTACGATATTACATAAGAAGTCTATCACAAAAAAAATTATAGAAGTAAAACGAGATGAAAAATAAAATTTGTAACACTTTACACTAAAACTATTCTAAAAGGGCTCTATTGGCGAAATATGACATTATTGAATTCTTCAGCATTATGAAGATCCAACTAGAGAGTCCTATATCCTAAATTTCAGTACTTGGTAGGCCTCCCCGATTCAACAAAACCTCATGAAATCGGTTTGGCATAGATTTTATAAGGTTGTTGATGAAGTCTATTGATATTGCCTCCCATTCTGGATAAGGTTGTCATTATTTTGGGGTGCCTCGCCTTCTCGATAGGTCAAGTTTCATTCGGCTCCACACATGTTTAATCAAATTCAGATCTGGAGATAATGCTGGTCTCCACATTCTTCTAACATTATTGTTTTCTAGAGTTCGTAATTTGTCAGATAAGTTGTGGAACACTCAATATATTGAACAACAATGCTCTGTGTCTCATACTTGGGCAATTAATATTGGAAATCCGTTGATAAAATGATGAGAATCATGGATATCAGGAAACAAGTTTGAATTGAAAATTTTCACCCTGTATTGTCCTATTTTCTTATTACCCTCTTCGAATAGTTTTAGTTGATATAAAGTGTTACAAATTTTATTTTCCATCGCGTTTCACTTCTATTAAATTTTTTTGTGATAGACTTCTCATGTAATATCGTAGTTGTAAAACACTCAGTATATTGAACAACAATTCTCTGTTTCTCATACTTGAGCAATAAATATTGAAAATCATCGATATCAGGAAACAAGTTTGAATTGAAAAATTTCATCCTGAATTTCACTTAGAGGCGAATTTTCGAAAACATCTCGAGTTAGTAGTCTAATATAAATGATGGATATCGAGAAGGCCGTTTCTGAATATACTTTATCGAATGGGCCATAGTTTTAGTCACCATTTTTGATTTTTTTCACTGAAATGAGATTTTGTCCTAGTTTCTTATCATCCTGTATAATCCAAGAAAGTGCTTTTTTCGTCTTTCATTATCCTCCAGAAAATATGAGAACAGTTCTTCCCAATAGTCAGCTCAAGTGGAGTTCTAGAGGAAAAAATCAAGAAATGCAAGACTTTCGAAAAAAAATCGAATTTTTGTTCCAATGGCCAATTAAGGAAAAATCACGAAAACGTCCCGAGATGAGGTCCCAGTGTATCATAATATGACTGACTTTTGATCAGAAAAAAATTTCTCGAGTTCTGGCAGCATTGGAAATGTAGACCATAGTGTAATGGTTCCACTTTACACCCTGTGTGAGTTTTGTTTTGCGAACTTTTTCAGATTGTTCTAGCTCTCTTTGAAGTCGATGAAACATCACATCAGATATCGAAAGCCGCATGAAGATCGGTCAATTTTTTTAAAAAATACAGGTCTTCGAAATAGAGTCAAATTATGAGTGGTCCATTTGGTGTGTTGAGAACTGTATGTTCTTCTTATAGAATACCAAATGTCAATAGTGGCAAATCTGGGGTGGTTAAAAATGTTCTCAATATCTACGTTACTAATTTAGCCACCCTGATAAACACTTCTTAGAGAATTGGACGGAATATGAAGAAAGAAATCGCAAATACCGAAAAAAATATTGCTTTGTAATTTATTACGTTTATTACGCTTGGCTCAACAAGCAAAGGTAACATTGTTCCATATTTTTGAATTACAAATTACGCTTTCTGAATTTCAATTAATAATCTAAATTACAAATGATCTAGTTTAAATTACAAGACTCTTTCTGTATTACAAATGATACATTTTGAATTACAAATGACACTTTCTGAATTTCAATTGTCGCTTTCTGAATTTCAATTAACGCTTCCTGAATTTCAATTGACTATACATGGTGTTACCTAACTACGGTTCCTAACTACAGGGGGTGATTTTTTAGGACATTTTAAGAGGAACATTTTCTATGAACATATGTCCGGTTTGCTTCGTTCCGGAGATACAAGGCGTTGAAATTAAAGAAAAAAAAAAGGTAATTATAAAATGTCATGAATATCCTGGAACCGATTTGGTTGAAATTTGGTACTTTTACTTGTCAAATTTTCTAAATTTCAGCATATCAAGTGTCAATTGAATTTTTGGCGGAAATAATGAAAAACTCATTTCTCCAATGCAGGTGTTCATGATATGCAATACAGTGGCTTTGATTTTTTTTTATCAAAAACGAAGCTGCTTATGGAGAAAATACAGGAGACCAAAAAGTTTTATCTTAAGTTGCCCAATCTAAACGAAATAAAAATTTACCAAAAAAGGTCAGTGGCGTACTTTTTTCTCACAATATTGTTGGCTGTGGTGCCCACTGAAACGCCACTGGCCCCAATAATTTCAATCTAAATTAGGCTAAATATGCGCCTTATTAGTTCAAATGAAAGTACCAAATTTCAACCAAATCGGTTCTAGGATATTCATGATATTTTATAATTACCGTTTTTATCTTTAATTTCAACGCCCTGTATCTCAGAAACGAAGCAACTCTTCCTAAAATGACCTAATGAATCACCACCTGCAGTTAGGAACCGTAGTTAGAAAATACCCTGTCTATGTATTCAATAACATTTGATGATATTTTCTGAATTTCAATTAACTAACCAGAATTACAAATGACATTGACTGAATTACATTTGACGCTTTCTGAACTACAATTGGGAAAGGTGTAGTCGTATGATATAAAGATTATGAGTTCTGTGGGTTCATAACGACCATTTTCCAGGCCCAGAAGGAGCGAGACCACGGCCGCAGATCGTCAGGGCGGCGCCACAGCAGCCGCCCGAGACGCGACCGCGAAAAGGGCGGCGGTGGAGGCAGGAGGCGGTCGCGGTCGAGGCCCCCGCGGGGCGGCCGAGAGGAGGGGCGGCGATCGAGGGATAGGAGGGAGGCGCGCCGCAGGCCCGAGAGGAGGTATTGAGGTATCGAGGGTGGATCTTGTTTTAGCTGTTTTGAATATATTTTGTATTGGAATTCGTTGTTGGTTTTTGATTTTGGTAAGTGGGGAGAGGAGGAAGGATCAGGAGCTGGTATTTATGAGGCCAAGCCAAAGACAAGAATCTCACTGAGCTTAGGTAAATACGCGACGGTGTTTCAGGCAGAAACTATTTCAATACATCATTGCGTGAAAAAATTGATTGGGCAAGAGTTTGAAGGCAAAACCATTGCAATCTATTCAGATAGCCAGGCGACCATCGAAGTCAACTCTATGCAAGTTAACTCAAAACTAGTATGGGACTGCATAGAAACCCTAAATGAACTGGGCAGTCAGAACAGACTTACTCTAGCATGGGTACCAGCACATACAGGCAATGGAGAGGCAGACTCACTTGCCCGAGCAGGAGCAAACAAAGCTCTGAATGGCTCAGAACCCTTCTGTGGTATTGCGAAACCTATACAAAAGACTAGTATCAAATCATGGATGCAAACCAAATCTCAAAAATGGTGGAACAACTCGCCAGGAATGAGACAGGTAAGAGTTCATTAAAAAACCATCGCCAACATTCACAGAATATCTACTGAGCCCGAAACGAAGTTCAACTAGAATACTAGTGGGACTTCTCACAGGGCATTGTAGTCTCAACAAACACATGAGTACGATAGGTCTGACTGAAGAAATGCTGTGCAGATAGAAGGGGAAACAGCAGTACACATACTTTGCCACTGTGAGGGCTTGTCAAGACTAAGGTTTCCTACGCTGGGTGAGGAAAAACCAGAAGCCCAAAGATACACAGGGGATCTGAAAGCTAGCCTATGGAGTCTCATGGAGAAGGCGGGGTTAGCCGAAGAACTCTAATCGATTTTGAGGGCAGACCCAATAGATCTGAAAAGGTCGCGGTGTGGAGGCAGAGAGCCCGAAGGCTCCATTCTAAATCTAATCTAATCTACGACAGCTTGTTGCCTAATAATTACGCAAATGACATTGTATCATCAAACCATCAGTAGACGAGAAGTATTGGACCAATGTCATGAGCGGAACTAAAGCAACAAGCTGGAGTATGTCAACCGATGAATATTCCTAGGAAAAATAGTATCACAAGTTGTATTCATATGACTATTGCACTCTAGAATCGATCCGAATCGGCTATTTTCACGTTTTCTTCTGTATCACAGCGATTTTTTTTGTTTATTAAAAATTATCGGACTTGCTCTACCAATACAGAAGTTGAATTGACCCACACGTGACCAACTGACCTCGTTTTCCAGCGAGAAAGTTTTTGACATTTAAAACTTCAATAGGCGAGTGGTTATGCTCTTCAATGTGGTGGTACAAATTTTTTTGACTGTTGATAACAAAAGCGATAGAATTTTGTTTCAGTAAATTAGCTACTGATTAGATTTCGAAACAGTTTAAATTGAATTATTGTTTCTTTCAACTTATTTGGTTCAGTATTTGGCACAAATATATTCTCGGATTTTGTAATATATCGGTTGTCTATATACCATGAGGAATCATCTATTTCTCAAGAAGATTAAGTTGAACCTGAAACAATTCAATAATTCCAAACGGCATAATGAGCATTTTAAATTGTATAAAATTGAAATTGATTGAATATCTTGTATAATAATTGAGGATTAGACAGAAATCTATCGCTTCTGATTGAATCTACAACGTGCTACAGCCTACTCGATTTTAGTAATCATGTCAAATATCAACTTGTAGAATTGACAATGGGGGGAAATCTATATTGACGACTTTTCCTACATCATTGAATATCAAATCATCTCGACAAATCATAGTTGGATCTATTCGAAATTTGAGAAATATTCACTCGCTTACAGCTGACAACACAGGTAAAGGGGTTATGACGTCTAAAATAGTCTTGGACTGTATAGGCGTCTCATTTAATTTCTACAGTAGATGCCTTTGATCTCACCGAATGTCTAGATTCAGCAGCCTGACTCTCAATTTTCGATATTGTAGAATGTCTTGAGTTGATTGGAATTGACTGTACACTATCAACTCGTCTTTAAGTTTAGTGAGCATATCAACAATAATGATAGCGATTATTTATTTCTCTCCATATTCCACTGTGTTTGGCTCAGTGATCAGATGAAGATGTACAATTGTTGTGTGAGACAAAAAAGTATTGCTGGCCGTGACTATTCAAAAACCAGTTATACAATCAACCAGATCCCGAGAATAACAAATAAAATACAGATCAAGCAAGTATTTGAAACTTGAAGGCTTTCCTGATCAAAACAAAAATACTTAACCATAATATGCTGTATTTATATCTCCAGCATGGGTATGAAATGTTGAAATGTCAAATCTGCCGAAATCGGAAACAAATCAGGTATGCGTCCCAAATAACCAACCCTAACAATGTTGTTTATTCTTGACGACCTAGTACATCCTTTTTAGTTCCTAGGAGCTAAAGTTAATTTATGTTTGTGTCAGTAATAGAAACGTCAATTCAAGAGCTAATTTTAGTATTAAAATGGACGACTTTTGTGTCGGTTGCAGAAAAATTTCTATTAGCATGTACTTTTCACAAATCCCGTTCAAAGTGAGAGCCTCTATCTTCGTCTTTGCTATTCTATTTGTCAAATTATCTGTGCAGGGCAGCGTCGGTTATCCTTTGTATGAGCTCTTTTCGGCTATTTACTGGAGTTTCATGAACAAGCGCTTTCATGTAACCCCACACATAATAATCAATAATGTTTTTGCTTCTAGTAGTTCGGAATTGTATCGCCAAAAATAAATACTGATAATAGGAATTTTCCATATATTTTTAAAACTGAGAGGCATTCTCAAGTATGTTTATTACTATTCGTTTGAAGTAACCAACCCTTGTCAAGCTATTTTAGTTTCATTGGTACCCTTTTAGATAGCCATTGCCTTATGGAAGTTTTCACAAATTTTTGACTTCGATAAGTGCTTCTTTAATACCTACTTTGTTAACATCATATTCACTCCACTTAATATGCAATATTTATTTTACTACTGAATGGGAATGAAATGCAAACTAACGTAACCTCAATTACCAGTAACCTTGTATATCATCCAGATCACCCTGTATACTAAATACATAATTATTACTCTTCAATATAAATTTTCCTATCGTTACAAAAGCTTCATTATTTCCTAACGCAGTTGAATGAACAGGAATAACAACAAAATTTGAAAATGAAACCGCATATGCGGAATCTTCCCGAACTTCTATCGTTAGACACATCGCTGACGGCACTTGTTCCTTGCCTGTTCCTGAACATTATAAGGTTGTCTGTACCGCTGATGACCTCATCGTAATCATTGTCCGGTATGGTCAATAGATCTCTCGGGGCCAGATACCTAACAACAAATTGTTATTTAAACACCATGATTGTAAAGGATTGTTATTTTATAGATAGATAGATAGATTGAAAAATTTCATAACGAGATATTTGCATGAAGATTTGGTTTTTGAAATCCTTAGTTTTGGTAATCTTATATTCATCTTTCCTCTTGTATTATATCTATATATGTATATCTTCATTTCTAGTCATTCCAGAACGGGTATCAGACATTTCTTTATTCATGTGAATAAGACATTCGTATACGAACTATGAGGCTAGTTTTAAAATTTTGAATTGTTTAAATAATGGTTTGCAATGTTCTGTATAACTTACTCCTGCCATTATCCTTAAAACTTTTTTTTGATGAAAATTTCTGTAGTCATTCCTTGCTCGCACAAGACTTTCGAAGACTTCTGAGGGTTGCTCGTAAGGGGGCAACCGAATGACGGATAGAACAATTTTTTTTTTTTTAGAATGAGTCGATGCACCCCATACTATCAAGGCATATGTCATAACTGAATGAAATATTGAGAAATAAAAAACTCTGAGTCTCGGAAACGGTAGGAGATACGAAGTAGAACTTTTGATGACGTTTAACGTGGTGATACCGATTTTTTTATGCGACGTTTCGTATTCGTGGAACCATCATCAACTTTTGTTTTTTAAATACGGTCCTGATAATTTTTTCACAGATTCTAAAAGGTTTTTTTATTCTGAATTCAACCATGTACTAAACAAGGTGATTCGAATGTGTTTCGACCTATTTCTATCCATCATCAATGTTTTTTCGAACTTCCAAAGGAAAAAAGCCATCAGTTCCACTTATTTCTGATCATTTAGTGTCAAACTTGATGGATTAGTTATTCAATACTGAAAAGTGAATAAAGAATATTTCACTACATCATTCGATCAATGCAGCGTTTAAAATTGTTGATGAATTCTTACACGAATTACTTTAACAACTTAACTTTGACAATACCTACAGAGACATTTATAACAAATGTTCAAAATGATAACCATTATTTTCTCAACAAAGATATATGCTCTTCTCACAGTTGCTTCTAAGACATTGCTAAGCATTTCTGGGGTTATTCTATTGAATGCTTCGAAGACACTGTCTCTTAGTTCTTCTCCATCATCAAAGTTATTTGCGTGTACAAAGTTCGATATATCCCCTAAGAAAAAATCCAGCTGTGTCAAATCAGGCGACCGCGCCGGCCAAGGGATAAAAACGCACGGACTTCTCTGGAATTATGTACCGGAGCGCCATCGTGTTGAAACCAACAGTTCTGAACTTCCGCAATCGTTCGGAAGTCTGTGTTTCATGGTAAATAGAAGGAACAATAATTCGTGTACCAAATATTGCAACCCACATATTAAAGCCGAAACGGTGTTGGTGTCTCGCTGTAATGTATAAATGTTCATTTTCTCGTGAACAATAATGTGTATTTTTTTTATCGAAGCTACCATGATTAGTGACCATGCTTTTATCAGTCCAGATGATTGTTCGAAAGAAATCTGCAAAAATTTAATATTTCCTGGTATACCACTCACAGAATGTCCTGCGCCTTTCGTCATCGCCTGGTTTTAACGCTTGACATATTCTGAATTTTTATGGACGGAATTTTTGTTGCTGCAAAATGAAATGGGTTGTTGATTGAAACCAGTTGATGAGACATTAGTGTGTTGACTAATTTTCCTTCAAAATAAGTGGAACTGATGGCATTTTTCTTTGGAATTTCGAAAAAAACATTGATGATGGCTGAAAATAGGTCGAAACACACATAAACCACTTTGTATAAGACATGGTTGAATTCAGAATGAAAAACCTTTCAGAATCTGTGAAAAAATTATCAGGACCGTATTTAAAAAACAAAAGTTGATGATGGTTCCACGAATACGAAACGTTGCATAAAAAAATCGGTATCACCACGTTGAACGTCATCAAAAGTTGCTATGAAAAAGTATTCTCAGTTTTGCTGTATCTCTAATAATAACGGCGAAAAAAAAATAGATATTCCAAAAATTCACTTTTTTCGATATAACTCAAAAGCTAAAAATAATTTTTAAAATTTTTGAAGCCTCTTGATATAAGCCTCCGAATGCGCAACTTTTTCCCCATTTAACCGACTTCGTATCTCTTATCGTTTTCGAGATCCCCATGCTGTTCAACCTTATCTTGGACAGACTGTATAGGTTGATGTTGCTAGACGCTCACATAATTGATCAATGTGAAGCAAAAATTCAGACCTGCATCTAGATGTATACTCCAAGCAATTTAACTACATTCCCGTCCGAACCATTGTTCAACTTGAAATTCAGAACTTGAGTCTTTCCATCATTGAGAGTAAGATAATTACTCTCATTCCAAATTTGAATCATTTGTTCAGTGTTGGACATTTTGTCATTGAGGGTTTTTCCATTTTGATCACAGTGAATTATAGACACGTCATCAGCATACCCAATAGGATGTATACCTTCAATAACATGAACTAAAAGTTAAACATCAAATCATTGACATAGATAATGAAAAGTACAGGTCCTAAAACTGATCCCTGACATGTCAGACCAGTCCTTCCGTTTGATTGCAATCTTCTCGCACTCTTTTAGAAATTTCACGAGAATTTCTATTAGCTCCTATTGTAGGAGGAATTCCGATGAGAAATCAGAGAAATTACCAAAGTTCAAAATGAAAACAATATGTCAGTGACTAAAGTAAGCACTTAACTTTTAAATCATAATGTTCCAACCGGATTCCTTCGTCTCTCGCTGCATTTTTTGTGCATTGTACAACAGCACAATGTGATGGCATGCGCAATTTAATGAATAGCCGAAAAACAATCACTTGTAAACGAATGAGAAAAGTGAAAACACATGCAGTAACCAATCAACTGCAATACAAAAACGAAAACATCATGTTTTCGATTATCAAAACAAACATTTCAATCAATCAAAAACGTGTATTCAAGTTACGGTGTTGAAGAAAGCAGACTAGTCGTTCGCCCTCCCGAATCAGAAATCGACGGGTCCGAGCGTTTTTTCCGAATTTTCATTTTAAAGCCCTAAAATCGGGGTGTAAAGTTCTCTGCGGACGACCGCCTATGTATTATTACCTCTCTCTCTCTACTTATAGAACTCGATGATTCCAACAATAGTACTGAATCATGTATGAAGACTGAGATAAAAAGGAACTTCAGTGAATATAACATAATTAATTTCGAAAACCATCTGTCATCAGAAAACTGGGAAGATGTCTTCAAAATATCGGATTTCAATGAAGCTTTCAACTATTTTCATGAAACCATACTCTATTATCTAAACAAGAGTTGTCCACAAAAAAGATTTTACTACAGAAAAAATGACAAAAGATGGGTGGATGATTCAGTGAAACATTCTAGTACAATCTTGAAAGATTTATACATTTTCAAAAACACATATCCTATTTTCGCACCAATATATAAAGAAGCTAAAAGAAATCATAATTTCTAGATGAAGGAAAAAAGAGACACTATTATCAAGACAGGATTTTCAATTCTCCTAATATGAATCGTGCCTCGTGGAATGTTGTATCCGAATTAACAAAAAGAAATAAGATTCACAATGAAATCAGTATCAAAGTTGAAGATCAGCTGATAGAAGATCCGGTAACTATTGCCTCCAAGTTCAATGATTTTTTCGTTAAGGCTCCTATCGAATTGGTTAAACAGATACCTCCAAGTAATAATGGGGTATTTGATAATGAAAAGGATTTCAACCCTTACACAATGTTTTTGAACCCCTTTACGAAACATGAATTACTCTCATTGTTGAAAAACAAACTAAATAATAAAAAATTGTCTGGTCCAGATGAAATACCGATGTTTATATTGAAAAGAGTTATTCCTTTGATAATATTACCATTAACACATCTGGTAAATATGTCATTTGTGAAAGGTGATTTTCCAAACAAGTTAAAATCTGGTAAAGTCACTCCTATTTTCAAAAAAAAAGACACAACCCTTATGGAAAATTATCGTCCTGTAACAGTCCCTTGTGGACTCTCGAAAGTTTTCGAATATGCCTTTTTGGAACGTCTTAATTCGTTTCTTGATAAACTTTCTGTCTTGAGTAATAGGCAGCATGGATTTCGTTCTGAAAAATCTACGAACACACACTATGTTCTCATTACTGAACAAAACCATAGAATACGTTGATTCAGGTGAATGTCCAGCGGTAATTCTTTGTGATCTTAGTCGAGCTTTCGACTGTGTCAACCATCAAAAACTGAGGTCGAAATTGGAAATGTATGGAATAAGAGGCGTATGTCTTAGTTGGTTGTCGTCATTTCTTCACAATCGAAAACAATTTGTTTCCTTACAAGTGAATGATGAACATGAAACGGGTAGAGGTAATTCTGAGCCGTTGAGCATAAACATGGGAGTACCACAGGGCTCTGTATTGGGTCCCGTTCTGTTCATTTTATATGTTAATAGTATAGACAGTGTTATAAAAGAAAGTCATTATACTGCATACGCCGATGATTTTTCATTTGTGATCTCTGCGCGTGATTTCAAAATCTTAGAAAATAAATGTGCTGCCTCAGTAAGTCAGGTATCAGATTTCCTCAACAACCATGATTTATTTTTTAATGTCGACAAGACAGAGATTGTTCGTATCCACAATATTCAAAACAAAATAGAAGGTATTAGTTTCACTGTTGATAGCATGACATTAAGGAACACTAATCAGAGTGTGAGATTCTTGGGTATTTTTCTGGATGAGTTCCTCAACTGGAAGGCTCATTGTCAGCAATTAACTTCTAAGCTCAACTCTCTGAAGTTCCTTTTTATCAATCTCCGATCAGTTTTCAGTAAGGATCAATTACTAAACATATATTTTGCTCAAGTAGAATCTAGATTGAGGTATGGTATTAGTTTTTGGGGTGGATCAACTGCTACAATGGAAGTGTTCATTGCCCAGAAGCGAATAATACCGTGCATAGCAAATGTTTCATCTAGAGAATCATGTAGAAGACTCTTCAAGGAATATAAAGTTTTGACATTGACATCTCTTTATATCTTTGAATTATGTGTATATGTTTTCAAAAATAAATCAACTTTCACAATGAATCAGAATCTACATAACCATAACACAAGAATTAAGAATCACTTTCATTTGTCGTTAGCAAGGTGTAAAGTGAGTTCATCTACCCCGGACTGCATTGGACCTAAAATATTCAATAAACTTCCTGAAGATTTGAGGTCTGTGAATCACATCATTATGTTCAAAAAGATGTTGAAACACTATTTATTGGAAGCATGTTTTTATACAATTTCAGAATTTTTAGAATAAGATTAGTTTTAGGTATTATCGATTCTATACTATCACTATTTTCTCTTCTCTATCTAGCTCTTTCATCATTTTCTACTACTGATTTATATCTTATATCATATTGACAATTCCCATACAATGTTATTTGTCGAAGTGGAAATAAAGTATTATTATTATTATTATTATTACCTCTTTATTCGTCTTACAGTCGTGTCATCATAAGGTTCCATCATGACCGGAGCGTAAATGTAGTCCGAATCGAAAGAAACCACCGAGCATCTCCTGGGGCGACAGTTTTCCCTTGGAAGTGACATCATGCAATACTGGTCGACTTCTATTTCGTCTGCGGGCTTTTTATTCTTGACTTTCCTCAATCCGACGAATCTGTAATAACTGTAATAACCTGGATTATACCACTGTCCTTTCAGAAGGTCACCGTGCAAATTATGTTTCTTGTTGAAAATGATAAATCATAAATGGCGCTGGAATGACATTGAAGAGACTAAATTACCAATAGGATTCAGAACGATTTGATTGATTGATTTTGATTGTCTTTATTACCCCGAGAAACATTTCTGTTTATAATACATAATGAATACATAAAAGAATACCTACATAATAGAGGGTTAATAATTAATGAACTCCACTCATAGTGGAAACAAATTAATATTGTTTCTTAAGCTTAAAGTTATTACATTTCATTTCTGAGTAATGAAATCATGCCACATATTTTTCATTCGAATTGTCCTGAGCAAGTATTTTTTAAGATTAATTCCAAACCTTCCTGTATCATATATATTTTTTAACTCATTTGGTAATTCATTGTATAAAATTATTCTATTGTGAAATACAGATTGTTTGCCAATGTTCGACTTGAATGCATTTGCTATCAAGTTATTCAATTGTCTAGTCCCATAACTGTGGACTGTATCGACTTCATTGAAAGCTAAATTTGATATTTTCAATTTAGTCCTGGCAAAATGAATGAAATAACACATTTTAAGTATACAGGGTGTTGCAAAAGTTCTCAAAAATTAATAGTTTTTATTAATATCTGTATTACCACTTCAGATATTCTAATGAAATTTGGCATACATGTACTATGTATCAAGAGGCATCAGTTAGAGTACCACATTTTTTTTAGATGCCACCAGTGGCGTTCGTATGTAATTTCACATACCTATTTTGGCAGACATTGATTGTACGCCACTGATCAATCTCGAAATTGAAATCAGTCCTGAAATTCCCAATCATTTATAAGCAAAGATCATCACAATTTTTTCAATCTGATGCACGGTTTTCGCTTAAAAAAATAAAAAGCTTTTCACTACATGATTATAGTAATATCGTTAATATGACAATATCACAATGCAGAGAAATAGATTTTATTTCTGACAGTGACATTATAAGCTTATATCGTCATAGTTACGATATCTATAATGAGGGTAATAACTCCCTTGGGATGTTATAGATGCTATAATTCCCTCTAGCTAAAATTAAATAAGAAATGCATAGCAACAACCATGCAATAACGTAGCAATAAGGAATCTTCTATTCGCGGTAGTCAAGATCATTATCTGACGTTCTGATGACATTGAAACTATACGGAAAAACATGTCTAACTTCTAATCGGGAAGGTATCTAATGAATGAAATCAGTCAGAAATAAAATTATCTATGTATCACGGGAATTACTGAGCCTCAATAACCTCAGGCAATTGCTGTCCCTCGGGCCAGAGGCCCTCGGGACGCAAACTTTGCCATCGGTAATTAAGGCCCTCATAATTCCCTTAATACATAAATAACTATTATTTGTTAGATAAAATTTCAGAAATACAATTCATAGTTTATGAATTTCGTATTCGTATTTGGTATTTTGGAATAATAACTTCTCATTGTAATAGGATATGTGGCCAGGTAGCCGTGCG
Organism: Phaedon cochleariae; assembly: GCA_918026855.4. Lineage (NCBI taxonomy): Eukaryota > Metazoa > Arthropoda > Insecta > Coleoptera > Chrysomelidae > Phaedon > Phaedon cochleariae. The sequence goes on along the minus strand of OU896713.1, from coordinate 52,007,638 downwards.
GACAGAGTGTCCATATTCTAATCCGCATTCGCTTGCCGGTCGTGGGTTCGAGTCCCGTCGACTGCAGAAATTTTTCTGATGGCCCAATAAAGTGTTTGGGATCACACGTTAAAAGGTAAGGCCCCCGTCATTCCTTGCTCGCACAAGACTCTCGAAGACTTCTGAGGGTTGCTCGTAAGGGGGCAACCGAATGACGGATAGAACAATTTTAGAACAATATTAATTTTTGAGAACTTTACCACTCTGTATCCCAAAAATTAGGACGTTTGGGTCGTACGTTCATATAAAACTTTCATCTTAGAATGGGCCCAAGAATCGCCTCCTCGAAACACCCTGTATATTCAGAATGTACCTATAATATTCTAGAAATATTCAGATAATATTCGGAATATTCCAGGGATAGTACAGGAATATTAATAAATGAATATTCCTGGAATATTCCAGTAAACATATTCATAATTAAGAAAAGCTGGCCCAAGATGGGCTCGAACTCGTGACTTTCAGATTGTCGGAGCAACGCCTCAAAGTAATCGAGTTGAATGATATTGTACATAACAATTTCTTGAAGAGCGCTGTTCAGAATCGGATCCTAAACACTTCATGTTTCAAAATCTTGATACACAATAATAAAGATAAACCTATATAGCCTTGAAACATATGTACGATGATCTGATTGAGTAATTTGATTGTAGATTGTAAAATTGTAAAATTGTAGTAATGGCTTTGTGTTCCTGATTCCTGGTAACTAATCACTTCACTTTGACATACGATGGATTTCTACCATATTTGTATCATAATAAATGTTGATATACTCGCATCTATAAAATATATTATCGTGATTGGTGTTAATACTCCTTTTTCGAGACATATATATACGGGAGAACTCAATACGTGTCATACAAGAATAATACGTCAGCGTGTAAGCCGATAACCTCAGGAGTGCCCCAAGGATCAGTTCTTGGGCTTCTTCTGTTCATAATATTTATAAATGATATATTCTATCACATCAAACCAAGTCAGTGTATATTGTTCGCTGATGATATAACTTTTTACAATTCCGCCCTGAATTCAACAGAACTTCATCAGAATGATGTTGAAGCTTCTAACAGAATCAGTGAGTGGCTCATTCCCAACAACCTGATTCAAAATGACTCCAAAACACAGTCAATTACTTTTTCCTCCAACACTGTCGTTGCCACAAATGTACCAGTAAAACTGTTAGGTATCACCCTAGACAGCAAACTTAGGTGGGCTGAACACATTGACATACTGTGTAAAAAGTTGTCAAGTCAAATCTTCATCCTCAGGCGGTTGAGGAATACTGTTGATGAGAAAGTTCTGAAAATGTCATACTTCTCACTGTTCCACTCACATCTGAGTTATGGCGTGATTTTATGGGGTAACTCTACCCACGCAAACCGTGCCTTCATTCAACAAAAGAAAGCAGTTAGGGTAATTGCCAAGGCAGCTTACAAAGATTCATGTAAACCCTTATTCAGGGCATTAGAAATATTGACACTTCCTGCACTTTATGTGTATTATTGTTTGGTTGAAATACATGATCATGTTCACAGCTATAGCAGACATAAAGATCTACACAGCTACTCCACCAGAAATAACTCCCAGATCATAAATCCTAGATTTCGTCTCAATATTTCATCAAAGAACTCAATCAATTTGAATTTATATAACAAAGTACCAGAATCTTTCAAAGAGCTCGGCTCCTCAAAATTTAAATTAGCTATCAAACAGCTTCTACTGAAACACAGTTTTTACTCGGTGGATGAATTTCTGTCCTGTGATTTAACAAGAATAACACCATGACATATATATGAAAATACACCCATCTTACGTACCTACTACTTTTAAAAATATTTTAAACCATAAATCAGTGTTGTGTAACTATATGTATACTTGTTGCTTTTATTTGTTATGTTCACATATCCTTTATTTTTAATATTTTTTATAACAAGATATTTATATCTACGGACATGTTCCAAACTATTTGACGTGTGTAATGAATGAAATTTTCAAAGACACCAATAAATTCTATTCTATTCTATTCTATTCTAATACTATACTATATATTTCATGAAAATAATAATAATGGAATATTCCATGAATATACAAATCAGAATATTTAGTTGAGAATATTCCTGGAATATTCATACCTGAATATTCCCTGAACAATCCAACTGGAATACTTTTGGAATATTCATCTTTGAATATTCCTGCTAGAATTTTCCGTGTATATTATTGTTGAATATTACTAGAATATTCAAATTTGAATATTTTTGAGATATTCCAGAGGCACATATACAGGGTGTCCCGAAATTAGCCTGTCAAAGGGAGGGAGCTACGGCTCCCTGAAAGGGGGCTCCTGAAGATGATATTTCTTGAATTTTCCTAAACGCCACGTGATGAAATGAATGCAATTCGGTACAAGAACTAAACTTTCCATGCCCAATGCGGTGAACATAAAATAATTCCAAAATTTCATTCAGGAGTGTATACTACAGGGTGGGACTACATTAAATATTGCTCAAACTTTTTCGTATGCATATTTTTTGACAATTCAATCTCGAATTATGAAAATCCACACCATTTCACAAGAAAAGGTGCTCTTGTTCCGCATCGATCAGATGTATCATCTTCGAGTGAAATCGATTTAAAAATTTTGATGCACTCACATCTTATGCATATAACGTTGCCAATTTTCAAATCATAGTGGCTTTGAAAAACTCAAGTACTTCCTTCTTACCAAACAATCTCATTAAAGTCCGGAAAATAGAAAAATAATAATGAAACAACTAGTTCAATTTTTGTGCATTTTTTCAATTTTCACCACGCCTCATTGCAATGTTAGGCGTGATATCTCAGATGTTACAATATTTTTAAATTGCTTTTACTCGATAATAATACATCTGATCGTCACGGAGCAAGAGTAGGTACATTTTTTCTGTAAATAGGTGTGAAATTTCACAATCCGAGATTGAATTGTCGAAAAATATGCATACAAAAAATTTTGAGCAATATTTAATGCAGTCCCACCCTGTATTATACACTCCTGATTGAAATTCTGAAATAATTTCATTCTCACTGCATTCGGCATGAAAATTTTAATTCTTGTACCAAATTGCGTCTTTTTACTACATAAAGTTCCGGAAATACTCAAGAAATATCATCTTCCCTTAAAAGACATTTCTCGACTCATGATTATTAGAAGTTTTCTTTTTATTTTTGGTAGTAAAAGCCGCTGGTGAAGTTTGGCAGGCTAATTTTTGCCTTTTTAATCATCGCAGTGACATTTTGGGGTAAATCATCTGATTCGTCCCCGCCACAGGTATATTAAAATGATACTGACGAGATGAGAAACCAACCTTTTCGTAGAGTAACAGCTGTCCCTCTTCTTTAAGCCAGGATCGTTGAGATGGACCTGCGCAGCTTGACTTCCCTTACTTTTTTTGTACTGGTTCGATATTTCGCGGATTTTATGATTAGATGTAGCAACAGCGTGCTCTACCTCGATTTTGTGTTCCATTCCATGTATTTTCCTCAGTTTCTTCGTTGAATATTTGTTTGTAGCGTTCTCGCTTGATCCGGGATTGATTGGTTCCAAATATACCAAGCTTTCTCGAGACATTCTCATTATTTGATCTTCATTGATCTTCTTTTTCTTCTTCGTTGAATGTTTGTTTCTAGCGTTCTCGCTTGATCCGGGATTGATTGGTTCCAAATATACCAAGCTTTCTCGAGACATTTTCGTTTGATCTTCATTGATCTTCTTTTTCTTCTTCGTTGAATGTTTGTTTCTAGCGTTCTCGCTTGATCCGGGATTGATTGGTTCCAAATATACCGAGCTTTCTCGATACATTTTCGTTTGATCTTCATTGAGCTTCTTGTTCATCTTCCATTTCGCTTCAATGATCTCGTGGACATCCGTTTTGATCATGGAATTCAATCTGAGTCTGAATATGCAACTACGTATAATATCTTTCTCGGAGTCTGGCATTGGCCACTTTTTTATGTTTTTCTCTTGATCAGCAAGTTCCTGAAATGAATTAAAGTATTCTCTTTACTTGAATGTCCAGATTGAACAGTTTTTTTTTTTAAATCGCTCATTACCTTCATCATTACTCCATCTATTTTATATTTCAGGATGATTTTGGCAGCATCTTGTTGCCCAATCTGCGTAAATAAAAATACAATCAATTGACTACCTAACTAACTATTGGGGTGTTTGTGAATAGGGGGTCAATCAGTTAACGAAATTTTCATTGATATATATTTTTATTCCTCCAGATCTATACAAGAGGTGCTAATTTTAAATAGAATAACCTACTTTCGTTCTTCACACGGTTCGCTTGAATTCCGAGTTTAGACAACCTAATTTTGTCAAATTATCTATAACAGTCAGTGCCGGATTTATACTCACTTACGGCGGCATCGTAATAAACTGCTCAACATTGATAACGTCGTGGTCCAAAATATAGCCTGATGAATTCAAAGTAAATAGAATAACTCACGAATTTCCTTACCGATTTGAAATCGCTTTTCACCAATGATTAGCCTAATGTCTCGACAGTTTGTTGTGACAATATGAAACTTCTGTAATTTCAGATAACATGGCTACAGGGTGATAATTAAAAAGGTGTAAAATTGCATCGTGATCGTCACCTTACCGTTTGAACAGATAATATTTTTCTTTATTTTTCTCACCTGTATCCTCTTGATTGATGCTTTTTCTCGAAACATTTTCGGAATTTTCAAATTCAGAGCTTTGATAATCGTGTTACGAATATTCATTCAAAATGATGCATTTTTTGACGATTAATTGAATGAAATTGGAAGTTGGAATTCTTTCTCGAAGAATCAACGTTGTATGTATAGTCATCGAATATGTGATTGTGTTCGATACAATTCTATACAAAGTGATACAAGAAATACTGAATGATGGAATGGAGAATAACGTAGTATTCAGTAGCCAGAAACAGACAAAATACCTTTGTTGTCTCTACTTATCACCAAATGATCCATCCTATGAAGAGGTCTTCGAATTCTTGTCTCTGAAGCTTGACCAAATTCAACAGAACCATCCAGCAGCAGAAATCATCATCATGGGCGATTTCAATGTACACAACACTGCTTGGCTCGTACACTCTAACAGAACGGATGAAGCTGGGCGACAAGCCGAAGCTTTCGCAATCACTCACGGCTTAGAGCAGCTTATCAAAGAACCCACACGAATTCCCGATGCTTGACTTATTCCTCACTAATAATTCAGCACCCTACACCATAGATGTACGAGCTCCACTTGGCAATTCTGACCACACACTCATCTCCACAACCTGCCCATTTTTCAGTCCATCAACTGATCCGGCACCCCCACGTCGTATATGGCATTACAATTCAGGAGATTGGGACGGCCTCCGCATGTTTTTCTCCGAGCTTCCTTGGCATAGAGTATGCTTTGACTCTGAGGACCCTTCACAGTATGCTGCGGAAATATCCGAGATCATCATGCTCGGAATGAACACATACATACCCCATTCTTCAAAAAGATCACCACCATCGAAACCCTGGTTCAACAAAAACTGTTCTAGAACTGTTGCCTTGAAACAAACAGCCTACCATCGCTGGCGCAAAAACCCTAACCTCGCGACTTGAGCAGAATACGTTGATGCCAGAAATAACTGCAGCCAAACAATAGATGCTTCGAAAGAAACATACAATGCCAAGATAAGATCGAAACTCATAGATTGTCCCAATGGCTCCCGTTCGTTTTGGTCCCTTGCTAAAGCGGTCGGAAGAAATTTCACTAATAGTTCATTTCCACCACTGTCCAAATCCGACGGCACATTAGCAACAACATCGCAGGAGAAAGCAAATATGTTTGCAGAGATTCTCGCAGCAAACTCTACTTTAGATTCCCAAGGAAAAGTGCCGCCAGACATTCCACCGGTTGAGAGTCGAATGCCCGAAATCGTCTTCCGTCAACGCACTATCAGACGAATTTTGCTTGGTCTCAAAACGAATAAGGCTAACGGTCCTGATGGAATTCCACCCATTATCCTCAAAAAATGTGCACCAGAAGGGGTTTGAGTATGGAATTTGGATTGGGTACTCATTTACTACAAAAAAGTACCCTTGATAACACTCGATTTACTTTCATGGTTTTGACAAAGTTTGTGTTTTAATAATTATTGTTTATGTTCTAAAATAACTAAAATGCAAATTTCGTCAAAACCATGAGAGCAATCGAGTCTTATCAGGAGTACCTTTTTTGAAGTAAATGAGTTGCGCAATCTAAATTTCATACTCAAACTCCTTTTCTTCCATTGGCGTAGAATTTTTAAAGGTGCAATTATTTAAAAAATCAAGTTCTACGCCTATGTATTATTATCGGACAAAATTTTAACACCATTTTTGTTGTCACTCAAAACTCTATCACTATATCAAATTTCAGCAAAATCGCATATGCCGTTTTAAATTTATATGGGAAAAACGTTTTAAAAAGTGTAACTTCAAGTCCCTCTTGAGCCCAAACGATGCAACTTTGTACTTACTTGAATCGACTTATTTTGGTGTAGGGAATATGTGGTATGTTTTTGTAAAGAACTTTTACAGACACCCTGTATATGTAGGTACGCATCTTCGTTAGGATGAATTATAAAATTCAAAAAATCACCAATATAGTTCCAGGAGTATGAAATTTATATTCATTCTTGAAGATGGATTTACAAGGTGCAATGAAAAATATGTCGGCAAATTGTCCCGGGATGAAGGAAAATATGTTTAAAGGTGATGAAAATCGCTATGTTCTAAAAAAGAAATATAGTGTCATTGTCGAGAATTGAGAAATGTATAAATACAGTAATTTTTCATGAGGTTTATACGAGAGGAAATATGAAAGAGACTGCAGATTTGCCATATATATTCGATAATATGTTTTCATACTAATGAAGATGAATACACTATAAGTCCTCATGAGGCATATACGAGGTAATATGAAAGAGACTTCACATGTTGGAATGAGAGTCAATCCAATATGCTATTAGGATTCTTTTGACGTGAGAAAATCAAAATAGCAATTATTGTAAGTATAAGTTAGGCAAGCTATTTCTTTTTCAACAGAATTCGTCAAACCTATAGCAGTAGGGGAGATATTGTAAATTCCTTATGAATCACCCTGTGAAAAAGATGATGCAGAAATGAATATTCAAGAGTAATTCTATCTCCATTCAACTTCACACTGAATGACTATGAGGAAATGCAATGGTAACAAGTATGCACGAATATATGGCAATTCTGCAGTCTCTTTCATATTTCCTCGTATAAACCTAATGAAGAGTTACTGTATTTATACATTTCACAATTTTCGACAATGACCGACACTATATTTCTTTTTCGGAATATAGCGATTTTCATCACATTTAAACATATTCTTCTTCATCCCGGGATAATCTGGACATATTTTTTATCGCAACTTGTATATCCATATTCAAGAATAAAAATAAATTTCAACTTCCAATTTCATTCAATTAATCGTCAAAAAAATGCATCAATTTTACACCCATTCTTTATTATTATCACCCTGTAGCAATGTTATCTGAAATGACAGAAGTTTCATATTGCCACAACAAACTGTCTCGAGATTAGGCTAATTATCGGTGAAATCCGATTTCAAATTGGTAAGGATATTCGTGAGTTATTCTACTTTGAATTCAGGCTATGTTCTGAAAGACGACGTTATCAATGTTGAGCAGTTTATTATAATACCGCCGCGCCGCCGCCAAATAATTCAAAATTCAAAGTACCCGTTGACCGAATGTAAAAAAATATAAAACTGTAAATTTCCCTTCTTCCTTCTTCAGAACATGAAGTTCCCGGATATGGTTCTGTCGGTTCTCATTCTATCTCAGTTGAACTGACAAAAAATGAAAGTATTTTAGTGCCTCTCTTGACAACTTCATCCAACTTCATTTGTTTATTCATCTTCTGCTGTTTCCAGAATGCACCACTTTCTTTTTTACTCATATTTTTGAATTCCAGTTTCAATATTTACCATTACCAATGACAACCTATTGAGTACCTACTGAATTCTGGTTTTGTTATTTGTTATTGAGTTAGACAAATCACGAAATTACCCCTACTGAGTAGAATATGGTTTTTTCATCTTCATCAAATATAAGTATGTACCACAACCGCTTTTGTATAAAGGCACAGCTGACCCCTAATGACACAATTATGTCCCATGGATATCCTCTCCCTGTCGGGACATTCAGGACGTCCATAGGACGTTCGAAATTGGTACCGTGTACGTCCATTGAACGTCTGTGGGACGCATAAATGTCCCACTTGAGAACCAACTAGGGACGTCCTTAAGGGTTGTCCCTGGGACAACTATCGAATACCTAAATCCCACAGTATCCCTCTTCAAGCACTACGGAGGACATCCTCAGGACATCCGAAGGACAATCTATCAGCAACGCTGAGGGATATCAATTGGAGGTCCATAGGATGTCCCAGGGACGTACGAATTATTCTTGAATTCGAATTTTTCTGGGTCCCTCTAGGACCAGATCTTGCATAACTGATGAGGACATCCAGTTGAGTTGATGGTCCGTAGAAGATTTCCCAATAGATCCTGAAAAAGTTTCCCAAGGATGTCCAATGGACTTACGTAAAAGACATTGACGGGGAGTATTTATAGCCTTCGAGCAATTATTCGTCGGCGAGGTGTAAGTTAACGTCCTCGCAGGGACAACAAATTGAAAAGTACCGACCAGGATATTGAAAGAGTACAGTTCATGTACCGATTGGGACATCGGACGGATATCCCTAAGGGATATTCGAAGGTTATCCCTGAGGGACATTTCGATTGTTATACGATCCTGGATATATTAAGGGCGTCTGTGCAGAGGTATTTGAAGGAATGTATACCATCAGGGACATTTCATGGTTGTCTAGAAGGGACATTATATAGGATCTGAAGTCATGCCAGAATATGTACTACTCGGGACATCCGATGGATGTCCCTAAAGGAACGTTTAAAGTCATGTCCCATCAGGGACATGCCAAGGACGTCCTTGCATGTACATTCCACAGTATGTTTACCACGTGGGACATTCCGTGTACGTCCTTGCTCGGACATTGCTTGAGATGTACGGGATGGGACGTCCCAAGGACACTAATTTTTGGTCCGGGACATTCGGACTTGAATTGTACGAAATAGGGATGTCCCTAGGACGTTGTGTGCTATTAGGGACGCTTGATTAGTGAATATTACGATTTTCACAAAAATAGTATTCCAACCTCCGAACAACAAACTCCCTGTATGATCGAAGATACCAATCCTTTTGGTGCGGTGCCGACTGCCGGCGGTCGCTTCAGAAGGCGACGAGTCAAGAGGCGACATATGAAAGGCAAGAAGCAATATTATACTTGTCGCTTCGTCGGCGATGAGTATATTGCTGCTTGCTTTTTTTCTTTTTCCCTTCTGCCTCTTAAAATTCACCGCCGGGGACTGATAGTCCCATACAGCCCCCCCTAAATCCGGTACTGATCACAGTTTTCGAAATATGTAAATTTTTTTGAAAATTTCATAAATTTATTTTCAACCAACTAGAAGGCAACTTGTTTTTGGATGTATGATAAATTGACATTCGTCATACAAGTATTCTACTTCTCCTATACATTTCAATTTTCATTTCAATACTGAACATTGAGAATTGACATCGAGTGGAGTCATAATATAACCTGTTTGTGAGAGACATAATTCCAATATCACTGATACGAATGATTTTTTTCAAGTTCCAAGCTCATCAAGATCGGACTTTATACAAGTATACTTCTCACATACATTTCAATTTCCATTTCAATACTGAACATATTGGTAAGTTATATTTTTTTATATCATAATACATCATATTATTTTATCCGATTTGAGAAATGATGTCAATTCTCAATTTCAGATGATTTTCATTGTTCATATGCTCTCTTTTTGGATGTTCATCAGATATGATTCAATGTTCGACGTGGCAAATAGCCAGGAAAGTAGTTGTTTTCTGTTGGATATTCAGAATGATATTATGTGCATATCTTTATATGAAGGAGAATGCAAATTCTCTACTTCAGAAGATTTTGTTTTGAAATTCTTATCGTGTGTTCAATAGATGTAATTCAATATTCGTCATGGCATATAGCCAGGAAAGTAGTTGTTTTCTGTTGAATAAACCGGGAAAGAATTTATATTTTCATTACATGGAGAATGCGAATTCTCAATGTATTTTTCTTTATTTATATATCCATTTTTTTGTGTTCATAAATATATTTGTGTTGTATCCTTATAGTAATGTCAATGTCAAGTTGAATTTCGCGCTTAACACCGAGAAAGACAAAAATTGAACGCCGCACGAAAACGGTTGTGCTTTCGCGAAAAATATAAGAAGTGCCAAGACGCGGTAATTTTTGTGAAACTCGCATTTGCTCCTATGTACGCTCGATACAATACCAAAACTCTTTGAAAACCGTGTGGAAATCCTATGGTAAACGCAGGCGAATTTTCCAAAGCGATCATCAGCAGCATCAGTGGGCCCACCGAGGAAAAAGTCAAGAACAGCGTGGACCATCAAAGTAAGAATTGTGCAAGTTTCGAATCTTTTTTCGGGTTCATTCATGTTTAACTGAACAGTCCACGAAAAAACTCATTCATCAGGTTAATTCGTCACAATCTGAGAATATTCCTTTTCAATAGAAGGCTACTGTTTGATTACGTTGCTTATAGCAAAACAGGTGGATCTATCGCGATAATTGTGTTCGGTCCTATTAACTTAATTCCATAACAAGAGATAAAAATGAAGCGCCTTATTTCTATTGGCAAAAGTCACTCAGTTTCATTTGAAACAATGTAAACATGTAATATCAGATGTTATGATTGAAAACGAATTAATATATTCAATGTTCCTGAAATTTCAGTAATGAACCTTAGTTACTAAGAAGTAAAATCAACTTTTTCATCATGCGAAGGATTTTTTCCGAAATTATTTTCTATCGGGTATTTTTGTCTGTAAATCACGAATTTGATAATGAGAATGTGAACAAACCATTATTATTATTACCAAGATATTTCACTATAAAGTTACGAATTTCCCCTTCTCTTCCGCCTGTCTTTTGGATCGCATTTAGTTTAGAACAACTCGCCTTCTATTTTCATCATTTGACAATTTATACCGGTTGTCCCAGATTTTTTTATGCAGCTAATATCTCAATTATGCTGCTTGGAAAAAAAATTCAAAAAAACTACACTTATATCAAACCTGTATGACTTTGAACCTTTTTTGTTGAAGTCAACTTCTGTCAAATTACTTCTGATTAACCACAGCTCACCTCAAATTTTTAAATGGCACCCTATAATTTTTGAACTGCATCAGTCAATTCTCACTTCAACGATGTATCACACTTGATATTTTGACAGATGTCAAAAATTAGCAACTTCTATGTTGACAGCATTTGATAATACATAATTTATGGTATACATTTTTGGCTCACAATTCGTTTTTTGACAGTTCTTGCACGCGTCTTTCAGTCAGTTTGATAATCCAATCAAGAAGATGCCTTTCGCATTCACTCCAAACGAGTATGTTGATATGTTATTAATTTTTTCTACAAGCGTGCGTGATTCACCCTATACCCGCACGCAATTTAGTTTGGGAAGTGTCATTTTCCCGCAACATTGCGGGAAAACTTTTCCCACAACATTGCGAGAAAACTTTTCCCACACTAGTATGCGACACAAAAACATCCTAAAGTTAAAAAATCTCGATTTTGAACACCCTATATCTCTGTGATCATTCCCGCTAGACACCAAGTGTGATACATTGATGAAAGCAGCTCTTCAGGGATAATCTAAAAATGCAATGAAATACAGGGTGTTCCATATGAAAATCGAGAGTTGATGCCCGTTACGCTTCAAGATTTCAACTTATGATATGATAATTGCAGAAAAATGTGTCCCCCCCAAATTGAAATCGACCTGTCCGAGCGATTTTCAATTTTTTCACCGTCATCGGAGATTTGAGGGTGACAAGTTTTAGGTGGGACCCACAAGAATTGTTGCTATGGAAAAAAGTGTTTTTGCCCATATTCTGCAAGCGCGCCCTGTATTGGTATACCAAATATAGCTTGTCTGTGGGCTGTATCTAATTTCGATATCAGATGATGGTCGAATTAGCAGCCGGCTCTCGTATACTTATTGGCCATTTCGCTACTTACGACGACATTTATTTCTCATTTTGGCGGTGATCGCTGATGAAAATTTCTTATAATTTTTCTGAATGGTCATAATTATTTCAAGGAATTTGGAGTGGAGTCAATATAACTGTCTTTAATTTTTTTTTCTATTGTCAAAATATAAATAGCGTGTGTCAACAGGTATAGTTCTTATACTATAATATTTACCTTCTGAACAAAATCTGCCAATTGTTGTGAAGTCCACGAAATCATGTTGTCCATGACAGAACACTTGCACTAAAATGTACAAAATTTCAATATAAATCGTAGAGAATGCTTATTATTATGACTATACTTTCCTGAATAATACCTACTTGCTATAACACATATACAGTAACATTTCTTCAACGGATATTGTTGATAAAGGAAACCACAGCTCGGCAGCAGATATATAAAAATTAGTAATAGGAAAGTGTATCAAAATTGGCATTTCCTTGATGAATCTTATTGCTTCCGCCACATTTATTTTCATGAACACTAAATCAAATTTCGGAAAGATATGGCGCGCTGTTGCTTATCATATGCATAACTATACAAGTTGTTCCAACTAATACTTAACACCCAGACTTTAGGGCTGCAAAATGAAAATCTGGAAAAATGCTCGGACATGTCGGTTTCTGATTCGTTATACCCGTAACTTCAACCCCCTACCAGGGGATAGCACAACACCCGGATTTTGAATAGTGAAGAGGAGTGTTGCGTTTCCCAGCGAACATTGAACTAGCGGGAGAAGTCCGGCCTAGTGCAGGCTAGTCTGGGAAGTGACGATGCTGGGGTATTGGTAATGGGCCGATGATTTTCCTATGCCAAGTAACCATCATCAGTTAAAAATACGATGATAGCCTTGTGATGGTAAGATGTCTGGAACTTATTGAATGCTAACGAGATCTGGCCCTTTGCTGGCCAATTTCATGTTCGCTACCTGTCCCCCTGGTGGATGTTCTGGGAACGTCTACATCAACAATCAGCTGATCAATATTATATGTGCATGACTAAGATGGCTGACTCTCGTGAGTGGTAATCGCGTACTAGTTTGTTAAAGTCGAATTAATGTGGTCTTCTCGTTCCCTGGTGGTTATTTTATGATGGCAGGAATATTCTCAATTGATAAGTTTAGTGGTTATTGTGATATTTTTCCATATTGAATCATTATTGCTCGGTTCCACATCTTATTCATGGAAGTTTACTCACTGCATTTCTCAGAAAATGATAATTTCATAGTTCAATAAGTGTACTATTTTCTCCCTACTTCGAGATTGAATTCAGTTGCATTTTATTCCCAGAAGTGAAATGTGGTAGAGATTTGAAAAAATTGAATCTTACTCACAAGCAAAGCACATTATGTTCAATTTTTCATACTAGGTAGATCAATTATTCGCCTACATCCAGCTTTGAGGACGTTTTCTCTTTCATAAACACATGTAGATGCATCGACTACAATATACACATCTCAAATACCCACTCAACATTATATTCACTCCACTTAATTTGCAATATTCAATTTTACTACTGAATGGGAACGAAATGCAAACTAATGGAACATCAAATTGATGCATTTTTCTTTTGCGAATGTATTTGAAGTAGTGAAACTTATTTTATTGAACGTATACCTGCTGAGAAGCTCCCTCGAATCACAAAGTTGATTTTTCTTTGCTTAAATCACCACCAAAAAATCGAAATAATACACACAAACAAAAAATTAACCATTCCAAAACAACGTAATTTCATATACAACCGGCAACTTTCGCGCTGCAATCTTAAATTCTGTCGCCTATTAGTATCTAAACTCATGAAGTCACTATCGGCGACATGTAAACGATCGAAACGGATTAGAGAATATTTCAAACTAATATTTTGATGATAATATATCAACTGATACTTTGATTTTCTGAGAGAAATAATTATATAACTATCCATTCGGATAATCTTGGATCATTCTAGGAAAGTATACAGTATATATGTCTGAAAAAGTTGGTATATCAGATGGAAAACTTTTTTTATTAGTTTTAGGAAAAAAGTAATTTTTCATAAAAAGTTTTGTAAGGCCTAAAACCAAAAACGCGAATATCAGATATCGTTATTTTTCAGTCGTATACAAGGTATGTCAAAAATTATACATCTTGCTCAATCGTTTTTGAAACTAAATAACGTCGGCGAGTATACCGGGCATTGTTTTCGGCGTACAGCAGCAACTTTGTTCACAAACAATAGAGGAGATGTTCTACAATTAAAGAGATTGGGAGAATGGAAATCGAGTACCGTGGCGGAAGCAGGCTATGTATAGATATTTCGTTCTCCAATCAAACGAATTTCAATAATGTCAATAATCCCTAAATATATGTACATACAGAAATTATTAATCATCTGTTTGGAAAGTTCAGTTCTTGTTGATTTTGTGTAAAATCAAATAGGTAAATGAACTTTTTATTTAAAAAACTTAAAAAAGACATCTTCTCTCAAAATAAACAGAAAAAATCCTCTCACGCGGTTGAAAAATTTCCCACCCACGGGTGGGGAGTGAAAGTATAGGAAATATGTCAGTTTCAGACTTTTTAAACGTCAGTAATTACATTACATTACAGACATTACATATATAGTTGTAAATAAAGTATATATACCTTTATTATTATCGACAATATCGAAACTTATCATATAGAAAAGTTGACTAGAATTGGAAACTACGGTCAAATATCTGATAACATCTCTACGATGAAAATCATGTTTTATTATTTCTCAAAAATAATTTCTGATCGATTCATTTGGAAAACATTTCATTATTAATTTTACCGAAAAATACCAATAAGAATGCATACATCAGATATAATTTATTTTCAGTCATATATGTCAAAAAATCTCAAAGAATTTGTAAAAAATAATAGAACCAGATTTTCATTGTAGACAATAAATAATATTATTAGACAATTGAACGTATAGTTTTTGATTCTAGTCAACTTAATTCGATTATGATTTTCGATAGGTATTGTAGAAAAATGAAGGAACGCTTAACTCTTGAGCAAATTTAATGGTTATCTGGAACATATACAGTCTGTCCAAGATAGGGTTGAACAGCATGGGGATCTCGAAAACGGTAAGAGATACGAAATCGGTTAAATGGGGAAAAAGTTGCGCATTCGGAGGCTCATATCAAGAGCCTTCGAAAATTTCGTTTTTGAGTTATATCGAAAAAAGTGAATTTTTGGAATTTCTATTTTATTTTTTTTCTCCGTTATTATTAGAGATACAGCAAAACTGAGAATACTTTTTCATAGCAACTTTTGATGACGGTCAACGTGGTGATACCGATTTTTTCATGCGACGTTTCGTATTCGTGGAACCATCATCAACTTTTGTTTTTCAAATACGGTCCTGATAATTTTTTCACAGATTCTAAAAGGTTTTTTTATTCTGAATTCAACCATGTATTATACAAGGTGGTTCATTTGTGTTTCGACCTATTTTTGGTCATCATCAATGTTTTTTCGAAACTCCAAAGGAAAAATGCCATCAGTTCCACTTATTTTGAAGGAAAATTAGTCAACACACTAATACCTCATCAACTGGTTTCAATCAACAACCCATTTCATTTTGCGGAAACAAAAATTCCATCCATACAAATTCAGAATATTTTATGTCAAGCGCTAAAACCAGGCGATGACGAAAGGCGCAAGACAATCTGTGAGTGATATACCAGGAAATGTTAAAATTTTGCAGATTTCTTTCGAACAATCATCTGGACTGATGAAAGCATGGTCACTAATCATGGTAGCTTCGATAGAAAAAATACACATTATTGTTCACGAGAAAATGAACATTTATACATTACAGCGAGACACCAACACCGTTTCGGCTTTAATATGTGGGTTGCAATATTTGGTACACGAATTATTGTTTCTTCTATTTACCATGAAACACAGACTTCCGAACGATATAGAAATTCGCTTGAGAATCATCTTGAGGAAGCTCTGGATGATTTACCGATTGCGGAAGTTCAGAACTGTTGGTTTCAACAAGATGGCGCTCCGGTACATAATTCCAGAGAAGTCCGTGCGTTTTTATCCCTTGGCCGGCGCGGTCGCCTGATTTGACACAGCTGTATTTTTTCTTAGGAGATATATCGAACTTTGTACACGCAAATAACTTTGATGATGAAGAAGAACTAAGGGACAGTGTCTTCGAAGCATTCAATAGAATAATCCCAGAAATGCTTAGCAATGTCTTAGAAGCAACTGTGAGAAGAGGATATCTTTGTTCAGAAAATAATGGTTATCATTTTGAACATTTGTTATGAATGTCTCTATAGGTATTGTCAAAGTTAAGTTGTTAGAGTAATTCGTGTAAGAATTCATCAACAATTTTGAACGCTGCATTGATCGAATGATGTAGTGAAATATTTTTTATTCACTTTTCAGTATTGAATAACTAATCCATCAAGTTTGACACTAAATGATCAGAAATAAGTGGAACTGATGGCTTTTTTCTTTTGGAAGTTCGAAAAACCATTGCTGATGGATAGAAATAGGTCGAAACACATTCGAATCACCTTGTATAGTACATTGTTGAATTCAAAATAAAAAAACCTTTCAGAATCTGTGAAAAAATTATCAGGACCGTATTTAAAAAACAAAAGTTGATGATGGTTCCACGAATACGAAACGTCGCATAAAAAAATCGGTATCACCACGTTAAACCTCATCAAAAGTTGCAATGAAAAAGTATTTTCAGTTTTTCTGTATCTCTGATAATAACGGAGAAAAAAAATAAAATAGAAATTCCAAAAATTCACTTTTTTCGATATAACTCAAAAACTAAAAATAATTTTCAAAATTTTCGAAGGCTCTTGATATGAGCCTCCGAATGCGCAACTTTTTCCCCATTTAAGCGACTTCGTATCTCCTACCGTTTCCGAGATCCCCATGCTGTTCAACCTTATCTTGGACAGACTGTATATAAGCATGGTTCAATGCTCAGCATATTGGCCTTTTGAAAGATTGAGTAAACAAAGTTGTTGTCTTTCCCGGCCACGCAATACCAAAATCAATGAAATGATGAAGGCCCAATATACTTATTTACTTCGCTGGCAGAGTGACTACAAGAATGTGAAATTCCATCTGATTTTTGCCGTTACTTGTAGTCATTTCCCCAGCAGAAAATAAAAAAAAAGATTTCTTGTTATGCTCTCTGGCAGAGGAGAGGGGGTACTTACCCCCTATAACCCCCCGTCATTAGGACCACCCTTGATGGTGACTATTTCACACATCTCGAAATTCTCACATAATCTGACCTATCACAAGCCAAAGTAACTTGTATTAACGCGAAAACACTTGCCGTCTTTCAATTATTACATGATTGCAAGGTCTATCTGCGTTGCTGTTTTCAACGATGTACCTATATCCAAGAGTGAGGAAGCAAATTCAGTGTCAGTTTGACATAAAATACTTAATATTAGCTGATGGAGATGTCAGAATGAATCGGTTTAATAATACCTATGGCTTGTTCATTAATAAGAAATGTTTATTATGCTTTGTGAAATAGTGTAGCAAAATATCACTCTATTCTGAATATAGGTATATATCGTCTCATAAATGTTGTCTTTCTTTATTAACTCCAATTGTGTTGTTGCAGCACCTTATAGCAATACCACTTATTGTCCTGACGGACTCCTCTGGTACGTGTTGCTCGGCAATAAAACAATTACGTTAACAACAAAGCGACAGAATATTATTTCAAATATTCAGAACATCGTGCGATATATTATATTGTTGATAATTGATATATGGCAATCAATACAATTCGAATAAGCAGATATTGTAGAAACAAATAGCAGATGTTGCGAAGAAAAATCTCATAGGTTTTTCGGAAAAGAACAAAAAAAAAATCTCTACTGATGACCAGATTTTCAAAAAACATTGAATTGAGAGATCATATACAGTGTGACCCATTTAAAATGGAACCACCCCTGTATCTTACGTAATCGTTGGGTAATGATCCTGAAATTTGCTGGAGCGAGAGATATACCAAAAATGCACTCTATGACCAAGTGGGGTCATCTTCAGTGATATACACTGCTCGCCAACAGCCATGAAACTACCCCAATTTCTGGAAAATGATATTAGGAGTCAAAATAGGTTGAAAATCACCTCAGATTTGGAATCAGGACACCCAATTTACTAACTATTCAAATTTTCGTTCGGAAAAATGAAATTTTGTCGCATTTTTTATGGAAGCACCCCCGTATTTCACGTAATTGACTTTATCTTTGGACTTTCTCTTCCTCCGGCAAATTTCAGAACCCTACCTCAATAATTACGTGAGATACGGGGGTGCTTCCATGAGAAGTGAGACAAATTTTAATTTTACTGAACTGAAAATCTTCTAGAAAAACTTTGACTAGTTAGTAACTTGGGCGTCCTGATTCCGAATCCGACCTGATTTTCAACCTATTTTGACTCCTAATATCATTTTCCGGAAATTGGGGTGGTTTCATGGCTGTTGGCGAGCAGTGTATATCACTGAGGATGACCCCACTTGGTCATAGAGTGCATTTTTGGTATATCTCTCGCTCCAGCAAATTTCATGATCCTTACCCAACGATTACGTGAGATACAGGGGTGGTTCCATATTAGAATAAGTGGGTCACACTGTATGTATATTTGCTTCATAGGAGTTCATCATACCTATACAAAAGTTATTATAGTCCTTATAGTTTTTTTTTAAGTAGAAAAGTTCCTATCAACGTATTTCATAAAATGCATTCTGTTTGAGCTACAGGGTGTAGAAAGTACGAAAAAATTAGAATGAGAAATTTTTTCACAATAAATGCCTGTGGTAAAAGAATCGGATATTGGTCAAACTATGCCTAGGTAAGTCAACGGAATAATTCGTTATTTTTAATTTCAAATTTTCCTCATATATTTCAGATTAATCGAAAGAATATTTTGAATGCAACAAAAAATAATTCTTCGATGTGATTCAAACATTGAAAAATATCATTGAAAAAAACTAAATTTGAATTCACGGAAAAACGGATTGAACCCAGAATATTCTATGAATATTCTGACAACGTTCAAATATACTTATTTTTGAATATTCTTATAGAATGTTCTCAGAATATGATCATACAATAATATTCTCTTTCTGCAAACAATATTCTATAAACATTCTATTTGTACTTTCTCAGAATATTCTTTTTGATGCTGATCATACCACTAATATAGTGTTGTCATCTATTCGTTTTATTCATCGATAAGGTTCGTGACAAAGTGGTAAGATTTCAGGTTCGTAAAATTTCAATCACAAATATACAGGGTGTTTCACAGGTAAAGGGAAATATTTCAATAATAGGGGTCATCAAGGTGGTTCTGAAAATCCCATATTTGATATAGGTCTTAGAGTTTTCGGAGATACTGGGCGATTTATCGATTTCGAATAATTATATTCATTCGTCTATAAGTATTGAACTATACCCAGTATATTTCTTTGAAATTTGGTATGGAGCTTAAACTTGGGACGTTGAATTCATTCACCTATCAGGCGAAGAGAAAATCCAGGTTCGGCTTCAGGAAAAATTCACATTTATTCGAACTATTAAAATATAACACACTGTATGTAATAATTGACAGAGTTCATCAAAGGAATCGTGAAAGAAGTACGGAATCTACCCCTGGAAAGTCTCAAATCTGTGTAAGGATGTACCCAATAACGTCTGTCTCGCTTGCAAAGGTACTGTTTGTACACAAGGTAAACAAAAACAATTTTTTTGCGATGGTCGTCCATCGTAACCTATCGAGCGCCGATCGTACACACACTGGCAGTATTTTACAAGCTAGTGTGCATTGAATCGATCCGGCTCCGCAACGACGCCGGAGAAGTGTGCATAAAATTGATCCGGTCTCGCAACGGCGCCGCAATGGTGCCGCAACTTAAAAAATCGGATGTGTGCATCGGGCCTTTAGAGGAGGAAAAGCTGAACTGGATTTGATGCTTTTTGTTTTCCCGCCATCAATTCTCATCGTAACAATCATGAACAGAAAGCTGAAAGTATGTCAATTTGAAGAGTATTGAAATTATGAAACCAGTGTCAATTATGATTATTCGATATATTTTAGTCAAAAAATCGCTCGAAAGAACTTACTCAGTCTCACAGTTTTTATAACGGAGATACAGGGTGATCGAATTATCACTCGTCCATATAAGTATTAATAAACTACCCATCGCAGTAATATTTTCTCAAATTTGGTCTTGAGCTTACTTTTGGGACGATACAGGGTGTTATTCAAGAATGTGGCCAAACTTCAAGAGTAGATTTTTCGAGTGTTTCCAAGTCGAGAAGTTTATGTTAACATTATGGCTCCGGAAATACACCGTCGAGACACCGTCTTCAAGATACAGAGGGTATCAAAAACATTTGAAAAAAATCGCTTTGCCGTAAATAGGTGTACCTACCTTATATTATAGTCAATCAATGGAGGAACATATTGAAAACTTGGATACCTATAGTTAATTAATTCTTCCTTATTGTCTTATTGTAACCTCCACAAGACCTTTTTCTTCAGGAAAACATTCATGCAGATATATATTTTTTCTCCGATTAGCAGCAAATATCAATTTTGCTGACACATATATGGGTACTTTGCTGCCTAGGCGGCAAAGTGGTTACTTTGCTGATTGATATATGTATCAGCAAAATCAATAATCCATAAGTCGTTCATAATTTCCTTCATATTTCATTCGAGACTTCTCCGGCAACAAATTCAACTCTATATTTTTTGCCACCTCCTTTATTTCTGGAGGTGTATAAGTACTTCCAGGTCGCTATCACTGTCCATTATATAATGATTTTAATATACTAAAAGCTTGATTTTCATGACAACGTTTTGCGTCATGCGTCTTGCGTTGCATCGTTCTGATTGGCTATTTTGACTGACGCATAATTTCGTAGGAATGAAGTTAAAAATATTCAACTTCTTTGCGTCGAACGCGAGAAAGCGAGAAATGTGGGATAGAGAACTTCTACTCTTGTAGGTTATGTTTTCGTTTTAGATTTTCCCAATCACCCAAAACAGGAAGAGCACAGATTTTGAATCTTTATTAAAATCAGGGAATATTAGTCAACCAAAATACTACAGATTTTTTTTTAAACGAAAACTAATCTATACTGTTTTTAGTTTTATATGTGAGGAATGCAGGAAGCCCTCAACAGAGGTAGGTAGGTGAAGAAGTAGCCTCAAAAGAAGAGTTATTGATTTAACTTGCGAATAAAATTAATAATTTTCTCCTTCGCCAATTTTGTTCATCCATTTCATGTATGAAAAATGAATATTTTAACACTGCAGGTGTCAAATTATTACTACTTTTGGCAATAATTATTGAAAACCTATAATAAATTTTAAATATTTGACGCATGTATGAAAATTATAACAAATTTCATCGAATTTGCGTCATTTGAAATAGCCAATCAGAACGAGGCAACGCAAGACGCACGACGCAAAACGTTGTCATGAAAACAAAGCTTTACCGATATTTTTTCGCACAACTGTCAGAATTTTCATGAATTGTCAAACTATAATTATCGTGGACAACTGCGATTTCTATCAGATTTCATTTTAATGGAACACTACAGGAAAAATAAAGAGATTGTGGGAATTGTAATAATTTGCAATTATAATATCCTCCTATATATCATTATGAACAATCGGAGAAAAAATTATATCTTCAACTCGGCAGTCAATCTACTACTTTGCTGCCTAGTTAAACAAATAACTATTCTCACCTAAACTAAGTATACTTTTTATTTCTTTCACAGAGGTTCAATTTGAAAAGCTGTAGCTCTTTTATAGAAGACATTTTTTGACTTAAGAGAAAATGCATATATATAACATGATAAAATTTTATTATTTAGTATAACAGCTTCAAAATATAATTATATAGGTGGGTCATAGTGTTAACTGAACTACTCCCTGTTTCAACAATAGTCTAGGGTAGGTATATTCTTTAAAATCTCAAATCAGAGGTAAAATCACAAGCAGTATCAGAATTATAAAAATAGGTAGGTAGGTAATATAATTTCTAGAAACCGGATCCTCCACTGTGGCCATGGCATTTTTCTCACCTACCTAATTATAATTATGTCTTTTGTAACAATAATAGACCAATTATTGTGCATCTTCAGTATAATAAAAATTGTTATACTGCTGATTGGGCTGGTTTCACTCGAAACTGATAACTAAAAGAAAATAATGATAAAATCATCAGTATCAATTGTTATTGAGAAAAAAACAAGTTCACTTACTCCAAAGCCCTGTACATTTGGTAACATTGAGTTAGAGCTACAAATACATTAACACTGAGAAGTGAATAATTTTTGGGTGTTATGACCAGGGAATATCTGGACCAAATCACTCCTGTTGCCAGCAGAGCTCCACATTGACCAGGGCTGATATTGTCAGCAGGTCTTTGCAAGTCTGCTATTCCTGCTATCACCAATCCCTGAAAAATGGTAATATTTGGAGGAATAAAGGAAAAAATGGATGAAAAAGTTGATTACATGGTGAGTTCAATCTATTCAAAGAGTTGCACGAAGCTTCTTACCCATTTGAACATTGGTGCCCAGAAAAATATGGTTTTGGGACCTTGAAAATCGATAAAATTATTATATCAGTAATTTGTTTCAACAATATATACCTGCAGGATGCATCCACAGAGGCTGCAGTTTTGGGGGAACCACCTTATCCAAAGCCAACATAGATTTTTTGTATAAAAGAGACATTTTTTATTAAAAAATTATGGCTCTTATCAAAGCAATCTTTCGATTTGAAGAAAAGCCTGAAGGTTAAAAGAACGTCACCAACAGGCTGTAACAGCTGATAGCTGATCACCGCACTTGTTGCTTTTTGCGGAATGCGCAGTCTATTCCTGATGTCCTTGATAAAAAAATTGCAAGAATTCAAACGACCATGACTTGGTGGGAGATCAGTGAGAAATCCATTTTTGCGGTTGATCTATCCTTCTTAACTCGCATGTGTTAACAAAGAAAAATATATACTCAACACCAACTGTCAATGATGATGTCAATGAATGTTATGTCAGTTGTCACTGCCATCGACTTTTAAATCCAAAATAAATGCTTTCACTCTTTCACTCTCTTTCATCTCAGCTGATATCCTAGATTCACCGAGATGTGTTTACTTTTACTATAATTATAATGATATAATGAGATAAATATTGAAATGGGCAATGAACAATCTCAACTACCTGGCATAGACATTGATGAAAAAGCCATAGAAGTGAGTGACTTTTGGAGTCAACATTCTGCGAGCATAATAGCAGCAGGTAATCTTACAAACCTGTCCATATTCATTGGAGAAATATTCGTTAATGGTTCATTGTGGACTTCCCAAACTCCGTTAGAGAAATGTACCAAGGTAAATCAATTCAAAAGCATTTACAAATACTAGATCACATTGATGTGTTTCAGAATTTGATGGTTTTTCGACATCCTTGTATCATAAAGTACATCTCTTCATGGAAAAACAATTCGAAATTTTACCTAGCTGTAGAAGAAGTTATTCCCCTTGCTCAAGTTCTTCCTAAGCTCAATAGCTTGCAAATTTCTGTTGGATTGCATTCAGTACTGAAAGCACTTCACTTCCTACATGAAAATGCATCTGCATCACATAATAATGTTTGCATTTCTTCAATATATACCACCAAAGATGGGAATTGGAAGCTAGGCGGAATGGAGTACCTGAGTAGATACAAAGATATAAGCTGTGATTACCTAAGTAAGACAAGAAGTAACAGGTATGGTAGATCAGTAGATCCCAATGAAGAAAAACTTTTGGATAACAAACTGGGCAGAAGAGATTTCATTGATATTTATGCATTTGGAGCTCTAGTCAGTGAAATCCTCAAATCAAGACTTAAAGGTAATGGTTTAGGCACTAAAAAGTTTATAGTAAATTTGCCTGGTTTTCACATTTATTTATAATCATGTTTAAAGCTAAAAATCATCAATGTTTCAATAAATAATGAGTCAGTATGTATTTTTCAATAGAGTTTTTAATCTACCTTGTTATTGGAGCTTGGTATGGTATTGGTTATTTTAATGTGATCCAGTTTGTCTTTCTAGTTATACAGGGTTTTTGGTTCACCTATGTATATCTTCAAGGAGGTGGTAGATAATGTGATTTTGAACATATTTAACAAAGTGTTACTTTTGAGAAATCAATTCCAAAAATGATTTTTTTTATTCTGTATGTAAATATGTATTCAACTTTTAAAAGAAAAGAGATACAATCAGATAAATATTTGAAAAAAAATGGTGATTGGTATCTGAAAATTTATAACCCTGTATAATAAGGTCAAACATGTTTGAAATATTCTTTCCTATCACCCCTTCTCAGATGTATGTAGAAGAACCAAACACCCTGTAGATTTTTATCAAGCTGAATTTTGATGTTTCACCTCTGTTTCTAGAGCTTCTCCATTTAATTTAATAAAAATTTAAAAAAATGTTCACACCTCTACCTGCCTACCAAATTGACATTTCATTTAAAATATCCAAGTTGAAATTAGGTACTATATGTTGAACCAGAACTAAGTACAGTGTTGTTTGATTGTACAAAATCTGCTTTTGAAACTAACACACCAATATATTTTTTTTTATCACTTGGAGCGCACGAAAGGGAATCCCTATAATGTTCAAAGAACTTTTATTATTGAAAATCTAACTTAAAATATGGAAGTATTTGGAGGTAATGAACAATAATAACACATTTTTAAACAATATAATATATTACTTCATTGAATGTCCAATGTGTTTAAATTCATCTTATATGGGTGAACAATATCAATAGGTATTATATATAGGGTTTTCCTAAAGAAATTGTGTAGGCTGATGACCAGTTGGTAAACTATACTTTTTCTCTAGACTGTCGACCATTCAGTGGAATACTTCCTGTATAAAATTGGTCGGCAACCCTGACAAAAAGTATAGTATGCTCAATGCTGACTGGTCTGCAGTCTATACTTTTTTTTAGGAAGCCTACCAGTTGGCATGTCGTCCTGTGTTCAAATCGCACATAATATGTAACAGCTTCTTTTTCCAATCAATTTTTTTCTCATGAGATTTTTGTCTCACTAATTGGTTAGTATGTTTGGGTTGACTATACATTACTTTTTTTTTATATTCTGCTTTTTATGATCTAGTTCTTTGTTCCTCCATTGTTAGTTCACAAGATTTTTGGGATCAGGTTTTTGTTCCACCAATAGGTTAGTGTGTTTGTGTGTAGGTACCTAAGTATATCTAATTTCTTTAGAAGTGAGAATTTTTTGTCAAATTATGTTTTTTCTTCCTTGAAATTGATAATTTCTTGAAAATAGTTTAGTTCAGTAATGTTCGGTTGTCTACTGGTCAGCATCCTAAACATAGAGTATAGTCTGCCGACCGGTCGGCAACCTAACATAAAAGTTGCCGACTGGTGAGTAGTCTATATACTTCATAAAGGTCTTACAAAAAACCACTACATATTCCTCAGACCAAAACAATTCGATTCAAGAGAAATCACCACAGTAAAAAGTTTCATAGTTTGGGCCCTAGACAGCTCGGAAGTTACCATTTTCTCATAATTTTTGCTTCATAACTTTGAACCTGCTCATAATAGTAGAGGAGGCTACTCATTGTGAATAGCCTTGACCATACCTATTTTTCCAGGAGGTAAAATAAAAATAAAACAATTTTTATTCAAACTTTTTGGGAAAAATGTCATTGGACATAAATATTGCACTTATTCTGATCTTTTGAACTAGAATATGTAAAAATATACAGGGTATTCCATTTGAAAAAACAAAGTTGCTGGCTTTCCATAGTCCGCCATATTGGATTGTAATGTGATCGAATCCGGAATGGTTGCTTCTAGAGGGTGAGTCAAAAATGTGTACAGAGGTTTCTGGAGAACATTGAAAAATAGGTATAATTTGATAAATAAACTAATGGCCCAAAATGTGTATTGAGGAAGATATATCCGTCCATAGTTGGTTATATTAAAATAATGTTTGCTGCATAACTTCTAGACGGTACAACTACACTCTACATTCCTGCTATAGGCATAAATGGTGTTTTTCCTGTTTTATTTTCGGTTGAAAAACAGGAGCATTTGATAAACCGAAGAAAATTACATAAAAAAGGTCCTCTTATCAAAATACGAAGAATTCAACCATTATCGAGATATTTGAATTTTTGTTGTCACATGATATCAGCAGCTCAATTTATTGGTGTCAATATTTCAAGAGCCATGAACAATTTTGTTCTCAATTCTGACGTTTATAACATTGTCATTGTTAATTTCTTCGTTTGGTTTTTTGCTTCGTTATATTATTACTGCGATTTTCGACTGAGTTTTCAAGAAATGGCAGATAGATGAGCATTACTTGAGAGGAAATCAGATGGCTACAAGACGAATTAATCAAAAATGTCGCTGTTATTTGTTACAGCCATAGTGTATAACTCGCAGGGAATGCTAATTTTCCACTTGAATCATTGCAGCACATGGTGTGAGGGGAGTACCTCTGAAACTGCTAAAATCCTATCTAGATAACAGAATTCAGTGTGTTGCCATCGAAAAGAATTTCTCTGATTTCCAGAACATCAACCATGGAGTCCCACAGGGAAGTGTGCTGGGACCACAATTATCAATCATTTATCTCAACGACATTTTTCACTACTTGTCCTCTTCTGTGTGTATTTGCTTCGCTGATGACACGACATTGATTGAAACACATTCTAACCCTATCACACTCAACAATCTCACTGAGCTAGCAGAAAATAAAGCTTATACCCGGCTCTGCACAAATAATCTCAAACTGAATCAAGAAAAATCCCAAAATAATGTTCTCTCTTCCCACAACAATTTAACGTCAAACGTCGTAATTTTTTTCTCTATCAGATGCTCCTGTTTTTTTTACCGAAAAGAATACAAGGAAAAAATGTGTCTTCAAAAAATCATGACCCACGTACTAAAAACACTCTTAATAACTTTAGCAGAAATGTAGAAGTGTATCAAACAACTGTATTTAATCAACACACATTTATGCAGGAAAATTAAATTTAGTGACTTCTACCGTTTAGAAGTTATGCGGAAAAATTATTTCAAATCAATCAACTTTGAAAGGATATATCTCCCTCAATACACATTTGGGGCCATTGGTTTCTTTATTTATCAAACTATACTTATTTTTCAATACATCCAGAAAGCTGGGTACACATTTTTGACTCACCCTGTATAACTGTACCACATTTCAGAAAATCCGTTTACGAATGCAGAAGTACATTGGCGGCCAGATACCCTGTGTCACCTGGTATATGGTATATTAGCACATTCTTTCAAGCATCTCAGGACATAATCGTGAAGTAAATCTGATGCTATTCGCGATAGAAAATAAGCGTACGCCACCTATCGGAGTTCTTGAGAGATGTCGAAGCGGCCTGTTTACTTTGTTTCTATTGGTTCACATTTGTTATTTGTTTGTGCTTATTGGCCATATCAAAACAAACCGCTCAGAAGTGTTCAAGTTGTTGCCGCCAGGTGGGGCGACGTGTTATTTTCTATCGCGAATTGAAGTGACATGTATTCAATATTTTTTCATGAACTTCAAGGAAAAATAAAATCTGAATTTAGGAAACCGAGTAGGAAACTTTCCTATTCCTTCCACATATGTTGTTGAAAAATAGAAATTGGAACTTCAGGGGCGCACTAATTTTTTTCTGAGGGGGTCGTAGAGTAGATTATAGTGATCCCTTTTCTTCTAGATTAGATTTAGAATGGGGCCTTCGGGCTATCTGCCTCCACACCGCGATCTTTTCAGATCTATTGTGTCTGCCCTCAACATCGATTAGAGTTCTTCAGCTAGCCCCGCCTTCTCTATGAGACTCCCTGGGCTAGCATTCAGATCCCCTGTGTATCTTTGGGCTTCTGGTTTTTCCTCACCCAGCGTAAGGAACGTTAGTCTTCACAAGCCCTCACAGTAGCAAAGTATGTGTACTGCTGTTTCCTCCTCTTCCTGACAAAACCTGCAGAGCAGTTCTTCAGTCAGAACTATCGTACTCCTGTGTTTGTTGAGCCTACAATACCCTGTGAGAAGTCCCACTTGTATTCTAGTTGAACTTCGTTCAGGCTAAGTAGATATTCCGTGAATGTTGGCGATGTTTTGTTAATAAACTCTTACCTCATTCCTCTCTCTCATTCCTGGCGAGTTGTTCCACCATTCTTGAGATTTGGTTTGCATCCATGATTTGATACTAGTCTTTTGTATAGCTTACGCAATACCACAGAAGGGTTCTGGGCCATTCAGAGCTTTGTTTGCTCCTGCTCGGGCAAGTGAGTCTGCCTCTTCATTGCCCTCGTACCCTTTATGTGCTGGTACCCATGCTAGAGTCAGTCTGTTCTGACTGCCCAGTTCATTTAGGGTTTCTGAGCAGTCCCATACTAGCTTTGAGTTAACTTGCATAGAGTCGACTGCTTTGATTGCCGCCTGGCTATCTGAATAGATTGCAATGGTTTTCCCTTTAAACTCTTGCCTTATCAATTTTTCCACGCAATGATGTATTGCAATAATTTATGCCTGAAACACCGTCGCGTATTTACCTAAGCTCAGTGAGATTCTTGTCTTTGGCTTGGCCCATAGTGGAAGGAGAAGATGGTGTGCTCAACAGAAAGCTCAAACTCGTCTTGTTCTGCGCATGACGTCAGCTGGGATATAACTGTCATTGATATTATTTGTTTTCGTGATTGATGTCTCGAACTTCAGATATTATATAAGTACTAAAATTGAATGAAATAAATTCGAAATGCCTACTTGTTTCGTTTCTGGTTATGGAAATTCCAAATAACATACAAAAGGCACAGATATTGAATTTTTCTGCTTCTCCAAGAATGGAGACCTAATGAAACGATGGGAGCTTGCTGCCGACAGAATATAAACTCAAATAATGGTACCTACCTTATACTCCTTATATCCTCATTCCAAAGTATTCACCATCATATTCATATTATCATCACATTCATATTACAGCACGTATTTCTTCAAAACATGTCCGTGCAAGATGTTCCCAAACAAATGCGAAAGTTCGGTTCTTGAATTATACACCTCCAAAAAATCACAAATATTTGAAACAAGATGCCATTCCTACAGAACATCTTCCGAATATCAAGTCAGAAATAATTGAAAATGAATTCAAAACTCTCAATTTCTCACAAAATATAAATTGCAGCAAAGATTTGAATAACAAAACGGCAAAAATTGATACTCCTGTTGTCGATGACGGAGCAGAAGCAACGTCAACGACGTTTACTGCTGAATGTTAATCTGTCAGAATCGACACAGTAGTAGATCATTCAGATGGGATTGGCAATGCATGATAATTCGTATGTATTTGCTATTCGCGATTGTGAATTACCTCAAGATCACAACTTCAGAATCAATGAAATAGTAAAATCGAAGGAGTAGGAACATGTTTATATAAATTGAATTATTTCTAAACAGATCGAGAAACTTATAGAAATTTCAATAAGCATGATTGAATTCATTGCGCACGCCCATGGCAACGGTATCTGTCTGTGACTAGCAGCTGATATTGGTATCCCAGATGACGTCACATAATATGCGCGTAGGCACACCATCTTCTCCTCCCACTCTGGCTTGGCCCCATAAATACCAGCTCCTGATCCTCAATTTTGGAGCCGTCCGTATAGACAGCACTGTCTGCATTGATAGGAAGTCCTTTCTTCCATGCCTCTCTTGTCCATTATACTTATTTTAAAAGTCTTTTCAAAGCTATATTTTGGAATTATGCCATCCGTTGGCATTCTCATGATGGGGGTCGCTGTCCAACTCTTCATATAGCTTCCTATATTCTTTACCGTGCGCTTATGGGTGCTTGACCCCTTGACAATCTACTCACGACTGCTCTGGCTACGCCTTGAATATATATTTGTAGTGGTGGCAGGTTCAAGAGAACCTCTAATGCGGCTGTTGGGGTGGTTTTTATTGCACCAGTGGCACTCAGGCAAGCTTGCCTTTGAATAGCACCGAGCCTTCGAATCACTCCAGCCACCAAACTACTGACCCATATGCTATCATAGGCCTGATGACGCTGGCATAGAGCCATGTGGTCCTTTTTGGTTGCAGTCCCCAATTTTTTCCTCACATTCGTCTGCACAGATTGAAGGCTACTGTACTTTTTTGAACAATTTTTTGTAGGTGTTAATTCCATGTTAACTTATCGTCAAAGATGACTCCTAAGTATTTTGCCTCCTGAGCGAACGGAATTTCTACCCCATTGAGTACTGATGGCTTTAATCCTTCCAGTACTCTCTTTTTCGTGTAATTCACTATAGAGGTTTTATGAGGGTTCACGGTTCCTCCTCTTTACACCACTTGTTCATTATGTTCAGAGCGGTTTGTGTGAGCTCCGAGACCGTACTTGCGAATCTACCTTTAGACCGCCAGGTCGTCGGCGTATCCTAAGCAATAATACCCTTTGGATGTTAGCCTTTTGATCAGTTCATCCATTAGAATGGCCCATAGTAAGGGCGATAATGCTCCTCCCTGTGGGCATCCCCTATCTGCTCTAGCTGTCAGAGTTGTCTCGCCAATTGTTGATATGATAACCCTATTTTTCAAATTGACATTTATCCACTGGCACAGGAGTAGTGGTAGTCCTTTCCTTGCTAGGGCGTCAATTATAGAATTTGTTGATGCGTTGTTGAAAGCACCTTCTATGTCTACGAATGTTGTTATAGCTATTTCTTTGTCCTCTATCGACTTTGCGAGTAGCCTGTTCAGATCATCCAGTGCTAAGTCAGTTGACTTGCCTGGCTGATACGCATATTGGCGTTCGTTGAGAGGGTTTTGTAATACTTCGTCTCTTATGTATCTGTCTATCAGTCTTTCCAGTGTTTTGAGCAGGAACGACATCAAACTTATTGGGCAGTATGATTTAGGCGTTTTGTCACCCACCTTTCCCACTTTGGGTAGGTAGATGACTGTCACCTTCTGCCATACGATGGGTATATATCGTATTGCTATACAAGCCTTGAATATACGACACAGATGTGGAATTAGTATTTCCTGCCCCTTTTGAAGCAGGATGGGGTATATTCCATGTACTCCAGGGGATTTATAAGGTTTAAATTTATTAATAGCCCACCTAATTCTGTTTGGCCTCGATATCTCTGTAGCTAGCCTCCATTCAATGGCAGTTGGCCTATTCGGCCTGCCAATGGTGCGGTCTGCCACTATAGGCTCATTTAGAATTACTGAGGCCGGAAAGTATGCTTCAGTGAGCATCTTCAGATCCCTCAAAAGTTGCTGTGTAGATATTGTCATTCTTCTTCATAAAACCTACTTTTTTTATCTCTTGGAGCGCACGAAAGGGAGTCCCTATAATGTTCAAAGAACATCGTGCGTTCCTAGGGAGGATAGGGATAGGAGGTAGGTATTGGATTTTTTTTTGAACTTCTGGAGATTATATGTTATTGGGAATATTTCCTCAGGCAATGAATTCCAGAGCCTAGCCGTTCTATGGATGAAGGAGTTTTGATAAAGTGCTGTTATACATCTTTCGAGGTTGACAATGAAACGATGTGCTGACTGGGCTTGTCTAGTTCGTCTGACTGGTATTGCTAGTGAAGGGATGATAGCAGAGATTTACAGTACCCTTTTCTTCTACCTTTCAGTGATTATTATTTCGACATATTTATTCATCATTATTCCAAATTTTTTGGGATTTTCTCTCCTCGTTTCTATAAAATAAAAATATGAATATTATTTCAATATACGTGTAGTAAGGACAAATCAGATGATTTGCCCCAAAATGTCACTGCGTTTAAAGAATTTTCCTATCAGAGAGCCTAAAAGAAAAATTCACTAGCTTGTCAGTGACAATTTGTATTGAAAAAATTTTTGGAGAAGGGAAATAAAGGTATATAGAAAAAATATCAAATTTTCACTTATCTTTGGACGTTTCGGGACCGGTTCTGCTCCCGTTTTCAACATAAGAAGAGATTATTTCAATAGCGAAGTCGTATAATGTCTTGAAGCTTTTCAGTTTTCAATGACAATTGGTGACGTTGGCAATCAAATGAGTTACAGGATGTTTTCATTAATTGATCTTGAATTTACCATTTTCATGTTCAGATTTTAGTAGTGAATACCATGAAAATGGTAAATTCAAGATCAATTAATGAAAACATCCTGTAACTCATTTGATTGCCAACGTCACCAATTGTCATTGAAAACTGAAAAGCTTCAAGACATTATACGACTTCGCTATTGAAATAATCTCTTCTTATGTTGAAAACGGGAGCAGAACCGGTCCCGAAACGTCCAAAGATAAGTGAAAATTTGATATTTTTTCTATATACCTTTATTTCCCTTCTCCAAAAATTTTTTCAATACAAATTGTCACTGACAAGCTAGTGAATTTTTCTTTTAGGCTCTCTGATAGGAAAATTCTTTAAACGCAGTGACATTTTGGGGCAAATCATCTGATTTGTCCTTACTACACGTATATTGAAATAATATTCATATTTTTATTTTATAGAAACGAGGAGAGAAAATCCCAAAAAATTTGGAATAATGAATATACCACCTCCTCGATTAACCTACAGACAGTATTTATATTTATTCATTTTTTTTATCTATTTATCTATTTCAACACTTACATTAATAATGAAAGGAGCAATGAAAATTCACACTCATACAAATTTAGCACTTAAGCACCGAAGTTATACTCATTTCATTATTCAGGTATTCATAATTATTTTCACAATATTCTTCTTGAAATCAAAATATGGAGTTATCCTACATTTCTCTTGTAATTTTCAATATTCTTTATAATTCTGTATAGTAACATTGATATTCTCCACATTCTCATAGAAAATGAAAAGTACATTTCAAAATATGAAAAGTATGGAAAAAATCTTGTTTACAGATGATTCGCCAGTTTTGTCGACTTTCCGAGACTATTGCAAACACGAATTGCAAAACGCGGACATATCAAAAAGGCCGAGTTTCGAGAACATTTTAGCCCACGAATTTTTCAATCAAGACTTCATAACCATCCATTCCTTCTTGGTGGAACTGCCTTTGAAGAATGACGAACAAAAATCGGAATTCTTTGATAGTTTGGTCGATAAACTAAGGCTTTTCGATGAAGAGATAGTAGCCTCCCAGCTGAGTGGGTTGCTGTTGTCTAGATTGGTGTTGTTGAACAGAAATGCTCAAGAAAAGGTTTTGCCGGTATTATTGACACCAAAAACAGGTGAGTCCTACTGGGTGTCTTTATATTTCCACCCCTAAACAGGGTGTCATTGTTTAGGTTTTTATGAGAATTCGATGTATCAAGACATGTTAAAAAATATTTTTTCTACGGCTATAACACAAGATTGCTCTTGTTATACGACGCTATACATAGTGGAGTATACTACGGCCTTGCCAAAAATGCTATCTCGGAAACTAAGCGAGATAGAGGTATAGTTACTTTGGAGAAAATGATCCCCATCGAATTTTGAGCAACTTTGGTTTTTGTGTGTGGTCTGTCTGTCTGTACTCTGTGGTAATCATAAATCGATATATCTCCGGAACCCTTTGACATATCGACTTGAAATTTTGCCATCTTATTGTACTCAAAACAATATTATGTCATTAAAATATGAAGGAAATCGGAAAACTCTAAGGTGGTTTTTCCGGTTTTTTTCGATTTTTCACCGGAAGTTTCTTGTGACCACTCTACAAATCGCAAAAGTGGTCCGATCGATTTCATTTTTTGTGAAAAAAAAACTCTATCAGGGAGAGACAAAGCCTATTGAAATTAAGCAGGGTCGGGAAATTCCAAGTGGGATTTTCAAGGAGATTTTCCGAAACACACGGTTCGCTTTAAAACGACATAGCTCCTGAACCAATAGATTAAATCCAAATTTGAAAAATGCACCGTATGCCTCTTTGATGACGCAACAAATTATTATTCTACCATTTTTTCGTGCATCCATCGGAAAATGGAAAAACAAAATCCTTTCAATTCAATATATATCGAAAACAAATGGAAAAATCGAAAATCATCAGAAGTGCAAAGTTATCCACTGGAACATTCCCTACAAATTATTACCCGAAATTTTTTCTGTAAACCCAATAGTACAGGAAATAAAGTAAAAAATATGAAAAAAAAATTTGAACTACCCATAGGGTACCATGAAGATATATTGAAAAACAAAAGATTATCGATAGATGAAGATCATCGACTTCCACGGAACCATGAAATATTTTTTCCTTTTGTTGATTGGAAGATGGAACAAAAGTGTTGAAAATTTTATTCTCAGATGATTCCGAATATCTC
This sequence comes from Phaedon cochleariae, assembly GCA_918026855.4. Taxonomy (NCBI): domain Eukaryota; kingdom Metazoa; phylum Arthropoda; class Insecta; order Coleoptera; family Chrysomelidae; genus Phaedon; species Phaedon cochleariae. Next base: position 51,972,957 of record OU896713.1, on the reverse strand, counting down.
GAAAACAACTGGAGATATCTGAAAATGTTATGAAACCAAAATTATTCCTTTCGATAGAATCTACAAAAAATCCTCATAACATTTTTCTCTGAATTCAATAGTTCGGGAGATACGATGAAAATACTAAAAAATTTACAAGTTCCTAGATAATCACTTGCCAATAGAAAACGAAACAAAAAACAAAAGAAAGTAAAAAAAGCACACTCGACTGTCGCCAATAAACTATGTACCTAGCTCACTCGACTGTCTAAATTTTTTGCCCATAAACTACTTACCTAGCACACTCGACTGTCTTGATTTCCCACAAAGAAGAAATATGTTGGCAAAGTTTTAACTATCTTTTGTTTTTGTTTTTTCAGTCCCTATTGGTAGTCGAGTGGGCTAGGTACGTAGTTTGTGTGGAAAAACCAAGACAGTCGAGTGGGCTAAGTACGTAGTTTGTGGGAAAAATCTCCAGTTCACTGAACTTTCATAGCGTCTTATACACATCTTTGGTGCCCAATGATAGTTTCAATATAAAAAAAATATGCTCATGATATGGTGCAATGGCCTCTACTTCCATCTTACATGAGCAATGATAAAATATCATCTTCTTTTATAGCGTCGTATAAATTATCTGACCCCTATACTAATCTAATACCTAATGAAAACTACATCTATACTAATCTGATACCTTTCAAAAACTACGTACCTCACTTGTTTTACTGTTTTCGATACATCAATGAGGTACTTTGTTTGTCATCAATTTTATTTCCCTATCTGATATCACAATGACTCCATTGTGTTATTATTAAAAAAAAACTCATCGCCCATGGAATGTCAAATTTCAAGCAATGACAGATCTGTCTAATAGATGAGCATTACTTGACAGGAAATCAGATGGCTACAAGACGAAGAAATCGAAAATGCCGCTGTTATCTATTATAGCTGTAGAAAAATTATAGTGTATAACTTGCACGGAATGCTAATTTCCTACTCGAATGATTGCAGTATTCGCCTATGGCTCATGCTGCAAACCTAATTCTCGTAGGAAATCACTATCATTATGTGCTCGTTAAACAATAAAATATTTTCTACTGTTGTAACACAAAATTGCTCTTGTTTTACTGGGTTTGATAAATCAATGAGGTATTTTGTATGTTATCAATTTCATTTCCGTATCTGATATCACAATGGCTACATTGTGTTATTTCACAAAATCTCATATTTTATGAAATGTCAAATTTCAAGCATATGGTTACAAGCAGAAGAAATAAACAATTTCACTGTTATCTGTTACAGTTGTGTCTCGCAGGGAATGATAAGTACTAACATCCCGTGCTCATTAAACAATATACTATCCTACTGGGTGATTGTTTATAATTTGTTCAATAGCTATCACAGTTACTATTGGTCTTTAAAAAACGTTTAAAGGGGTAAAATAGTTATTTATTATACAAGGGAAAAAAGTAGTAGATTTTAGCTCCAGGTTGTGTTGTTTCCCGACGCGTAGCGGAGGGAGACAACAAACCGTGAGCTAAAATCTAATATTTTTCCCGTGTATAATACACTATTTTTTTCTGTGACAGAAGTAAGGACGAATCTATATTGAGAAGATATTACATTATTTTGAAATCTGAAAATTATCGACGTGAAATTTTATGTTCTTAACAGTAGGGTCACCGCGTTGTAGGCATCTTTATCATTCATTTGAAGTAATCAAATATCTGATGTCACTTCTGTCAGTCTAATTCTGTAATTTGATTTCAAAAAATTGCGAATTTTGTGATTGTTTAGTAATATTCGTAACGGCGAAGTCGAATGGAAGATAAAAGGACTTGCAGTTCTTTCTCGGAGACGGTATTATTGACTAATTTTTCGGAACTATAGCACAACAATAGAAGCCATCAACAGTGTATATATATGTGGTATATATCCGGGAAAAAAGTACTCACTTTTTTCCCACGGGAAAAAAGTAATTTATGAAAAGTGACATTTTATAACCCGCCAACAGGGATGAAGTGCCAAACTTTTTTCCCGTCACAGAAAAAAAGAAATATTTGCTTATGGTAATTCAGTTCAAGTACTAGAAAATGCAAAAAAAACATCGTAAACCTAAAAATTTTACTTTAACTGATATTTTTTATATGGAACACACTGTATTTCATTTTCCTAAATGGTAGAGCTCTTTCTTATGGTTTCAAATATATATACGTCACTATCTGACCCGGCAAACGTTGTTTTGCCATAAACTTTATTTCTAGAAAATATTATAAAACCCCAAGATACAAATTTTGAATAGAATCGGATCATAATTAGAAAACTCGTCGGTCATATTGGATCCGCCATCTTGAATTCCCAAATTTTCACAAAAGAATCATAATATCTGACCCCAAAAACCCCCAGATACGAATTTCAAATGGAATCCTATCATAATTACAAAACTCGTTCGCCATAGTATGACCATTTTAGCCTAGAATTCAGACAATCTGGTTGGTTGAACTTAGATGAAAGATTCAAGCTCCATATGTCATCGCTGGTTTTCAAAATAAATAAAGAAGGTGTTCCTCCATATTTGTTCAAGAAGCTTTCAAAAAGTTCAGATATACATGACAGATTGACACGTTCACGTGACTTTTATACCGTTCCAAAGCACAATACTGCCCAATTTCAGAAGTGTTTTTCATATATTTCCACTCACACATACAATTCTCTACCTGCCCACGTCAGATCTGCCCGGACCCTCAATACATTCAAAATATATGCCAAATCCTATATATTTGACATGAGAAACCCCAATTCTTAATTAGTGAATCATTATTATTGTTATTATCATTATTATTACTGTCATCATTATTTTATTGTCACCATTTTCATCATTGATTGATTTATTCAGTTGTTATATTTAATTGGTGCCCTATGTGTACCTATATAGTATAATATTTCAATAGTAGGTGATTTAATTTTCTTGAATTAATTGAAAATAGCCTTTTAACTTGTTGGATACTTAGGGGGTTGTATGGAAGAGCAACCATGTTGAATGCCGCCTCCTCTTTATAATACTCTATGAATTTTGTTTATTGATGAAAAATGAAGACACATTATTATTATCATTATTATTATTATTATTATTATTATTATATTGGATCCGCCGTCTTTAATATCAAAATTTTGACGAAAGAATCATAATATATGACCCCAAAAACCCCCGGGTACACATTATGAATGGAACCGGATCATAATTACAAAACTCGTCCGCCATATTGGATCCGCCATCTTGAATTTCCAAATTTTGACGAATTAATCATAATCTACGACCCCGGAAAACTACAGATATCAATGAGTAATTCAGTAATTCTTATTGACAGTGTTTCAAAAAATTTATTTTGTAATCTTACAAAGCTTCTCTCGTTCATTGGTGTCAATTCAGGATTCATTTGGTTGAATTTTCTGCAAGTTCTGGCAATGATTTGATCACATTGTCCGTTTGAATAATCGATATTTGCATTCATTTTGGGAGATTTTTTGAAACCCTGTCAATAAGAATTACTGAATTACTCATTAATTTCACCGAACTGTCATGAGTTTGATATTTCCATGGATATCTAAAATTAACTTCTTCATAAAATTATATTTTTCACAAAAAGCGGCTTTATCAAGAAAACTTGATGACTTAGGTATAGAGACATGCTATGTCATCTTGTAGCATTTTTCTTCGTCCTTCAATTTATTGAGTAAAAAACAGTGGGTTTCATTTGAAAAAATGAACTTTTGACCACATGTATGGACAATGGATATAATAATAATTTCAGCACGCCCCGTATGATATGGAGGCGATATCGCGGTATAAATTGAATCAAGCCTGTCCAAACCACCACTAAAATATCAACTCTTAGTGAATTGAGAGCCCTTATTTACTAAAGTTTAATCAGGGATATGTTTTGGATCATATTAAACACAATTTTTTTTTATCCCGAAAACCTATAGAGAGGTATAGGAATTTGTCAACAAAAAAGTATTGTAATGAAAAGGCAATTCTGAAAATTATCGTTATACGGGGTGTTCCATTCTGAAAAATGAAGTTGCTAGAACTTTTTGATATAAACGGCAACATCGCAATTTCAAAAATATTATAGATCGATAGAACAGGTGATAAAATGTAAGATTCGAAATCTTCAGAAAAATCCTGCGTTGCGTTCTCCATAAACGACTTACCTACCATCGACCGTGAGTTACCCTGTATTCTGTAGCATTATTTTGTTTATAACTTCTTTCGGCTCCTCACCTTGCGGTTTCTATCATTTTTCTTCTCGTTTGCTTTCATATTAAAGGGAGAGAAATACAGGCTGATTCACGGTGGATGGCACATTAGACGTTTCTGGTGAACCAGACAACGGATCATTTTGAAAATTTAATGGAGGGCATATTCGGACATTCTCTAGCCAACTAAAATATTTTCGACAATGCGGTGTTGCCGCTTCTATTAGAAAGCAGTAGGAACTTTGATTTTTCAAATGGAACACTCTGTATTTTATTGCATTTTCAGATTCTCCCAGAAGAGCAAATTTCATCGATGTATCACACTTGGGGTCTAGCGGAAATGATTACAGAGATATAGGGTGTGAAAAATCGATATTTTTCAACTTTAGGATTTTTTTGTGTCGAAACTATTCATCATTGGTCAAAACGGCTTACATGTCCCTATCTCAACTTTTGATTAACTATCTACTAACATTTAATTGAAACAAATACAGGGTGGTGCAGAATTCAGAATCTTGATCACCCGGTATATGTCCCAATTAAATATCAGTAGATAGTTAATCAAAAGTTGAGATAGGGACATGTAAGCCGTTTTGACCAATGATGAATAGTTTCGACACAAAAAAATCCTAAAGTTGAAAAATATCGATTTTTCACACCCTATATCTCTGTAATCATTTCCGCTAGACCCCAAGTGTGATACATCGATGAAATCAGCTCTTCAGGGAGAATCTGAAAATGCAATAAAATACAGAGTGTTCCATTTGAAAAATCGAAGTTGCTACTGCTTTCTAATAGAAGCGGCAACACCGCATTGTCGAAAATATTTTAGTTGGCTAGAAAATGTCCGAATATGCCCTCCATTTAATTTTCAAAATGATCCTTTGTCAGGTTCACCAGAAACGTCTAATGTGCCATCCACCGTGAATCAGCCTGTATATGGTTCCGTTTGATGATTTTAAGAAAAAAATTGAAAATTGTCTGATTTTCCAAACGGTGCGAACTAGCTGCCACCATATCTGAACAAACTGAAAAAATAACCTTCATGATGAGACCAAGTTTGTCGAATTCCGTTACACCAAAATGCAGAAATAAGCATTTCTTCATAGCACTTCATTTTCCCTTCCTCTTTTATTTGAAGAGCTAGTGCAAACTTTCTTGATCCATATGATTGGAAATCAACTCGAGATTATAGAACGAGTGTTTTTTACATATTTTCCTAGAAATAATTTCCAGAAATTTTTCTTGCCCATTTTCATCATAAATATTTCTTTTCCGAAACCTGTACGGAAAATAGATTCCGAGATAGAGCCTTAAATCTTGGTTCTACACACGGTAAAATTCCTTATTAAAAAATATATTGAGCAGCACTATCCTTGTATTTCCTTGTTTGTTAACCGATTTCAATTTTTTTTGCTCAATATGTAGTACTCAATGCGATCTAATCTCCTGAGTTTTAAATTTTTCCATTGCAATGTCATATGGCCAACGGCAATACATGCACATTTTACTGTAACTAATTCTTTTGAATTTTGCAGATGCAAATGATGAAACTCAGGCTGATCTAATCTTCTCAGAAGATTCATTTAAAATTCACCTACGACCCAAACTATTGGAAATATTCAGGGTGAGAGATGCACAGATCCGGCTATTGCTCTTGCAACATTTCTCTAAGTTTATGCACATATTCACACGTGATGAGTTGCTGTCTAACATTCTGCCTGAGGTAAGTCAAAACATATTTTGAACTAAGACAATTATACAGGGTGACCCGGGGTTAAACCGCCAAACGTTTAGGATCAGTTTTTTAGGCAACAATAAAACGTTTTCTTCCTATAAGCATGTGTCCTAACTTGCTTCATTTTAGAGATATAGGATGTCAAAGTTTTGATAAAGAATCAGTTCTTCATTAATTACTCAAAAACCTTTGGGCTGATTTTGATGAAACTTGGTATGCTCATTTGAGGTAATAAGGGGCTCCTGTTAACTGTTTGCTTAGGATGAAATTATTTTTTCCAGTAGCGTCCCAGAGGGTAATCTATCTAATATTAGGATAAATCATTGTACGCCACGTTTTCCGTGAAATGTAATTTTCTCGCAGCTTTATACAAAAGCGCTATTGAATTTTTTCAAAAAAACCAATGTATACAAAAAGAATCGATGACAAAAAAATGTATTTTTGAAAGTTTAATTTGAGAAATAAACATACGAATAAAACAGTGGCGTACAATGATTTATACTAATATTAGATAGATAAGATAATGAAAAACTGATTTTTTCCAAAAACTTTGACACCCTATATCTCTTAAATGAAGCAAGTTAGGAAACATGCTTATGGAAAGAAGGAGTCTTATTTTTGCCTAAAAAACTGATCCTGAACGTTTGGTGGTTTAACCCTGGGTCACCCTGTATAAATAAATAAATAAATATTGACAAAACCCAGCTAACATATTTTGGTCAACGATCAAACAACAATTTTACTATAACATTGTTGGAGAACATTGAATTTGGGATTGGTATGATTAACAAAACGAAGAGTCAAATTACAGCGCGAGAAATGGCCTACCTTGATTTTCGTTCTTTCCCAAGTTCTGTAGGTTTTCTCAGCTGGTCGGGGTTGCAACCACCAATCTCCTGCTTTCTGGGAAGTGGACTGTATTTCTGGGAGGATCTCACACACTAAATATTTATTGAGAGAGGTTTTGGGTTTGATTGAGTAGGTATTTTGCCGGGTTTTATATTTTTACACGACACACCGGTACCTTGTCCGAGCGTGGAGAGGTACTACTCTTTTTCGGCCGAAACTGGCACACTATTGGCCACTGCGCAGAATTTGACTCTATTTCGCGGAATATTCGAGAATTGAGATAAAAGATAATTAATATTCTCAATAAACAATCGCCGAGATATCAATATAAGAAATTTTGTAATAATATGATTTTGCATGGAAAGAAAATAATTTCAACTATAGAACTAAATTACTTTACTAAACTGAAGAGGTGGGGCGTGAACAAACATACAAAAATAAAGATATTGTATCCGAATCATCAGTAAGATTTCTAGGTGTAAGCGCTGATCAGAGGTTGGACTGGAAAGAGCAAATTGCGCAAACGTCTACTAGTTTATCGCAGTATAGCTATGCCCTGAAAATTATTTCATCAAATATTAACACGCTGGTTGCCGGGACCCTGTTTTTATCTGTATTCCAGGCTTTGTCAGTCATATGTAATTGACGGTGACTTGTTAAAAACGGTGCTTGGCAGTGATTTTTAACAATGCGTCCGCACTCTCTTCACCTCTCTTCACCTCATTGTGTTTTATCCTTTTGCTGTTATAGCAAATGTTCCAACTCTTGTGAGTTTATCGACAATTAATAACTAATAGGAGTATATCATGCACTTTTACTTATAAACATCGAAAAAAATTGCCTTGTCAGGCCGCGTCGGTCGATTTTAGCAGACATCCTTTTATGCTCTTTTTTACACCAGAACGACTTTACAATTTCTGAGCAGCAGTATGCTGATTAATTAGATGCCCCCTACTCTGAAAACTTCGCGTGGTCTGACGCGTTCGAACCAATGAAAATGCATCGGCTCAGCACGAGATCAAGCTGTCGGTCAAAAATGACTGACATGGCAGTCATAGTGATTCCGATGAATAAAACGAAACAAAAGACGGATACCGTTGCCATGGGCGTGGGCTATGAATTCAATCAGGTTTACTGAAATTTCTATTCTCGATTTTTTTTTTTTTTTTTTTTTTTAATCAATATGCTTTATTTTCAATTCATAATAACAAATTTCAACAATACAAAAATGTTTTTTGTTTTCTTTTTTCTTACCCTAACTAAATTCAATAAATACATACATATACATACATACATACAATATCTACAAATAAATATATTAAATATATACATATATACATGTAGGAAGTATGTGATCAAAACGAATGAAAATATTCAGGACAAGTTCAATTAAAACTACTCAAAAAATGTATAAATCTGAATAAATAATTTTCAAGCATTGTTCCAAATCAGCAATGATTGCTGGTACCAGAACAAAATTATATTTGAAATTCAATGGCTGACAACATGTTGCATCATTTCAGTTTTGAATGTAGAGTAACTATTTTTATTTTTTATCCAGTTTGGCAAATTATTGAATGTTTCAAGACATTTAGAGAAGGGATTATTCAAACCAATGTTTGTTCTCACCTGGGGTAGATAGATTTGGTTTCGACTTCTAGTTTCATATGAATGTATCTCATTAACTGTGTTCATATTTGTGTTGCATTTTTGTTGATTTCTTGTTATTTTATAAATAAATTTACATTGTTCTATCTGTAGAATTTTTTCCAGCGGCAAAATTTCAGTTTGATGGTAGATAATTTCTGTATTTGTTCTGCAGTCATAGCCAAATAAAGTTTTTACTACCTTATTTTGTAGAGTTTTGATTTTTTTAAATAATGTTTGAGAACATATTCCCCAGTTTGTTATCAGATAACGGAATATAGAAAGAAAATAGGCGTTATAGATCATGATTTTATTTTGTGAATTCAAATAACGTTGGCACCTGTAAAGTGCTCCAATCATTGGAACAATTTTTTTTGTCATGTGTTCTGCATGTTTATACCAATTTAATTTGTCGTCAATTATTAATCCCAAGTATTTAGTATGATCAACCTTTTGAATTGCCTGCTCTCCTATTTTGATATCTGGGTCATGACTTTCTTTATTTTTATTTTTGAATAACATATACACTGTTTTTTTCACATTTATCTGCAGCTTATTTGCCAGTAGCCATTCAGCATATAGTTCTAGGTCACAATTTACTAAGTCTTCTAGTTCTGCCAAGTTTGATCCTTCATATACAAGAATGGTATCATCTGCAAATATGTAATAGCGAGCCTTAAGATTTGCTTTTTTGAGATTTAGGGTGTGTAATGAGTATAATAGTGGCCCAAGGACTGAGCCTTGTGGGACTCCACAGCTAATATTCAAGATTTCACTATTTATTTTATCTAGAGATACATACTGTTTACGTTCATTCAAGTATGATTCTAATATGCTTGCACTTTTTCCTCTTATACCTAAGAAGTTCAATTTATTTATAAGTATTTCATGATCCACTACATCAAATGCTTTTTGTAGATCAATAAATATTGTAATGACATATTTTTTGTCATCTAAGTTTGTTATGACATGGTTCAGAAGGTCCATCGTATCACTTTGAGTGTTTGATTGTTTCTGAAAACCATATTGATACTTGTCTAATTCAACATATCTGGTAAGGAAGTTCATGATACGGTTTTTTAATAGAATTTCTACGAATTTTGATAATGCACAGACTACGGTAATGGGACGATAATTTTCTAAGTTGTTTTTTGGTCCAGATTTATGGATAGGGGTAACCTTACCCATTTTTAGCTCCTTCGGAAATTCTCCTGTTTCGAACATTTTATTAACCAAGTTGACTAGGATTGGTATTATTGTCTCCTGCACTAATGATAATTCTTTCACTGTAATTTTATCATTACCTGGAGCAGAATTCTTATTCATTTCCTCTAACACCTCTCTTACTTCTTTCATATTAGAATCGTGAAGGTACAAAGAATTTTTTATATTGATTTCATCAAAATGATGTTGGAGTGGGTTACCTACGAGTTTCGCATTGATTTTATTGACGATCGAATTACCTATATCACAAAAATATTTGTTAAATTTATTTCCAATTTCCATTTTATCTGTTATTAATGTTTTATCAACCTCGATTATATGTGCACTCGTTTGTTCCTTTTCATGTTTTATGAGGCTATTTATGAAGTTCCATTGTTTCTTTGGATTTCCCTCAGTATCATTCCATCTTTTTATGAAAAAATTCGTTTTTAATTTTCTTTTTTCATTTTCAACTTGTTTTTTTTTATTTTTGAAGTCCTCTAGTATTTGTTGATCCTGTGGGAATTTTTTCATTAGTTTGTATAATTCCTCTCTTCTTTTCAATTGGTCTAAAAACGTGGGAGTAATCCAGTCATTATTTTCCCTAATTTGCATTTTAATTGTTTTTGTCGCCCTACTTTTAGCTTCTTGTATGAGTTTGATCAAAGTTCCGAATGTATCAACTGGTATAGAATTTTCTAGTAGATTTTTCAAATTCTCCTGATATTTTGAGTTATCTAGTTTCTCGAATGTTTTTTGAATTTTACAATTGCACCTTTTAGTTTTTGAATATAATTCTACTTCTATTAGATTATGATCAGAAATTGTGCTGTATTCAATGTTTAGTTTACACTCTCCAATATTACTTGTTGCTAAAACATGATCAATGATGGTATGTGAGTTTTGTGTAATTCTGGTTGCATATTCTATACCTATATTGTTTTGGATCTCAAATCCATTCAATACAACACAATTTTTATATTCACTAGTGGTCTCAGTATTATCTAATAAATTTATATTAAAGTCTCCAATTATCAGTGTTTTTTTCTCCTGTTGTAGTATATCCTCTAATATGACCAAGAATTCCTTCACATTGAATGATGGTGGTCTATATAATGCTATAATTTTTATACCATTTAGCTGTAGATTCACCCCAACCATGTTGTATTGACTGTCGCCACCAACATTGTTTATTTCGATGAACTTGATATTTTCTCTGATGTATATTGCAACTCCTCCAGCTCTCGTATCTCTACATGCATGCACAGCTGAATACCCATTTATCATGAATTGGTTTAATTCATTCTTATATAACCAGGTTTCCACGATTACTAATATATCATAGTATTTTAGCTTCACAAGACATTGTAGTTCCTCCAATTTGTTTCTGAGACTTTGTGCATTCAATTTCTCTCTCGTTTCTCGATCTGTCTAGGAATAATTCAATTTATATAAATAGGTACCTATTCATCCGATTTCACTATCCCATTGATTCTGGAGTTTGTGATCTTGCGGTAATTCACAATCGCAAATAGAAAATACATACGAATTATCATGCATGGCCAATCCCATCGAATGTTCCACCACTGTTTCGATTCTGACAGATTAAAATTCTGCAGTTAACGACGTTGACGTTGCTTCTGCTTTGACATCGACAACAGGAGTATCATTTTTTGCCGTTTTGTTATTCAAATCTCTGCTCCAATTTATATTTTGTGAGAAATTGAGTGTTTTGAATTCATTTACAGTTATTTCTAACTTAATATTCGACGGAATATGTTCTGTAGGAATGGCATCATGTTCCGAATATTCCAGATGTGTAATTCAACATCTGTACTTTCAAACTTGTTTGAGAACATTTTGCATGGAAATTTTATCGAACAAATACGTGCTGGAATATGAATGTGATGATAATATGATAGGTGAATACTTTGGAATAAGGATATAAGGAATATGAGGTAGGTAGGTAGATATTTGAGTTTAGCTTCCACCCATCGTTTCATTACGTCTCCATTCTTGGAAATACAGAAAATTCAATATCTGTGCCTTTTGTATATCAGTTGGAATTTCCATGACCAGAAACGAAACGAGTGGGCATTTTGAAATAATTTCATTCAATTTTAGAACTTAAATAATATCTGAAGTTTGGGACATCGATCACGAGAACAAATAAAAACGATGGGAACAAGTGGGCATTTTGAAATCATTTCATTCAATTTTAGAACTTATATAATATCTGAAGTTTGGGCATCGACCACGAGAACAAATAATAACAATGACAGTTATATCCCACAGTTGACATCATGCGCAAAACAAGACGAAATTGAGCTTTCTGTCGAGCACACCAACTTCTCCTTCCACTATGATTAAAATATCTGTCACTACCTACCGGTCAATTATGATGAGTTTACCTCAAGCTCGTGTATTTATAGCTATCATATTACAATTCGTCTCGTGGGTGATGCCTCGCTCACAAACTCACTCACTTCTCTGGAACACCGAAGAAAAGTTGGCGATCCGGCTCTATTTTATAGATATTTTCAATTGGTCCTCCCTTGGCAGTCCCCGTGAGATTAACCCGTCGAGTTGAGGCTTCGCACCCCTTCGTGGTCACTTCGCAGACCTGCAGAACATCTCTTTCCAACGTTCATCCAACGAACAGCGAGGCACTGGAACACATTGCCAAGGGAGGTTTTCCCGGAGGCATATAACCTCCAGAAATTCAAGAACACCAATTCCTACCTTATTTCCCTTGGTTCTTACGATGTTCTCTGAACATTACAGGATACCCCTTTTCGTGAGAACCAGAACCTGAAATAAAAACATGATCTTTGCATAAAATACTATTTCGAATTATTCTTCTAATTTTTCAACCGGTTGATCCCAACGTCCTCGAACGAGGACGGCACTTTTTTTCGAATATCTGATGGTAGTTCGCAAAAATTCTTGTATGAGCATCGACTCTTAACTAATCCTTCCCTTTTTTTGCAGCTGCTGGTCGGCATCAAGGACACCGACGACCGCTTAGTGGCCGTCACTCTGCGCTCGCTGGCCGACCTCGTGGCGGTACTCGGCGCCGCCGCCGTAGTCGGCGGCAAAAGGGCGAAGCTCTTCACCGACGGCCGGCCAGTGCCCGCCCCCCGCCGAGGAACGACGACGAGGCGGGCCTCAGCAGTGGTGGAGGCGGTAGCAGGGGGCGGAGGGTCGGCTGGTGGGGAGGTGGCGGCGGTGGAAAGGAGATCAGGTAAGGGGTTGATCATTTTTCAGCAAGCATATACAGGGTGTCCCGAAATTACATAGAAAGATTTCAACAATATAGACCAGGGTCGATAAAATTAATAGTAGGATGAAACCCGTTGAGAAAGGACGAGAATATAACAAAAAGGGGGTGATTTTTTAGAGTAAAAAACGGTGTATATCGATTTCCGGCAAAGCCACAAGTTCTATGGAGAAAAATTGAATGACAAAGTTGTAGGTAATAAAGAGACCTACAACTTTTGTTATCACACGTTTTTCACAAAATCTAGAAATTCACGTGAAAAATTCAAATAATCAAGTTTTTGTTTTTTTTGTTATGCAAAAAAAATTCACACGAAATTTGGTGAAAAATTAGTTTTTTATGTCCTGAAGACACTGTTTTTTTTTTATTTGGAATATTTATTTTTTCACCTTATTTTGACTTAATATCGAAAAAACACCCTAATTTCTAATCGAAAATTCTCGCGTCAAAATATCAGCTTTTTGAAAATGCTCGGGGCGTTTTTTGTTCTTTGAAATCGCTTTTTTCTGATAATGTAAAAAAATATATACATCACTATAGTAGATGTTCTCAGAAATGCAAAGAAAAAAAAATCCAATCCGAATATTTTTTTTAATCACTGCACAATTTTGAGCTATTCAGTGAATTTTACACTTTAATTACATAAAGATTGCAAGGAACATGCGAAAATAGTTCTAAATGTTAGAGATTGGATTCAAAGGAAGTTAGTGATTTAGATGGAATTGTGGATGAAGGACATGATACATTAAAAAGGACCAATTCAGACTGAAAATAATATTCGATAGGAAGACGGTGATGGTCTTGAAGATTTCAAAGATCTACTAGAATCGGGAAGGTATGTCGAATCTAACGATGAAGAAATGCCACCGAAAAAACAAAAAGTAATGAATGAGTGATTAGAGTTCAAGATAAGATTTATATTTAGATAAGAATATATATGCATTTGAAAATATTATTATGAATAATAATGATCAGTATGAAGTATCTAAATTCAATAGTACGATTTACATTTCTATTCATATATTATGAAATTTTCTATGACATAGATACTCAATACTCAATATATTTCATGTCATTATACATAGGTATTTACACTCGTCAAAACAGTAGGAAACTATAGTAATCAGGTTAGCATATACATTTGTAAAAACAGGGAATTAAAATCTTCAATATTTATTTTGTCAAAATTATGAGCACAATGCAAGTTTGACTTTAGGCACAATATAGTGGAGCTACAATCCAATTATATAGTATAATTGAAATTTAGACTAAAACATTTGTTTATAAACAGAAAATATTAGAAAATATCAGAAAAAATTATTAAAATTTGTGTGTGAGGAATTCATCATATGAGTAAAAGCAATTTAGATACAAAATCTGCTCAACTTTATTCTTAAATTTATCTCGTTCCAAGTTCTTTATGAAATCTGGTAGAGTATTGAAAAATTTTATGGATAGATAGCCTGGGCCATCTTGACACCTTTTCAACCTATGATAAGCTGGGATGAGCAAGTTTTTTTGTCTTGTATCATAGTTGTGGACCCCACTCTGAATTTATCCTCATTGTCCTTCACATACATCAGATTTTCTAGTATGTAATGAGATGGTAAGGTAAGTATATTGAAATGTTTAAATGCTTGTCTGCAGTCCCCCCTGAAACTCAGACCCGCCATGATTCGAATAGCTCGCCTCTGTAACCCAAAAAATCTGGTCACGAGGGGAGTGACCCCAAACCAAGATACCATATGTCATTACAGAGTGGAATATAGCATGGTACGATGTTTTCATAACCTTTTCTGAGATATTCTCGGAAAGGTTTCGAAGGACAAAAAGTGCCCTGCTAAGCCTTGATGAAACCTGGTTGATTTGGTCATCCCATCTTAGAGTGGGGTCAATGTACACTCCAAGGAATCGAACACTCCACATTTTTATTCACGTTACTGGAGAGAACCAATCAGGGAGAAACCCAATTTCTCTGTTTTGTCTTCGTTCATGAGGAGCTTATTTGCGTTAAACCAGTCCTTCACTCTTGCCTGCATGGCTTCAAGCTCTACAATAGCCCGATCATCTGATTCCGCTGACATGGAGATGGTGGTGTCATCGGCAAAGAGTGTGTATTTTTCTCTAACACTGTTTAAAGGAAGATCATTCACATAGATTAGGAATAGAATCGGCCCCAGGACAGATCCTTGAGGCACACCTATGTTTACAACCCTCTCCTCAGAGTACACCCTTCCCCACCCTGACAGACTGGGAACTATTCTGTAGATAGGAATCGACAAGTTTAATACTATCTGAACTGAAATTGTAGCGAGCTAGCTTGCTCAGCAAGAGTTTATGGTTCACGCAGTCGAATGCCTTACTCAAGTCGCAGAAAAGGACAGCATTAAACTGGAGATTATCAAAAGAATCAGGAATACTAGCAATGAGATTTAATATGCCCAGTGTAGTACTCCTGCCCTCTCGAAAACCAGAGAGAAAAAAGATGTAATTAGAATTTAATAAATCAACTTTTTGACTGAAAAAAAATTGCAGCAATCACATTTTTGTATTGAAATCCTCCTTTAAATCCTATCTCTTATATTTAGAACAACTATTTTCGCATGTTTCTCACAATCTTCATGATTCATGGATTTGTAATATTTTTGTTTTTCAATGTGACATAGAAGTTTTTCAAGTAATTGAAGTGAACATTTTACAAAATAGCTCGAAATTTTACACATGGTAATTAAAAAAAATTCGGATTCGAGTTTTTTCTTTTCTTTGCATTTTCTGAGAACATTTACCATAGTAATGTATATATTTTCTTCGATATCAAGTCAATATAAGGTGAAAAAATAGATATTTCAAATCAAAAAAATTACAGTGTCTTTAGGACATGAAAAGGTAAGTTTTGACCAAATTTCGTGAAAAAAAAATTTTTTTGCATAAGAAATAAAAAATCAAAAACTTGATCATTTGAATTTTTCACATAAATTTTGAGGTTGTGTGAAAAAAACGTGATCGCAAAAGTTGTAGGTATCTTTATTACCAACAACTTTGCTATTCAACTTTTGTTCATAGGGCTCGTAGTTTTGCTGGAAATCAAGATAAACCGTTTTTTACCCTTGAAAACTCATCCCCTACCACTTCCCGACCTCAGATCGCCCGTAATTTATTTTCCCTTTCATCTTTGTTATATCTCTTTCTTTTTCAATGAGTTTCATTCTACTATGATTTCTCTTCACATTTTACCGTTTTCAAAGGCTTCAGCACTGGTCTAATAGTAAAAAAGTTCATATAAACATTATCCCAGAAATGCCCACATTACTTTTCATGCCCGATTTGGCGTAAATTTGATCAGGGGCGTGGGAAATAGGTCGGGCTAGGGGCATTCCATCCCCCAACTTTTTTTTGTATGCAATTTCCGGCAGTTCGACCGGTAAATATGAAAATATCAGTTTTACGTAAAAATGATACTCTTGTTTAGTTTCGATTGCACTCGCCATTTTCGAGCTGAATCGATTTTGAAATTAGTCTGATGCCTAACAACAAAAGTCCTTTTTCCTTAAAATAGGGTACCAGATTTTCCCAAAAATTATGATTCTATGAAAAATACCCATTTTTCAACATCTACTCGTGATTTTTGATTCAAACTATGAGAGGAACAATGAAAAGAATTGATCGAAAAACATTATGGTAGGTACCCTATTCAAAAAGCACTATTTTTATTACACAGCAGTCTTTAAAAATCAATTTATCTCGAAAATTGTTAGTGTTATCGAAACTTTTTAGGTAAAAATGATATTTTCATGTTTCCTGGTCAAACTGCCGAAAATTGCATTGACAAAAATGTTGGGGGAAGAAATGCCCATAGCCCCACCTATTTCCCACACACCTAATCACAATTTTGAAAAATTCTTAACATTTCCAAATCGGACATGAAAAGCAATATACATGTACAAAATTTCGTCATCTCATCGCAGAGGGTTCCGGAAATATTTACAAACACCATCATCTCGGGCAATTTTTTGGATGGCTTCAACTCCCCAGGGAGCCATTTCTGGGCTCATGTTTCTATGAACTTTTTTCGATATTTCTGTTCCTAGAATATGTAGTTGACATCTTTCTATGTAATTTCGGGACACCCTGTATACCGCAGGCCTTTAGACGCTCTCCAAAAACTACGGATAGACAGACAAATGCATAAAAATTCTGGAGATGTTAGATTGTTATTGTGATAATACAATATGAGATTATTTATATAATGGGGTTTGTCTCCAGCGTCAAATCGACAGCGGTGCGATTGTGATATATCTATAACTAGGGTCCCTTGATGGAAATTGACATTAAAGTCATCTTAACAGGGTACGGACAGATCCTCGTCCCCCCTCACTCTAGAGCGTTTGTGAAACAGCTATATAGTTCCATCCTTATTCAATTCTGGGGATAAACACTAGATTTTTGACATTCGTTGTTTTTTAGGTTATATTGAGGTCACTGGCGTATCATACGTGATTTCCATATGGAATTCCTGATTCAACTATACCAAGATATAGATGAACCAGCGGTTGACTGAATTGACTAAATGAATTCTGATTTCAAGCTGAGCAAGAGTTAATCTGTTAGCTGAATGAGCTGAGCTTTATGATTGAGAAATGGTGGAAACCTCGATATGGGGGTATCTGAATTACTGTACCTCCGTCATGTGTGCTGAATATATTTTCGGAAATCCAATTCGGAGAAGAATTCATGGAGTGACTAATATCACACTATGTATAAAACTTCGTCTGGGACGAAAAGTAGGCTGATAAAAAGTAATACGTGAAAAGTGCAGGAAAATAAAGAATAGAATATACTTATGATTTTTCCGTCTCCCTTAAATAAAAAGTCATCTTCGAATAATGTATTGAATTCTCAAATTTTGACGAAACATTCATTATCTCCTACCCCGAAAACCCCCAGATACCAATTTTGATAAAAACAAAACTCGTTCGCCATATGATCTTCCTCAACAAGTTAATACCCTCTGTACATACCTATTATTAGAATTTTGAATGATTTCTGCAGCGCCCATGGATGAGTCGTGACAGCAATGTCAGGGATGCCAGTAGACAAAATCAAAGTCTCTAGATCATTAAAAAAGAATGCAGATATTATGATCTGTCCGTACCCTGTAAAGATGACTTTAACGTCAATTTCCATCAAGGGACCCTATCTATAACTATCATGGATTACAAACAAACATAATAAATATGCGTACATCAAGCCGTGGCGACACAACCGATGTCATTTTAAAATTTTGCCGATATCAGTTTGCCGCTGCCGACACATATCCGCTGCTGACAGCAATGCCCGGCTATTTATCGCCTATTCTAGTTTGCTGGGCTAATGTGTTTAGGGCTAAACTGCAGTAAATGAAATAATACCGTGGTAACCGAGATAATGGGATGTTTCCATAATCAACTTTAGTGCAAACCTTTCGGTACAGACAGTAATTGGTATTTTATTATCAAACATCAGTCACTTAGTTGGGTCATTCTATTCAATGAATGTTAATTTTGCACTTATCATGCGATGTTTTTTTTTTCGAATTTTTTTTTGGTACTTATTTTTGTCTGAAAAACACGGATTTGATAATGAAAAGGTGAACAAATGTATTTGAAGGACTTTTATATACACAACTTTCTACCTTTCAAAAATAAAGTAATAAATCGTAGATGGAAAGTGTATTTGAAGCATGAAATAGGGAAAATGCTCAAAGTGGATTGACATGTTAATCAAATATAAAAACTCGAAGTTATTTTCATAGATGTTTATAAAATGAACAACGATGGTTTTACTTGAGCGAGACTTTATGCAGTGGACTGTAATTTTTGGAGATGAAATTTAAACCGGCACAAGAAAAGTAATAACGAGACTGCCACTCACCATGTGTCTCAGGAATACAGGAACTGTTGAAAACAGGATCTTCTGCCTAGCTAGGATCTTTCTTGTGTGGCACAAAACTCTTGATTTGTATAGTCAACAACGGAACTTTATATCACCATGATATTTAATTTAAAACAGTATGTTTTTTGAGTATTTTAATTGCGCGAGCGTACCGTACGAAATCTCGATCGGTTCTCTCCTTTTTCCTTCTTCGAGCCTCGCTACCAAGACTCGCAGTTTTTTGCTCAGGTTTTTGTTTCTGAGCACCCAGTGGCGGAGTTACAATCCTTGTGCCTGAGTATTATCAATATGCTAGTTTGCTAATTCAATATGTTTCACTTACACATTGATAGTTGATTATTAAATAAAATTAAAATTAGTTAAACGGACGAACCATACCGCCCACCAAAATAGAATATTTTAAAATTTCGATCCAAATCCAAATCAGCAAGATAATTATCCAGATATTGAGACAACCAGATAGCAAAAAAAAATAAGATTTTATTCAAATGGGAAAAAAAGAAAAAATAGAGAAAAATAAATTAATTACATGGGAGAGGACAGACTTTTGAAACTGATCTTTTGTATTCCCCATTAACAGTTTTGACAGTAACGATTTGAGTGATTCCATCGATTCCAGTGTGCAAATGCGTAACCCTACCGCGAGGCCATTTCAACGGAGAAGAAAGTTCATCTTTTAATGAGACAATCGTGCCAAGCTTTATTGGAGTTGATGGATCTGTCCAATTACTTCTTTGCATTAGCGTATGAAGATATTCGGCGTGCCATTTTTTCCAAAAATCTTGGTGTAAACGTTGAACGAGTTGCCAGCGTGACAATCGTCCTAGCTTAAGGTTACCTAGGTCAGGCTCTGGAACTGCATTGAGTGGTTCTAAAGTCAAAAAGTGACCCGGAGTCAAAACACCAAATATGTTCGGGTCAGAGCTTGAAGAGCATAACGGCCTTGAATTCAACACAGCTTCAAATTAAATCAAGGTTGTATTCAGCTCCTCGAAGGTAAGAAGCTGATCTCCAATGACACGTGTTAAATGGGTTTTCAAGGATTTAATATTTGATTCCCACAATCCACCAAAATTTGGTGAAAGGGGAAGATTCATGTGGAAGGAAATTCCTTCATTTTCGGCAGCAGTTTTCATGTGTTCTGCTAGTTGACGTGAAGCTCCTATGAAGTTGCGGAGACTTGGGGTTTGCTCGAAAGCATTTCAAACATTTGGAAATTACCTCACGAATAGTCTTCTTCGGAGAAAGAATCCAATACCTTTGGTGAAGTAAATTTTGCATTGTCTGGAGACCAGGGTGCAGATAAGTAGTATGGGTAAATTCTATAACCGAATGAGTGAGTCGAGTATTGGAAGGTAGAAGGACCGGGTGTCTTTGCTCATAGGGATTTGGTGAGTTGACTAAACGACCTCCTACTCTTAGGATTCCAGCATCATCCAGGAAGGGATTAAGCTTACGCATGGATTTGGGAAGTACTTTATTGGTCTTAAGACAATTTATTTCATGTGAAAACTCACTTTCTTGACTCAGCTTGATGAGTACAAGAAGAGAATTTTCCAGATCAGATTTTGTTAGCTGATCTGATCGTAGGGAAGTAGGAAATGGAGAATTTGCTGTGAATCGCAAAATGTAAGAGAGTATACGTTGAATTTTGGGTAGTGATGAAAATCGATCTGGGAGAGAGAGAATTAGATTTTCATCAATTTCAGTAGCTAATGTTACCGTACGACGTTCCTCCAAAGTTTTCGAAGCATCAGAGTTATAGAGCATTGGAGGCCATTCCTCATTTGGAAGGCATAGCCAAGTTGGTCCCGCCCACCATAAGCTATTGCTGACAAGTTCATGAGGTAGAAGTCCTCTTGAGGCTGGATCATCTGGGTTGTCCTCAGATTTGACGTGACACCATGAGGAAGGAGGTACCTTATCTTGGATGTGGGTGACCCTATTTGAGACGAAGGTTGTCCAATTATGCGGAGAGCTCTTTAACCATCAAGGACAATCGTAGAGTCAGTGTAGGCAGAGATGTATTTAATTTCCAGTTTGCCTGAAAAGATTCCTTGAATATAAGAAATTAGATCAGCAAGGAGCAAGGCTCCACACAACTCCAACTTTGGAATAGATATTCTCTTGAGAGGGGCAACGCGAGACTTGGAACAGATAAACTGAATGGAAATTCCAGCATTTGTGCAATTTCTGAGATACACAACCGCTGCATATCCACGTTCAGAGGCGTCACTGAAACCATGTATTTCGCAAGTTGCTGATACAGAAGAGGTTATACGACGAGGTATTTGAATAGTTGAGAAAGCACTCATTTCAGCCTTGAATCTAGACCAAAGATAAGATATATTTTCAGGAGTCGTGCTATCCCAATCAATATTCAAAGCCCATAAGTTTTGAATGAGGATTTTGAGAAAAAGTGTTGTAGGAGTGAGAAAACCCAGAGGGTCGAATACTCGAGCTAACTCGGAGAGAAGTACTCGTTATGGAACATGGTTTATCAAGTGGAGTAACGTGGTACCCAAATGCATCCAGCGTTGGGTGCCACTGGAGACCTAAAATCTTCAGAGTAGATGCACTGTCCTTATCAAATGATGTCGGATCCATTTGCAACATATCGGGTGATAAATTAATTATAATGGAGGGGTTGTTGCTTGCCCACTTTCGGAGCAGGAAACCTCCTTTGGCAAGTACCTGATTGAGGTCAGACTGCAGTTTGAGAGCATCATCGAGTGAATCGCAGCCTGAGACTACATCATCTACAAAAACATCGTTTTCTAGAATATTTGCTACCTGGGTACAATTGTTGCGGTACTCGTGGGCAAGCTGACGTATGGTCCTTATGGCAAGGAAACACGAAGAGTTAATACCGTAGGTGACGGTAGTGAGACGATAGTCTGTAATTGTATCTGTTTTAGAGAACCTCCAAAGGATTCTTTGATAGTCAGTGTGATTGGGAGAGACAAGAATTTGCCTATACATTTGCCGAACATCAGCTGTGAAACAAATAGCGTGCAATCTGAAACGCAGCAAAATGCTAACGATGTCAGGTTGCACTTTGGGACCTATCAGCAAGGTGTCATTCAGAGATAGATTGTTACTACATTTACTGGAACCGTCGAATACGACCCTAAGCTTAGTCGTTGAGCTGTCAGGCTTGAGCACACAATGATGGGGCAAATAATAGCTACAGTCACTTGATGATATATCTTGGATAGGCTCCATATGCTTGGACGAGAGATAATCTTTCATAAAATCTCGATATTGATCATAGAGGATGGGATTTTGCACCAATCTCCGTTCAAGAGCTAGAAAACGTCTGAGTGCTATGTCCCTAGAGTCAGGGAAGTGAGGTTCTGTATCCCGGAATGGCAAGGCTACCATAAATCGTCCATCACAATTTCGAGAAACAGTGTTCTGATAAATTGATTCGGCCTTCTGTTCATCTGGGGAAATGGACGTAGTGGCAGGGACCTGCTCAAGCTCCCAGAATTTCTTGATAAATTCTTCTAAGGATACTTGAATAGAGGCTACTAAGGAACTTGTTTCTAAAGATAAATTGAGCTTACCCATAGTTATCCAACCAAATAGAGTGTCGAAGGCTACAGGGTGATTGTTGGATATGTGTCGAGAGTTACCTTTAAAAACAGTGGCGAAGATATCTGCTCCTAGAAGCATATCGATGGGCCGAGAAATGTTAAATGCGGGATCAGCAAGATCGAGATTCAATAATTCAGAGAATTTTTCTTCAGAAATTGTAACTGAAGGCATGTTTGAACATATTTTGGGAAGAATGACGAAGTCCAGAGTGACAATCGGTTCAGGGTAATTTTTTGGTTTCAATGAGCAAGTAACGCCATGGGAAGCGTGAGAAGTGACTTGACCAACATCTTTTATTTCTAGGGATAAAGGTTTTCGTTTGAGGCCTAGTCTTGTACAGCACTTGTTAGATATAAAGTGGCTCTGGCTAGCACTATCTAGCAGAATTCTGACTGTTTGATAGCAACCTTGACTATCGCGCACCTCTACAGTAGCTGTAGAGAGAAGCACAGTATTGGGGCTCTCTGAGTGCAGATTGACAGCTAAGGCCTGAACCTTTGCCGATGCTTGTGACGAGTCATTGTCGAGTGAATGCGGAGCAGACTTGTTTTGATTGGTATTGATTCCACTTATTGGAACAGTGCTGGTGGCATTCGGAGAATATTGAAAATTTAATAGGGAGTGATGTCTCTTAGGGGTTGAGCAAAGCCTGCATACAATATTTGATGTGCAGTTTTGAGAAGTGTGTTTGATTCCAAGACAATTTGAACACCATTTTTTACAATGGTATATCTCTCTTCTGGAGATTTAGCTAAAAATATAACGCAATTATAAATCAAATGATCCTTCTTGCATAACTGACAATTGGTACCTTGACTTGAGTTTACAACAAACGAACTACTCCCAGTTTTGAAACCTTGATTTGAACTAGTCGAGGATTTATTTGCAAATTGATCAGGTTTCTTTGATGAGGTTGAGTTTGGAATATTGGAAAAAGATACTGTATCAAGTGTTGTGCACTGCTTGTTCAAAAATGATCTTAAGGTTTCGAAATATTTTCCATTCACGAGTGTAGAATGCTCCATTTCAAACCGAGTGGCGGTAGATGTATCTTATCTATCGAAGAGCATGTTGAATATTATAAAATCCCATTGATTTGTGGGATATCCCAAGTTTTACAACGCAGATATGTTCTCTGTGAATGTGTCTAAAGTATGTCTGAGAGACTGAGAATTATCATTACTAATTAGTCTTCGTATTTTGAATAGAGTGCCAGTGAGAAGTGGCTATAAGTCTTTTATGACTAGTTGCTGACGTGCAAACGTCCCCCACCAGTACCAGTAATCAATTAATGATATAAATATTTGATTTTTGACATTTGTCGAAATGACATAGGAAATAAATTCCTTGTGTTAGAAAACTGGGATTAAAATCGTGTCAGAAACTTGGAAAGGCGAACCCGTTAACAGAAAATCTTCGATGAAATCCATATTCTCGATTTAAATGCAGATTCCGCTAGTTATAGCATAAACAATGAAAGCAAGCGGTGTATGTTTGGTTGCCTATAAAACAATCGTGCATTAATAGACAAATCGTTCATTAATAGGGGTCATTAATGAACGATTTCATATACATTAAACTTAGTTGTTAATACGAGGTCGACGGAAAAAAAAATAATATCCCAGAATGTAAATAATTTTGTTTTCTTGACATAATAAGAGTAAGTCCATTAACAATGAACGAAATGTCGATATAATGTATCATTTTATAGGATTGGAATCTGGGAATAGGGGTGTAGACGAGTTACCTGAACGGCCTAGACCAGACGGCGAGGAAGGGGAAACGTCAACGGAAGAAATCGAGATGTCTCTGGGCGATGAAAATGTACGTAAAAACGAATCGAATTATATGTTAAATTCCAGTCACTGAATGAGGTAATATTATATGCCTATTTAACTATCCAATTTTGAAAAACAAAAAGGGGATGAAATGACTCATCAGAGACTATGAGTAGGCTCTGATCATTATTTTTTTTTTCAAATTTCAGCTGTAACGTCAGCGATTGTCAACTTTTTGAAGTGAAAATTTCTTTAGGCGCGTTCAGCACTTTTTTGGGTAAAGAGATACATTGAATTTCGCGTCCCGTTACCGAACGCTTTGGTCAAGTCACTGAATAGCAAAAAATCTGAAGGGTATCTCCCACACATATAAGAACGGCTGGAACAATTTTTATTTTAGATTTTTTGGATTTCTCTTAGTCCGGAATAGGATGAAAATTAATATTCGTGAAAATTAGGAAGTTCAAGATGGCGGATCCAATATGACGAATATTGTAATTATGGTCTGATTCCATTCAAAATTGATCTGGTTTCGGAGTCGGAGATTATGATTCCTTCGTCAAAATTAGGATATTCATGATGGCGGATCCAATATGGCGGACGAGTTTTGTAATTATGATCAGATTCCAGTCAAAATTCGTAACGGGGGGTTTTCGGGGTCGGAGATTATGATTCCTTTCTCAAAATTAGAAAATTCAATATGGTGGACGAGTTTTGTAATTATGATCCAATTCTATTGAACATTTGTATCTGAGGGTTTTCGGGGTCAGAGATTATGATTTCTTCGTCAAAATTAGGAAATTAAAGATAGCGGATTAAATATGGCGGACAAGTTCTGTAAATATGGTCCGATTCTTTACAAAATTTGTATCTATGGGGGTTTTTGGGGTCTCAGATTATGATTCTTTCGTCAAAATTAGAAAATTTAAGATGGCGGATCCAATATGGCAGACAAGTTTTGTAATTATGATCCGATTCTATTCAAAATTTGTATGTGGGGGTTTTCGGGGTCGCAGATTATGATTTCTTCGTCAAAATTGGGAGATTCAAGCGAACTGAAAAGGAATAGAAAAATATTAATCTAATAGCTCGACGATACAATTCACAAGTTACTTAGTTTTCACTTCTATCGACCGGCAGTCACCAAAGACTGCCTCTGCACTTCTTATTCAATGATGTATGACAAGTAGACTTTGACAAAAGTTGCAATAACAAGCATTCCACTCCGGCTGTGTAGGAAAAATCGCGCGTGTATCAAAGACCTTCAATATCCACTTATACTTCAGTATACTGAAGAGTGCACAAGAGCGCACGATTTAAATTTGCCGCCATTTTGTTTATACGAATTTTATGATGATTTTATTTGACAGTTTTCACGTACAGACCACGCGACTCAAGAATATGGAGAACGTTTGATAATTGTAAAAATTCAAGACTGTCGATTCATTTGGCGCATTATCGTGGCCGAAAACGTGGCGTAATTGGCCAACTGTTTTCGCAAAACTCTCACCATATTTGTAACGTGTTTGTACAATAATTAAACGTTGTTCGTTGGGATACTTCTCGATATTCTTGAATCGCGGGGTCTGTAGATAGATAGATAGATATTTATTCATGTTTCTTCACATTTGTGTTTACATTCGTCAACAAGTTTATAAAACATCAAGCACAAATTAGTCAGGCGGGGATGATATAGACATATTATACAGAAATTATTAATTAAAAATGTAAATTACAATATAGACAAATAATCACACAAAAAAGAAGAATATGAATTACAATCACAACTATATTATCCAAATCTTTATTCCGAGTAGTGAGAGAAGAAGTCTTGGTCTGAATAAAAACAATTTTCAGTGAAAACATCCCTCAAAGTTCTTCTGAATGTATTCAAAGACATATTATTTTCTTTGAGCTCTAATGGTAAACAGTTAAAGTATTTGTAGGATTTAAATAAATAAGATGACTGAGTGTGATGCAGTCTAAATCTTGGCAATCTCAGCAATGACCGAGATCTTGTGAGAAGATCATCATGAGTATCTCGCAGATTTGTGATCATGTTTTCTCAATTCAGAATTTCTTCCCACGTCCTATATGATGAATATCAATTTGTCATACATCCAAAAACATACACTATATATTTTGTTCTTGGTGTATGATAAATTGATATTGTGCAAAGAGATTCTGAATTGCAAAAACCTAATCACGAATCTGCGATTGAGGTCTATGAAAATAACAAGTTTCCATCGTTCAAGTTTGAACCCTCTGATTGGGTGAAATTATTGAAAAGGCATATCGTCAGATATAATTATGAACATAAAAAAATGGATATAAACCGGGTGTCCCAGTATACCTGTTCCAATGAATCATCTCAGCCATTTGGAAAAATGAAAATTCGAAAATTTAATGATCTCCAATTCGTTCAAGGAAGCTTTAACTGAGAACAACAACAATTGAAAGTCACTTCCGGTCAAACCGGACTTTACTTTTTTATTTCAAATAGCACCCTGTATATTTTTTACAATTTTTGATTTCTACTCAAAATTACCGTTCCAACGATGTATTTTGAATTGATTTGATGGAGAAAACGACAATTGAAATTTCAAATTGAACGAATTGCAGTAGGCTATGATATTTTTGTAATCTTGATTTCGACTTCAATAATAATTTCAAATTATCAGAATTGTAGTAAATTTTGTAATTTTCATCTTTCATCCGGTTTGACCGGAAGTGACTTTACTTTTTTATTTCAAATAGCACCCTGTATATTTTTTACAATTTTTTGATTTCTACTCAAAATTACCGTTCCAACGATGTATCGCACTTCGTATTTCAAATTTGATTTGATGGAGAAAACGACAATTGAAATTTCAAATTGAACGAATTGCAGTAGGCTACGATAATTTTGTAATCTTGATTTTGACTTCAATAATAATTTCAAATTATTAGAATTGTAGTAAATTATGTAATTTTCAGATTTTCATCTTTCGAAATGGCTGAGATAATCAATTGGAACAGGTATACTGGGACACCCGGTATATAACGACATACATTGAGAATTCGCATTCTCTATGAGATGAAAATATCAATTTTTTCTCGGTTTTTTTCAACAGAAAACAACTACTTTCCTGGCTATGTGCCACGACGAACATTGAATTACATCTATTGAACATACACGATAAGAATTTGAAAACAAAATCTTCTGAAGTAGAGATTTTGCATTCTCCTTCATATAAAGATATGCATATAATATCATTCTGAATATTCAACAGAAAACAACTACATTCCTGGCTATTTGTCACGTCGAACATTGAATTATATCTGTTGAACATCCAAAAAGAGAACATGAAAAATGAAAATCCTCTGAAATTGAGAATTGACATCATTTTTCAAATCGGATAAAATGATATGATGTATTATGATATAAAAAAATATAACTTACCAATATGTTCAGTATTGATATGAAAATTGGAGACTTTAACTGGGGAGGTGAATGATTTTTCTGAAAATTCGCAAGACACGTCAACGTTTAAATGTATTTACCTATATTTGGCAAGCAATATGGAGGATATAACCCTTCAGGGGTAACTGGAATCAACCCCAACATGTTTTTTTCAAATGCAACCCTATGGCTTGCGACCCCTCATTGTAAAGCTGGTTGAAAGAGGAATCCAGCGTACTTATCATTTCTCTGTTTGCGGTACCTTTGCGGGTCGCCTAAAATCAAAATATAATTTCAAAGTATGATATATTTTCAACGTATTCTCATCAAAATTTTGACTTTTAGTGACAGTGATTTAGGGCATCTCCACCAGTTTGCAATAACACTTCGTTACAATCTATGAATACGGCAATAAAACGAAATTTCTTTTTGCGGCTCTATAAAAACTCTGGAATATAATAGCAGATAGCAGTTGTGGCAAAAAATTGCCATCAATTGTTCAACACACATTTTGAGTGATTGTTACGATGAAAAAGAATGAATTTTAAAATTACATTCCAATTTTATGCAACCTCTAAACGTATGAAAAACTAAAATTTAAATAGTACGCTGGATTCCTCTTTTCACCAGCTTTCCAATGAGGGGTCACAAGCCTTAGTACATTTGAAAAAATCATTTTTAGGGTGGTTTCAGCTACCCCTAGAGGGATATATCCTCGATACTGCTTGCAAAAGGTAGGTAAATACATTGAATCGTTGACGTATGCCGGGAATTTTTAGAAAAAATATTCACCTTACCGCTAACAAATTTATTCCAGTTAAAGTCTACACACCAATTTTTTATTTTCATAATTATATTTTTGGGTGTATGACAAACTGATATTCATCATAGAAGGCGTGGAAAGAAATTCTGAATTGAGATTCTATCACGAATCTGTGATTAGAGGTCTATAAAAATGACAAGTTTTCATCGTTCGAGTTTGAACCTCTTGAAAGTGTTGAAAAGGAATATTCTCAGATAAGTTATGAACATAAAAAAATGGATATATGTATAAAGCAATGCATGTTCGACGTGGCAAATAGCCAGGAAAGTAGTTATTTTCTGTTGAATATTCAGAATGATATGTGCATATACATATTTTTGTCTGAAGGAGAATGCAAATTCTCAATTTCAGAAGATTTTATATTTTATTTTCAAACTCTTATCGTGTGTGTTCAATAGATATAATTCAATGTTCGTCGTGGCAAATAGCCAGGAAAGTAGTTGTTTTCTGTTGAAATGAGTTGAAAAATATACATGATGGAGGAAGGTTTGAAATCAATCTTGAAAAATACTTGCTCAGGACAATTTGAATGAAAAATATGTGGCATGATTTGATTACTTGAAATGAAATATAACTTCAATCTTTGAAAACTTTATTAATTCGTTTCCACTGAGTGGAATTCATCAGTTAACCCTTTATTATTTTTTTTATATGTATTCATGTATCCCTATCATAAACAGAAATGTTTCTTGCGGTAATAAAGACAATCACTCAATCAATATACAGAGTGGGCCGTTGAAAACGAAACAGAGGCTCTGTAGGTCGCCAAAACCGGATTATAAAAAAAATCTGAAACACGTCAACTATATTTTCGAGGGGGACATCGCTCTAAAATATTTTCAGCCCTGCGGCGTTGCCGCTTCTAGAGAAAAGAAGCAACAACTTTGTTATTTCAAATGGAACACCATGTATTTTATTGCATTTTTAGATTTTCCCCGAAGAGCTGATTTCATCAATGCATCACACTTGGGGTCTAGCTGTGATGGTTTCAGGGATATAAAGTGTTCAAAATCGAGATTTTTCAACTTTAGCATTTTTTTGTGTCGAAACTATTCATTATTGGTCAAAATGGCTTTCATGTCCCTATCACAACTTGTGATTCACTATCTACTAACATTTAATTGGAACAGATACAGGGTGATCAGAATTCTGAATCTTGAACCACCCTGTATTTGTTTCAAATAAATGTCAGTAGATAGTAATTCATAAGTTGAGACCAATAATGAATAGTTTCGACACAAAAAAATGGTAAAGTTGAAAAATCTCGATTTTGAACACTTTATACCTGAAACCATTACAGCTAGACCCCAAGTGTGATGCATTGATGAAATCAGCTCTCCGGGGAGAATCTAAAAATGCAATAAAATACATGGTGTTCCATTTGAAATACCAAAGTTGTTGCTTCTTTTCTGTAGAAGCGGCAACGCCGCAGGGCTGAAAATATTTTAGAATGATGTCCCCCTCGAAAATATAGTTGACGTGTTTCAGATTTTTTTTATAATCCGGTTTTGGCGACCTACAGAGCCTCTGTTTCGTTTTCAACGGCCCACTCTGTACAGGAAGCAACTAGATTCTAAATTTACTTGAAATAATATCTGCTTCAGAGACTTTGATAATTCCATCTCTTATTTGAATAGGTACCTGGTTATAAAAGACAAGGTTGATATTGCATGATTATTAGCATTTCTTTTACTTGTTATTTATTTCATAATTGTATGTATAGCATTATGTATTGTTTATGTATCCCTATTAAAAGCAACTGTTTCTTGGGGTAATGAAGACAATCAATCAATCAATAAACTAAAAAAGAGTTGATATTCTCATCACATAGAGAATGCGAATTCTCAATTTATTGTTTTATATATGTATATATATACAGTATGATGCAAATGTATGGAATAAATTCATTATTTCAGAAATGGGCGACATTTGAATAAATTCCAAAAACACGTGAGTTTTAATTTTTGAAGCCTCATCTCATGACATTCATATGAAAGATGTTACGTCACTGGTGTTGGAGTAATGACGTAATGGACGATTTTTTCAAATACAAACAGGGGTCATGTGACACCTCGTTTGAAAGGTCTACTGATCGTCTATCCAACAGTCAAAATTTTGCATAAGAATATTGCAATTAAAATGGATTATCATTTGGTTAACTGAATCTTGCTGAGGTCTGCTACTGAGTATTGAACTTCGAAGGGTCGTCTAGTTGAAAAAATACACAATGAAAAAAGTTCTGAACTCTAGTTTTGGATTTTTTTCGGGCGTCGTCTTGTTTTGAAATGAATTTATTCCATACATTTGCATCATACTGTATATATATCCATTTTTTTATGTTCATAATTTATCTGAGAATATTCCTTTTCAACACTTCCATAATAATATCTGAGAATATTCCTTTTCAATACACTATCATGTTCCTCATATGTTTAGGACATAGACAACTGGGAAGATTGGGACATGAACGAAGCAAACCAGACCGCCGCCCACCACCACCATCACCGCCCGATACCCAACGGCGACACCCGAGAATCGCCGCCGCTACCCGATTCTACCCGAACCGTTGCCGATCCCGCCCGCAAACCGCCGATGCCCGAAATCGAGGCGCTGGACATCAAACACCGCGTGGACGTCACCAAGAAAGAGGAGTTCGACTTCTTCCAGGTAGTGTTGCAATCGTTGAAAAGTTCGCTTGAAAAGTTGGTAAAATATCACGGAAAAGTTGAAAAGTTCGCTAGTACCTTGGAAAAGTTGGAGAAGTTGAACATTTTGTAATTTTAGTCCAACAGAGACAGTGTGAGTATCCAGCCACTGTTCAAATGATATCAGCGATATACAGTGTGGTCATTCAAGTGTGCAACATATGGGAATCTTTTTAATGAATTGCACAACCAAAATACAGATAGTGCCAAAAGTTGGTGCATGTTCGGTAATCATTTTAGGTGCACTTAGAATGGTTGCAAGTCAAACAGCATACAGGGTAGGTCAAAAAATATATGTATAAATTGCTCAAGAGTAAATTACCCTTATATCGGAAAATTCAGCAAAATGTTATTGGGAAAAGTTGTTTACAATTGAAATTCATGTCTAAATACCAAAACATGGCCTCCTAAGACATTTTTCAGTTTTTCAATTTTGTTCGTTAATAATTTCCCAATTTGTAATATTTTAAATACAAAATGTTCACATTAAATGGAAGTTTTTGAATATGCATATTATCATTAATGATGTTTCACCTTGTTAAAAATATGGTCTGCGAAATTTTAAAGTTGAGCTGAATATCGTTGCAACAAACATAAAGTTTGTGATTCCCAAAAAAATTAAAATCCAAGTTAATTGCACAAATATGCTCGAATTTGAACGAAGGTATGCTCAACTGATTTTGTTATGAAAGTTTTAAGGGTGAATATAAAAAAACCTGTCAGGCGTTGTCGGTCGAATTTCGCAACACCCTATATATTATATAGCCGATATATAATATATATCATAAATATTCATAATTACACAAAAAAATGGCAGAACTAGGCCGTCCGCGAACATAACGATACGGGAATTCCCCGCTATTCATTACCGAACCGTGTAAATCCCCGCGAAAGCCGCCGAACGTCGCCCGTACCTAAAATAACAGACTATAATACTTTGGAAGAAGTCCATGGTAACTCAAAGTGGAGTGGTGTAATTCATAGATGAAAAACCCAAAGTCATCTCCACAACTTTTATTGAAATGATCAAAGATCATCAATGGTACATGTTTCGGGCTTATATAGGCCCATCATCAGCCGATAAAATAGTTCAAAGTTCTAGAAAAAACCGGTATTGACTTAGGGTATAAATGCAATGATTGATTACTTACATGGAAGTGAAAAATGTTGAAATTCAAATAACGTGGACAGTAACTGAGGAAACAAAGGCAACTGCTCCATGATCTGGAATACAAACAGTTAAATAGATATGTAAAGGAAGTTCAGAATCGGAAGACTTACTGTTAATGTAAAATTGTGTTTTTAAAAAAGTAAAAATTTTTTTTTTAATCTTGATTTTTATTTTTATTTTTTTTTGTTGCCGTTTTGTTTTCCGATTCTGAACTTCCTTTACATATCTATATAACTGTTTGTATTCCGGTTTTTTCTAGAACTTTGAACTATTTTTACGGCTGATGATGGGCCTATATAAGCCCGAAACATGTACCATTGATGATCTTTGATCATTTCAATAAAAGTTGTGGAGATGACTTTGGGTTCTTCATCTATGGAAGACAATAATACGCTAGTTTGTTTATAACCCAGTTAATACCCCGATCGCTGATCGCTATCCCCGTCCCCGCGTTAGCTAAGCTAGTGAATTGTTTTAATTTATCAAGATGGTAAATGAGAAAAAAAATGGTGTGGAAATACTTCAAGGACGGAACTATAAAAAGTTGAGTCAGTATTTTATTTACATAATTTCCCCATAAGAACACATCACAATTGCAAGATGCAACTTCAAAATTACCATAAAGCTCAACTTTTCAAAGTTTTTCGAACTAGAGTCACTGGATGGTATTAGTTTGATAAGAGTTCGGACACAGCTGAACTTTTGTCCTTTTCTATTTTCTATAATACAATGGTTTAAGTGAATAAAAGAATAAGACATCTGCTCTTTGTCTTTTCAATTTCCCTAGTAGCGCCTGATTGTCAGATATGCGTTTAGAGGTTATATTTTCTGTCAAATCAATCATAGCCGTAGATGGCCAATGGAAATAGGGTACAAACACCCACTTAAATTCATACACTTCTAGCAGAACAACTGTTTTATGAATGAAGAATTCATGTAACAACATTTTAATATTAGAAAATATGCACATATGGATAAACTAATAGCTATTATTCCTTATTGTGTGTGAAACTGTACTCCAGTGATAAGTATAAAACATGAAGATATTATTATTAAATTAAAGGTAGGTATTCTCAATATACTGGAAGTAACATAAGTACGTACAAGTGAAGTATTACTGAGACAATTTTAATAAAGAAATAAAGTCTATATAAGCTTGTGACCGGAAATGCTTCATTTCAGAGATACAGGGTGTTGAAATACAGAGAACAAATCATGTTTCGGTGTAGATTTCATATTAAAAAAGGAGTTTATATTGACGAGACCTACCACATACTTGGTTTTGTAAAGTTCTCAGCAACTTCACATAGCGATAACCTCCAGCGTAATTGAGGCCCTTATAATAACTCCATTGATACATAAATAACTACTCACTTTCCACTTTTTTTTTTTTTTAATTCGGTCGGCACCAAAAACGCCATTCAATATAATATATCACGTTGTACTTAACTTCCTTTTCTTAGTTTCGTTTTCAAATTCTCAATTTCATCATGTAATTTTGTGATCAATTCCTCTTTTTCCATGATTATTTTGTTTTATATTTTGTGTGATGATGAAAATGGAATTTTGTGCTTGAAATCGTCTGCTATGTAAATTGATGGAACAGCAGATTCTCTCAAACAGATTTTAAAATTTTTTGTTTGAAAACGGGCCTAAAATATAGTTTCATTCTTATCAGATGCTGTTATAAGAAGTGAATTTTAATAAGTACCTCACAAATTTTGCTCGTTTTCAAATTGATTTTCCACCCAGGCCGTTTCATATCTTTCTTTCATAAGCGATGGTTGATATGTGTGATGGAAAATTGAATAAATGATATCCATTTATTTAGAATTGGCAAAATTCATTACACAGCAAGTGATTTTCATAACTGCTTTTTTCTCCAAGGTATAATTATGAAATGTTATTTCAATTCTGACGTTTATAAAATTCATTGTCAAATTCAAACAATTTTGAATGAAATAGCGCTGGACGACCATTGGCAAGGTGACGATTCCGATACGACGTCTGGTGGGCAAATTTGAACCAGTTTAGGACGTAATTCAAGGTCATGTTTGTTATTGTGTTCATTGTGTTTCATATTAAAATTTTATGAATACCATTCAACAAATTACGTTAATTTTCTCTTCTTGCTCCTCTTTAGTACAAGACATGAACTTTATATTAATTGCCTACTCAATTCTATATTATTTTATAAATTAGTATCAACAAATCTCTAATAATACGCGAAATCAACTGTGTTTGGTTGCTGGTTGAACTAGTGGAAGGTTCCAATGGAAAAATGTAGGACCTATAATGTCTTTTATTAATAATTCAATATGAATTTCTTGCACTTAAGAAGTCTTTTCTGATGAAAAATCAGTTCAGTTGAATGGAAAAAATGGATAAACGTTGAGAATCCAATATGATTTTGAAAACTGGATGTAGCTCCAACAAAAACTTCCTACCTTTTTTCACTTCATTGGTCCAATAATGATAACAATAAGGTAAATTTGTGATTCATTGATATATTTATTACTGATGAATAACTCTTATTTGCAGTGCCTGGAAGTAATATTGTTGAAGATAGGCCATTGATATTTGTATCTACTATTAAATCCACAGTAATGTCAGGGTGTCTTTGGTGTTGAATTATTTCTTGGTTTAGGCTTGTTAGAGCTGGTTGCTGCTGATTTCTATTGTATGGATCAAATGTACATGATTCTGATGGCTATAATATTTAGCACAAAATAGTCGAATAGGTTAACACATTGTTTAGGGATGGTTTTCAATATATTCACAGAAGGAAGTTCACTGTTGAAAAACTTTACTCCTGGTATCACCATTTGTGGTCTGTAGGATCCTTTTGCTTGAAGAGTGGAGTTATAGAGGTATGATGGTGAATATATCAGCTTCTGATGATTGTGATTTTTGATATCCCATAAAGCTGTCCCACAGAAATGCACTGGTTTGAAGACTATTTGGTCCATGATTCAGTCAGTAGGTAACAGTTATTTTCCTCACATCACGATGAAATAGTATGATCCAACAAATATAATTATGATTTCAGTAAAAAGTTCAACAATAAACACAAATAACACGATGAAATATTAAGAAGAAAATGTATGCAAATCTCGATAAATTTTGTAAACAAACAACACACTCTTTGCCGCCATCTTGTTTAAAAGCAGCGCCTCCAACAGTCGATCACCTTGCCAATAATGGTGCCCTTGTCACAATGCAAGGTGTGTAACTTAATAAATGAACATTCAAAAACCCTAACCGTTGTCATTTCTGTGTCCGAACTATAATCAACTAATACCATCCAGTGCCTCTATTTCGAACATTTCTTGAAAAGTTAATCGAACTTTTCAGCAATTTCAACTTTTTCGGAAAACTTGCAACCCTACTTTCAGGACATGGAGCCGGTGATAGCGCGCGCCGACAAGTTCTTGGTGGAGGCGGTTGGCCAGACGGTCGCCGGCGGCAAGTTGGCGTTGAACGTGGAGGAGGCGGGGGAGGAGGGGTGGATGGACGAGGATTGGGGGTGAGCCGGTGAGAAAATAAAAGGGGAAGGTTGAGTGGAAAGCTTCCGAGCCGATTGGACTCGGGAGGTATATGCGCAATATGTTACAGAAATAGCAGTGGAGACGCAATCATTGTAAGACCACTCTTTTGTACAGTGTGTCCAGTTTTCGATGCTTTTGCGTTATCATTGGAGATAAAACCTGACGGTTTTCGTGGTCCCGTGCCACTTTTTCATGTAACTCAAGATGGCCTAATCAGATTTTGCATAACTGTTTATGAGAGGGCGATTTTGAAAAATAATACGTCTTCAGCTCCTTCTATATCTACGCAGTTTCTCAGCGAAAATGTCAAATTGAAATCTCATCCCATAGAGAATTTTACTTAGAATCCAGTGGCGCCATCAACCTTTTTTTTTTCGGGGTATGGTTTTGGAGATACTACTCAAACTTATGATTTTTTTTAATGGAACCCCCATTATTTTATGAGCACATTAAATTCCTCATTTTTTTCCCTTCAAAATGTTACATAATTTTACAATATAAAATTTTCGAGAATGCTTAACAATTTTATATGGATTTTTCATATAGAGAAAGTTTCAATTGAAGGAATATTTCTTTCAATTTTTCCATGAAGTGGACAAGAACAATATCAACAGTAATTAACTAACAAAATACAAAACTTGGGTACCTGACAGCAATAAATAAATAGTGATAAAAAGTTCATAATGTTGAATAAGCACCTGATTGAATAGTGTGTGAGAGAAAATGGACAAAAATTTAAACAATTCAATGAATAAGTTACTGAATAATTTCGAAATTCAATTGTTTTAATGAATATTTAATCGGGTGCTTATTTTACATCATGAACTTTTTATTACTATTTATTTATTCATTGCTATCAGGTACCTGAGTTTTTTGTTTCGTTATTTAATTTAGGTTTGGTATCGTTTTTCTCCTCTTCATAGAAAAATCAAAGGAAATATTCCTTCAATTAGAACTTTTTTACATGAAAAATCCATATCTCACTATTAAAACTCAATGATTCAGTGATTTTTGAACATTTTTGACAATTCCATATCTATAATTATGTATCATTCTGAAGTGAAAAAATAAGGAATTTGATGAGCTTATAAAATACAGGGTGTTCCATTTCCATAAGTTTGAGTTGTATCTCCAAAATCATACCCCGAAAAAAAAACCTGAGTGCACCACTGGATTCTGGATGAAATCCTCTATGTGATAAGATCTCAATATGATATTTTCGCATGAGAAACTTTTTAGATATAGAGGGGGTCCAAAAAGTATAAATTTTCAAAATCGCCCTGTATCTCATAAACGGAAACAGTTGTACAAAATCTGATCAGGCTACCTTGAGTTTCGCAAAAAAATTGGCACAAGACCGTGAAAATCGCAAGATTTTAGCAGATATATCACGCAAAACCATCGTAAACTGGACACACTGTTACAGGGTGATTCAAACTTTTCCCCCCTTGGCTTATAACAGGAAAAATCAAAACTGCGAATGCAAATTTGGCAGAGGCCATTTTTCAAAGCTTCAAAATGGCGGAAATTGCGTGAGAAAAATTATTTTTCCCACAAAGTTCATTTCTATCTTCATTTGGTTGATAGCTATGGGACTCTAAAGTTGGCATTCTCAAATATTTTTCTCAACTGAACCGACCCCGCCGTAATAAAAATAAAGTCGGCCGGGAACGAATTGTTTTGTAAAATGAATTGGGGTACATTTTGCATTCATAATAAAACCGATTAAACCTAAAACCCAGCCCAGAACCCGGCCGACATGATTTTCATTACGGCGGGTTCAGTTGAGATTCATTTGAAACTGCCAACTTCAGAGTATCATAGCTTTCAAACAAATAAACATTGAAATAACTTTTTTAATGAAAGTTGTTCAACAAAATGTTCTTTCAGAATAAGGAAAAAAATGGTAACTTTGTGGAAATAGTTATTTATGTACAGGGTGATTCACCATAAATGTCCCCCCCTCTAGCTCACTTATTTATGAACCGATTTAAAAATTTGAAAATTTTTTTTTTCCCGTTGCATCAGAAAATACAGGGTGCTCGGACCAAACGATCTACAGATTAGGTACTACTTGATTTTTCTCCAATGGAACACCCTGTATTTCATTGTATTTTTACATTCTCCCAGAAGAGCTGATTTCATCAATGCATCACACTTGGGGTCTAGCGGAAATGATTACAGAGATATAGGGTGTTCAAAATCGAAAATTTTCAACTTTAGGATTTTTTTGTGTCGAAACTATTCATCATTGGTCAAAACGGCTTTCATGTCCCTATCTCAACTTTTGATTTACTATCTACTGCCATTCAATTAGAACATATACAGTGTGATTCAAGATTCAGAATTCTGATCACCCTGTATCTGTTCCAATTATTAAATGTCAGTAGATAGTGAATCAAAAGTTGGGATACGGGCACGAAAGCCATTTTGACCGATAATGAATAGTTTCGTCACAAAAAAATCCTAAAGTTGAAAAATCTCGATTTTGAACACCCTATATCTCTGTAATCATTTTCGCTAGACCCCAAATGTGATGCATTGATGAAATCAGCTCTTCAGGGAGAATCTAAGAATACAACGAGAAATGGGGTGTTCCATTAAAAAAAATCAAAAAGTGCCCTGTAGATCGTTTGTTCCGAGCACCTTGTATTTTCTGATGTAGTGGAAAAAAACTTTATCGAAAATCATTTTAGATGATATTTAAAATTTTGTAATCGGTTCAAAAATAACTGAGCTAGGGGGGGGACATTTATGGCGAATCACCCTGTACCAAGGACGAAACACTCTATTATAGTCCAGTTTACAAATTGAAAGCTGATGCCTTAGGTGAGAATAGCAATCAGGCGAGACAAGAGACAGTTTTTCGCCAATGTGCATATTACATAATTATGTTCGTCGACCTCAAACACTTATATCCACACCAAGGTCCTATGCACGCGTGAAATCTATGGGATTTAGTGAATAATTGATTTGACAACAGCAAATGACAGTTGTTGTTAACTCACTCTCCGCGCTGACCTGGGTTGCCAGATCGATTTTTATTCCATCAGTGTATACCTTGTGAAACATTCTGTGGATTTCAATAGATCTGTTTAACATCTATTTTATGCTATAAAAATTCCAAGAAAGGATAATGGAATAAACATTATGTATAGGGTGATCAGTTAAGGGTAGCGAGCGGCCATATCTCATTAGATATTAGTCGTATAGATTTAAGAAAAAAAATCATGATAAAAGTCGCCAAGAGAAATTGCTGGAAATTATTTTCGAGTTTGTCAAACGTCCGGTAGAGGACGTAACAACCAACACCAAGTAGAAAAATGGGATTTTTATAGAATTTTGTCTCATGAAAGTATGTCGATGATATCATTTTCATATTTACTGACCATTTCCCTACATTCTTTGTCAAAAACGTTTATCAAAATAAAGCGGTAGGGGAAGTTCAATTGTTTTTTCAAACAAACCAAGATTTTCCCCGTTTATTTCGACCGATTTCAGCAAACCTAGGGTAATATGAAAGAGCATAATTTGCCCTACAAAACGATTATTTGGCAAATTTTTGAGTTCTTTTCAGAAAAATCAAATGTAATGGTATATAAATTGTACAAGTCACTATTATAGTGATGCACAGGAAATATAAACTCGGAGACAAGTAACGATGAAAGTATTTATCAACTTTTTATGACAATCTAAAATCTCAATCTGACATCCCAGTCAGTTCCACTAAAAAACCTTCTTATACTGAACGATTTCAATCAATCAATCAATCAACTTTAATAATCCCAAGAAACAACATTTGTTTATAGCAGGGAACATAGTGAATACATAAATATATTTGACAAAACAAAATAAAGAAGACAGTAAAATAAGACTCACACTCAAAAAAAATCTTCTTTTTTTCAAGTTCAAATGAAAATGATCCTCAATTGACTCAGCTGTTAGGTACACAATTGAAAACTATAGTAGTTGTACAAGAAAACTATAAAAATGAGATAAGATGTCAATATTACAGGAGTAGATGTTTCTTGAATTCTCTTTTAAATTTTTCAATCCTATTAATCAGCTTCAAGTTATTTGGTAGTGAATTGTATTGTATCATTCCATTGTGATAGATGGATTTTTTACCAATATCTGATTTAATTTTCTTGACAGAAAAATGATCTGCTTGTCTGGTTGTATGGTTGTGGTGATTACTATTGACTTGGAAAATCAAATTTGAATGCTTTTGACAATGTTTAACTGAATGAATGAACGACATTAATTTGAATTTATATAGTGAATCTATATCTCGATCAACATTTTAACCGTTACATTCTCCAACCTCCAACCAAAGTAGAGCATTGACAGGGCGATTGAAGGTCCCATTTGCTGTTTTCGCTTCTACGCTCCTGATT
This sequence comes from Phaedon cochleariae, assembly GCA_918026855.4. Lineage (NCBI taxonomy): Eukaryota > Metazoa > Arthropoda > Insecta > Coleoptera > Chrysomelidae > Phaedon > Phaedon cochleariae. The sequence continues at coordinate 51,932,606 of OU896713.1, read as the reverse complement.
TGTCCATCTTTAGAAGGAAATATTTTCGTTACTCTTGCAAGTTTCCAATTAGATTTAGCATCAGCGTTGGGAAATGCTACGACATCTCCTATTTGAATAGATTTCGACTTTCCGTGCCATTTCGATCTTCTTTGTAGAGATGGAAGAAACTCCTTTGTCCATCGTACCCAAAATCTATTTGTCATCATTTGAGCTATTTTCCATTGCTTCCGTCCATACTCATCACCAGCTCTATACACTCCAGGGATGTTGTCGATATTTGGAGTTCCAATTAAGAAATGCATGGGTGTTGAAGCACAGAGATCGCTTTGATCTGAGGAAACGTAACTTATCGGCCTGGAATTAACTATACTTTCAACTTCCAACAGAATAGTATAAAGCAGTTCCTCTGACGGGCGTTGCTCTTTCAAAATTATATATAAAACCTTCTTCGTTGCTTTTACCATCCTTTCCCATACTCCTCCTGTATGAGGTGCCCCTGGAGTATTGAATACCCATTTTATCTTCTTCATTCCTAAGGAGTCGATCATTTTCTCTTGCGACATCTCAGACAAATACTTTTTCATTTCAGTTTCTGCCCCTACAAAATTGGTACCATTATCTGAATGTATTTCCAGAGGTTGTCCTCTTCTGGAAATCATTCTCTTGATAGCCATCAATGCGGAATCACTTGATAGAGAATTAGCTATCTCGAGATGAATTGCCCTCGTATTTAAACACGTAAACAATGCTCCATACCTCTTTTCGGAACTTCTTTTAACTTTAACTATCAATGGACCAAAATAATCAAGCCCACAATAGCTAAACGGTCTAGTATAGCCTCTCAACCGATATTCAGGTAATGGTGCCATCTCAGGCTGTAAAGGCTTAGCTCGTTTTATTTTGCAGTACTGACATTTATGGATGATACTTCTTACACACTGACGCATTCCAATAATCCAAAATTTTTGTTTCAAATTATTTATGACAGTTTCTTGACCAATATGTTTGACTGTCTCGTGGTACCATTTTACTAATAGCATAACAACTCTCGATTTCTTACCTGAGGGTAAAATAATTGGGTATTTAGCATCATACTCTAAGTTGGCATATTTGATTCTACTGTCCATTCTAAGAACTCCTCTTTCATCTAGAAATGGTGAAAGCTGATGAATCGAAGAATTCCTTTCAATTGGATTTTTATCATTTAAAGCTTTTATTTCTTCTCCAAAAAAATTCTTCTGCACATGTTTCCACAACAAATTTTCTGTTTCTTCTATTTCTTCAGTAGTAAGCTGTCCTTTATTCTTATTGTTCCTGTTTTTCACGTTGTAAATAAAACGGTTCACCCATGCTGTAGAACGGACTAGTCGTACCCAATTGGAAAATCTTGATACATCTGCTAAAACATAAGTCGAATCATTTTGAACGATTGTATATATATATTCTGATGGTTTTGGTTCAATATTTTCTCCATATTTTATGCACCATTCTCCTGGTTTCTTGAGAAATTCGGGACCATCCAACCAAGTATTTCCAACAGAGAAATCTACTTCACTCGATTCTTTGGTAGCTAAGTCTGCCGGATTAAATTCTGATGGCACCCATTTCCAATTGTCAATGTTCGATAATTCAGTTATTTCTGCTACTCTGTGAGCTTCATACGGTATCAACCTGCAAGATTCAGATTTCAACCAACTCAATACAACATCTGAATCAGTCCACCAAAATGTCTCAATTATGCGGTAAGTAGATTCTTGAATAATTGATTTCCCTAATCGAGCCAAGGTGGCTGCTATGGCGAAATCAGACGCATCTGTTTCTACAACAAGAAGTTCATCTTCTTTGATAGTCCATAAGAGTGATTTAGCTATATCCTCTTTGATGTTTTCAAAATCGTTGATTACATTTTGTGGTAGAGGAAATGTTTTGCAATCAATAAGACTTCTAACTTTGTCTGAAAACTTTTGAATCCATTTGGAATTGGACGGAAGCAATGGAAAATAGCTCAAATGATGACAAATAGATTTTGGGTACGATGGACAAAGGAGTTTCTTCCATCTCTACAAAGAAGATCGAAATGCGTTTGAGATATGCGTCAACTGTACCTTCTCTAGGGTCAGTTATCTTCCTTCCGACCGATACAATGAAGTGCCGAACTGCCCTAGGCATTTGTGAGTTCATGCCACGGATCATCTTCATCCAAGCGTAAGGATCCCGTGACCGCAATGTTTCTTCGACTATTTTTTGTGTTAAATCATCTTGCTCTAACTCACAATCACTCAATTCTTCCTCTACTGCCTGTAGGGCTTTCAATTCCTCCTCATCTTTGGCATACACCTTGGTCACTTTGAAAGTATGTGAGTATACATATGCGACGCATGCGGAATTCTGTAACATGTCCATGGACTGCGAGTCACATATGTGACGCGCATTCATAGACCTTTGGGATCTTAACAGACATCCTATCAAATGTATGAATTCAAAAAAGTGTGGATTGGCGGCTGCCGAATATTTGGACTTATTGACAAGACCGAGGTCAACTTGATAGGGAAAATATGAGTACTGATCACATAGTTCTTCGTTCTCCTTCATCATGGAGTCTATCTCATCTCCGATTTTGTTGAGAAAGACCCACTCGAATAAGTCAGACAAGTTGTCTAAGCCTAATAAGTCCATTATATATCCCAAGGACATCAAGGCAGCACAATCCTTATACCTTGACCCTGTCGTTCCGATGCGCATGTTGGATAGATGATGATTTGGGAATCGGTGGAAGAACATATCGGCTGCAGCAACTAATGTGCAGTATGTCCGGTTATTCTCCCAGGACTGGTAAATACTGACTGCCTCCGTCATGTCCGTCGCTGCCGCACTTACTGACTTCATCTGAGTCGTAATGCGTTGTGCTATCTGCGACTTATAATCTGCCGCTTTAGCCCTCACGCATCTGTAGATCCCCAAAACATAGATGGCCATCCAGGGGTCGTCGGTTTGTCTGACTTGTTCGGTTTTTGGGTATTCCAAGATGTTTTGTACTTGCCGAACTGTTAACAGACTGAGCGGAGTCACGTTAGCATCCTTAGGTGCGATATCCACCCCATACGACTTCCAAGTCTCTGTGTTCTGACACACAATGGTCTCAAAGTAGTAATATAAGAAGGATGCCGCCAGGTCCAACGGGATATTCTGGTCCGTTATTGCCTTCTTAAGACATTCACGAGCCTCTTTCAGGTTATTAATAGTCAAAGTAATGGACAAAACAGGCTTTCTCTCTGGATTCGCCAGCTGGTTATTTCTTGACTGTAACTCAAAGGACCAATTGTACAAGTCACTATTATAGTGATGCACAGGAAATATAAACTCGGAGACAAGTAACGATGAAAGTATTTATTAACTTTTTATGACAATCTAAAATCTCAATCTGACATCCCAGTCAGTTCCACTAAAAAACCTTCTTATACTGAACGATTTGATCTCGATCAACATTTTAACCGTTACATAAATTTTTATATGTTTTGAAAGAGGATAAATTTCTCTATAATTTAATGAAAATAATTTATCATCTTCCTTTTTTTGAATCGTTGATATTGACCATAATATAATTTTATTACATTAAAAAATGCCACGCCACTGTTTTTTATAAAAATAAAAATCAGTTTTGAAATCTCTCATTAGTTGCTAACAAAAATAACCTCTTGACTTTTTTTCGTTAGACAAACGGTTTTGGATTGAAAAAATAAAATAGGTTTACATACTGGTTCAAAATTATTTTAGATATGGGCGCCCCATGTAAACCTACTGTACTTTCAGTAAACAGAAAAGTAACCTATTTTCAACAAAATAGAAACAAACCACATCAAGAATTCTCATACAAAAATAATCATATTCCTAATTCTCAATTCAAAAATACTCACAAATATCATAATAAACAGTTACATAGGTATAAGATTTGATGAGTATTCAAAAAACAGGAACAAATTGTGAAAATTAACAACAAACAAAACAAATAAAAAAATTGAACGTAAAAACAAACTGTTATAACAGAGGTATATACACAATAGAATTTGATCTGAATCAGATAAAGTATTGTCATTTTTTGGTTTATACATATCATTAGTACCTATATGTACATTTATTACTTATTTTGTAAAATTAATTTAAACAGAGCGTGCTGAAATATCATGCAATTTATAAGTGTATGTGATTAACTGAAGATTGATAATACTATAGGTAATAGTAATAATAATAGGTGTCGAAATATTCTTCAGTAGATTATGAAATGTTTCAGTAGATCAGTAGATCAATATACAAATCAGGAGATTCCTGAAAATTCAGTAGAACCGGCAACCCTGCAGCGGACGAAAAGTTAGTGTCTGTGGATGAAAAGTACTTGCCTTCGGAAATAGTCGGTTCTTCGTTCGGAAATCAGATCATGAAATGTGATTTTCAATATAGGTCGACAAAAAACATATTTTGTCTACAGTTACCATTTTGAAAAATTGCCGAAGTTATCCAGATGTATTTCAAAATTACTGTAATTACCAAATTCATCAGAAGTTCTTGAAAGTACTGAAGAAATTCACTAATTATTGTTCTAAATTCTTATAATTATTGAAATTACTGGAGCTATTCACCTCATACCTGAAATTATTTGATGAGAACCAATGAAAATCGAATACGTCAAGCAATGAGAATGCTCCAAAATGTAGCGGGATTTCAATTTCGAAGTTGTGCACATTGAAGAACATCGTCTATGGGTTATTTTTTATTTCTCCTTGAGCGAGGATTTTTGCAGTGGGTAGGTGAAAATATAAAAATACAATGAATATATGAAAAAAAATGGTAACTTTGTGAAAAAAAAATTTCCCGACGTCATTTCTGCCACTTTGAAAAGTGTTGAAAGATGTTAAATAAGAAACATTTAACCTTACATACAGCTATTCGAGTCCCCTCTGCCGAATTTGCGCCTGCCTTTATCCTTTTCTTGTCATAAGCCAAAGGCGGGAAGTTTGAATCACCCTGTACATGTGACAACGAAATCATTGGCCAGGGCGTCATTCAGTTGTTTTTAATGTTGGACATTTGGATCGAAGATTCAACTCCTTAAAACCCATATTTTCCATAAAAAACCGGTTGGATAACACTACCGGAATTACCGGAAATAGACCTAGGTCGAGAATATTGAATGGAATCCTGTAGATATTTTCATGCCATTCGATAAAGCAACAAATTTTCTCTTCAATGACGTGTCACAAGAGGACATTTCAGGTTTCATTCGACATTCTCGACGTAGGCCTATTTCTAGTAAAACCGGAAGTGATATCCCAATTGGTTTTTATAGAAAATATGGGATTCGAGGAATTGAATCGTATTCCAAATGTCAAATGTCTAACATAAAAAACGCTCTGGCCGATGATTTCGTTGTCACTCCGTATTTTGTTTGAAGAGGGTATAGTTTCTTGTTGAATGAGGATGTGTTGGGGGCCATCATAAATGTTTTTTAGTATTTATGAGATATCATTCGATAGGGTAACACAGTGTCATCCTTACAATATCTTGAACGTTTTTGTATGTGTCTATTTCTGGAACACCATGTATATTGTTCTATTCGGAAGTTTTTGGAATTTGAAATAAAAATCAAACTAGATATAAACCTCATTTTTATTTCGATCAATAACAGACCTGAACATTTTCGTAACAGATGTTTCAGTTTTAATTTCGATGTAATAACCTGTAATGTACCTATTTTTTATTATAATACTGATAACATTTCATATTGGCATTCAAAAAGTGGATGAAAACTGATAAGTAATAACCACATTTGTCACCATTTTCAAACGATTCGTTCACATATCCCATACAAGGACGAAAACGAAGTAAGGTATTTTCGGTGTTTTTCGAGTTACAAGTGAACCATCCACGATGGAAAACGATTTTATTAGGCCTGCTCGTTTGTGTTTGCTCTACCTGCTGAGCTTGATTTTTTTCTATGACTTTCTCTGTTACATTATCCCATGAACAGAGACAACTATGAGAAAAAAATCTACTTTGGCAAGTTCAGCAATACAAACGAACAGGCCTAAACATTCAAATTGTAGACAGATTAAAAAAGTACCTATAAAAGTATTAACATGTCGAATAGTGAAGAATTATCTTGTACACCATCAAAAATGTCTTTTTAAGTTAAAGTGTCTGAAACTTTAGTTCCCACGAAATAATATATAATAGGTATGTGAAACTTGATGAAAAACATTGGAAATCGTTGCAAAGAAGAGTTTCGAACCTTGAGCATGACTCACAATATGATAATTTAAAAACAACACTTCCGATAAATCCTTCCTTAAAACCCGCTCCCGTACGTCCCGTCCCAACTGACGTACCGCTCCAAATCCGCCGGCGACACGCTCGACCTCACTCTTCCCAACGCTCCCTCAAAGTCCCTCATCTCCAGCGGCCTCACGTCGTCGGCCCTCACGCGCTCGATGAGCGCCGCGTCGATCGACCGAATGGGGCCGAGCGACGCCTCAGCGCACACGTTGCGCAGATCGGCGCCCGAATAGCCGGCAGACAGCGAGGCGATCTTTTCCAGGTCGGAGACAGTGAGGCTGTGGCGCTCCTTCGCCATCAGGCGAGTCACCAGCTGCAACCGAGCCTGGGCGGGACAGAAAGAATTATGATTACAATAGTGTTCTTCTCGAACATTTCTGAAATTCAACACGAAAAAGGAAGAGAAATAGATAAGCGAGACATAAAGAAAGATAGAGCGCGAGATGAAGAGAAAGACAGTCAGAGAGAGAGAGAGAGCGACGACTCGACGCACGAGTAGCGCAGATCGGCGCCCGAATAGCCGGCAGACAGCGAGGCGATCTTTTCCAGGTCGGAGACAGTGAGGCTGTGGCGCTCCTTCGCCATCAGGCGAGTCACCAGCTGCAACCGAGCCTGGGCGGGGCAGAAAGAATTATGAATACAATAGTGTTCGTCTCGAACATTTCTGAAATTCAACACGAAAAAGGGAGATAAATAGATAAGCGAGACATGAAGAAAGATAGAGCGCGAGATGAAGAGAAAGACAGTCAGAGAGAGAGAGAGAGAGCGACGACTCGACGCACGAGTAGCGCAGATCGGCGCCCGAATAGCCGGCAGACAGCGAGGCGATCTTTTCCAGGTCGGAGACAGTGAGGCTGTGGCGCTCCTTCGCCATCAGGCGAGTCACCAGCTGCAACCGAGCCTGGGCGGGGCAGAAAGAATTATGAATACAATAGTGTTCGTCTCGAACATTTCTGAAATTCAACACGAAAAAGGGAGAGAAATAGATAAGCGAGACATGAAGAAAGATAGAGCGCGAGATGAAGAGAAAGACAGTCAGAGAGAGAGCGACGACTCGGCGCACGAGTTGCGCAGATCGGCGCCCGAATAGCCGGCAGACAGCGAGGCGATCTTTTCCAGGTCGGAGACAGTGAGGCTGTGGCGCTCCTTCGCCATTAGGCGAGTCACCAGCTGCAACCGAGCCTGGGCGGGGCAGAGAAAATTAGGAATAGAATGGAGTGTTAATCTCGAACATTACTGAAAGTCAACACGAAAGAAATAGAGAGAGGTAGAGAAAGAAAAGAGTGAGAGGAGAGCAAGTGAAGGGATCGAAAGTGAAGATAAGGTAGTAGACAAAACAAGTGAGGTACGTAGTTTTTGAAAGGTATCAGATTAGTATAAAGGTCAGATAATTTATACGACGTTATAAAAGCAGATGATATTTTATCATTGCTCATGTAAGATGGAAGTTGAGGCCATGGCACCATATCATGAGCATATTTTTATATTGAAACTATCATTGGGCACCAATGATGTGTATACGACGCTATGAGAACTGGAGATTTTTCGTACAAACTACGTACTTAGCCGTACCTAGTTTATTGGCAAAAATAAAGACAGTAGAGTGAGCTAGGTACGTAGTTTATGGAAAAAAAAATCAAGACAGTCGAGTGTGCTTTTTTCACTTTCTTTTGTTTTTTCTAGGAACTTGTAAATTTTTTAGTTTTTTCATCGTATCTCCCGAACTATTGAATTCAAAGAAAAATGTTATAGGGATTTTTTGTAGATTCAATCAAAAGGAATAATTTTGGTTCTATAACATTTTCAGATATTTTCAGTTGTTTTCGAGATATTTGGAATTATCTGAGAATAAAATTTTCAACACTTTTGTTCCATCTTCCAATCAACAAAATGAAAAAATATTTCATGGTTCAGTGGAAGTCGATGAGCTTCATCTATCGATAATCTATGTTTTTCAATATATCTTCATAGTACCCTATGGGTCGTTAAAATTTTTTTTTTCATATTTTTCACTTTATTTCCTGTACTATTAGGTTTACAGAAAAAATTATGGAAAATAATTTGTAGGAAATGTCCCAGTAGATAACTTTGCACTCCTGATAATTTTCGATTTTTCCATTTGTTTTCGATATATATTGAATTGAAAGGATTTCAAATTTTGATGTTTGGATTTTCATTTGTTTTTCCATTTTCCGATGGATGCACGAAAAAATGGTTGAATAATAATTTGTTGCGTCATCAAAGAGGCATACGGTGCATTTTTTAAATTTGGATTTAGTCTATTTGTTCAGGAGATATATCGTTTTAAAGCGAACCGTGTATTTCGGAAAATCTCCTTGAAAAACCCACTTGGAATTTTCCGACCCTGCTCAATTTCAATAGGCTTCGTCTCTCCCTGATAGAGTTTTTTTTTTCACAAAAAATGAAATCGATCGGACCACTTTTGCGATTTGTAGAGTGGTTACAAGAAACTTCCGGTGAAAAATCGAAAAAACCCGGAAAAACCACCTTAGAGTTTTCCGATTTCCTTCATATTTTAATGACATAATATTGTTTTGAGTACAATAAGATGGCGAAATTTCAAGTCGATATGTCAAAGGGTTCCGGAGATATATCGATTTATGATTAACACAGAGTACAGACAGACAGACCACACACAAAAACCAAAGTTGCTCAAAATTCGATGGGGATCATTTTCTCCAAAGTAACTATACCTCTTTCTCGCTTAGTTTCCGAGATAGCATTTTTGGCAAGGCCGTAGTATACTCCACTATGTATAGCGTCGTATAATGAAAGGCAGAGGAGGGAGAGAGTAGGAGAGTAATTTGCAAGCTGGAGAGAGAGAGAGAGGGAAAGAGAGAGAGAGAACAGAAAAAGCAAGAAAAGAACGGAAAAGGAGAAAGGAAACATAAAAGAAATAGGAAAGAAAGAGAAGAGGAAAAAAGAGCAGATTTAAAGTCAATCATAAACAATACCTGGTCAGGACAATTTGATTGATAAATATTTGGCATGATTCAATTACTCAGAATTGAAATGTTATAACTTTCATCTCAAGAAAAATAACGAATTTGTTTCCACTGGGTGGAATTCTTTAGTTAACCTTTCAACATTATTATTATTTTTATATGTGTTCATGTATCCCTATTATAAACAGATATGTTTTTTGGGGTAATAAAAACAATCGATCAATCAATAGAGGTGAAGGAAAATTTTGTCTGCAGCTGATTGCTGATGCATTCACCACATGTAGACCCCATGAATTGTCAACATAAAATTGACGTTACGATAAAACAACTTTCTGTAGGTTCTGATGTAATTCATTGGCCAGCTGAACTACAGCACGTAGTATACTCGTGACTTGTCAACATAAATACGAAAAAACACATAAAAAATCGTAGACAGAAAAAAAAGACAGAGTGAAAGTAAGAGAAGAGAAAACAGAGAATTGATGGTTAATGCATTGGGCACATGAAGACCTCATGAATTGTCAACATAAAGTTGAAGTTATGATGAAAACTAACAAGACTTTTTTGTTGGTTTTGATGCATTGTTCACCCAGTAAAATTACGACACGCAATGAACTGGTGACACCTTGAATTATCACGTCATTGACCTTGATGAAAATAAACACCAAAAACATATTGTAATTATTTTCTTGTTTGCTTGAACCTGATTGTTACATTGCGAAAGATTAAGCTGCTTGGCATTCACTGTTACTCCTAGTAGTCTTGAGTGCTGCTGTGCATCCTTTGTGATGAACTTGGCAATCTAGAAGGTTTGATTTGAATAGATCCGGCTCGAAGGACCAATATGTTCGATGCTCGATACTGGACTGTATTTGCATGGTTATATGATAATGAAATAAGGAGTGATATGGAAATTGCAATAGAGATATCGAAAATGTCACCTCTTGGTCGGGCAACGGGATGTACAATTGCCTCACGTACCGCCTGCGAGCCGACACGGAAAGAAAGATAGCAAAACAGGCCAGATAAGTGAAAGTGAAAGACGAACGAGAGAAGAGAAAGACAGAGAATTGGTTGTTAATGCATTGGGCACATGCAGACCTCATGAGTTGTCCACATAACATTACATTGATGTTATGATGAAAACTAATTAGACTTTTTGTTGGCTTTGATGCAATTCATCACCCAGTAAAATTACGGCACGTAGTATACTCGTGACACCATGAATTATCACGGCATTGATCTTGTTGACATGAACAAAAACATAATATTGTATTATATTCCTGTTCGCTTGAAATGCTTGTTGCTACATGTGAAAGCTCCAGCTGCTTGGCATTCACTGTTACCCCAGGTAGTCCTGAGTGCTGCTCTGTATTTTTTGTGAAGAACTTGGCAGTTTGATTTGAATGGATCCGGCTCAAAGGACCAATATGTTCGATATATGACAATGAAATAAAGATTGATATGAGAATTCCCAAATAACATTATCAGTTTCATTGTTAGCTACAGGAGGTTGTTACAGCCTATTTTAAAATGCCTTTTCAAAACTATTATACTTCAATAATATCATTAAAAAAATTAAACAACCTTCTCAAAACATAAAGGGTCCACCTATATAAAAGCTGTCACAGCTTCTCTTAAAGATTGTCATAAAACTTGAAGGAATTTATTGTAGTATGCCTCAAAGCAATAATAAAACCTATCAAAACTACTTCCTTCAAAGCCATTTAGCACGAGTTCGAACCTATATGCTTCAAATCGACAGTTCTTATGCCAACATTAAAACTTATTGGCTAGAATTAAAACCTTATCAGTTGCAGTAAGCATTTGTTAAGATAACATAGTCCGTAACTTGTTATATGGGAGTCTTGTTTCAGAACTAATTATAATACAAACATGTCAAAATGGAGTGAAAACAATAGATAGTCATAAAAGAGATTAAACATGGTGGTATGATATGATAATTCCCTACTGTATCAAATAGTCTTTTTTGTGAAGGTTGAGGCTGAAAAATGAAAACGATGACGACTTTTTTGACGAAAACATACCAGATATGCTTCAAAGAAAGCAGCGCCCAAGAAATAATGTGTTTTTACCAGTTGGAATTGGATGTGAATTTTAATAACTTCAAAAAAACTGACAACACTGTATGAATGTTTGCTGAATATGGGTGAGTCGTTTGAAAAATGTGGAAAAACAACATTTTCGACGGCAGTATCAAGCATCTTTTTTATTTTCCGCTTGAAATTTTCATTTCCATCAATGGCCGACATCTGTTTGTAGTAAATATGGCGCAAAATATACTTAAAACCAATTTTCTTTCTCTAATGCTTGTTTAAAACCTTTAGGTAATGATAAAGCATTTTTTCTACTCACATAACTAAAATGGCATTTAGCGTACGGATACGTACCACGCTAAATGATCGATTAATCATGGATTGACGATCTGTGATTCATTCAAAATATTAAACACGTTACCATGGCAACACGATTTCTTAAACACATTACCATGGCAACACAGTTCATTAAACACAGCTTCAGTAATTTGAGACATCTCTGGCCTATCAATTGTATTAACTGTCAACTGTAATTTTCAAATTTTGTATCAGAATTATCCAAACAATATTCGTTTGTATCAGAGTTCTCCATTGAAAATATATGCGGAATGTAGACGATAGTGAAATTGAAGAGAATGTTCTGGTACTTGCATATCTCCAAGAAGTGTAAAAATGAAGCATCCATCTTTGAGAACAATTTATTTATTCTGCGCTAAGCATGACAATAAACATGAAACAAAGTAGTAAGCAATGGACTGGACCACATCTACAACCAATATCACTTATACGTGTCTCGATGGTTGCATGCAGTTGCATGTATTATGTTCTCAATTCCCATTCCTTTCGAATTATTTTGTAGGTTAGAAGGAATTGCAGGTATGATGATGTAATTTTTGGAGTTCGTAGAAAAATCATAGTATGTAACACGTTCATGAACTCTTCTAGACACTCGTTTATTAAACACTCGCTCCGCTCTGCTCCGCTCGTGCTTAAACTACTCGTTACTAAAAGGGCGTTTATAACACTTGTTACATAATATACTATTATGAGACGGTTTCCTCCTGTTGAAGTACTTATTGCATATTCAAATCCATTCTCATGACTATTTGCTCCTGGGTATGACAACAAAGCTTCGAAAATGATAAGATTGATTTAAGAAGGTTATAAGATAACGTCTTCATAAAACTATAAAGCTTTAAGAATATCCTGGCTAGTGCTCATTGGCAGTGTTGCAAAAAGTAGAAGAACGTCATCAACATGATTAACATAACCCTACTTTTGTTATTTACAGTGTTCACTTTGTGAATTTTCTGATTGGTTTTAAGTAGGAAACCGACTAGGAAAATAAACAGAGACAAACTACACTTAGTGCAGTTTGCCTGATATTGTGTTGAATGCTCCATTCTCTCAAATTCATGCTGAACTCGCCATCCGACATAATTTGTGCAAAATTGTTGTCAACTTCCTCGCTTCCTAGTTCCCATTCAGAAGCACGATGATCAGAAGTATTTTCCATTACGTTCGTTGATGGTACTTCATGAACATCAGGTCCTAATGAATTCTTGCTATTTGGTGGTTTCATGTGGGTTGAATTGAAAGACGCAGTGTTTAGAATTGCTTGGGCTCCAGAATTCTGATTTACTGTTGCTCTCACGACTTGATTTTTGATTCTTAAGTAATTTTCTTTATTTTTTCGCTTGAAGTTGCCATTTCTCTTGATTCCACACTATTTATTTTCTTGTGAGTTCATTCCAACGTGAGTCGTTTGTAGGCAAAAAAATACGAACATTTATATTATGGGATTTGGGTTTAACACGGTTCTAAAAAAAGGTAGAATAATGCTTTTAGGTTTCATTATTGCCGCAGTCAAATCCTAATTGGCCTAGCGTGAATTTGCTTTATGACGTATTTTCATAGGATTAGTTCAAAACCTCTTGGTCAAATTCGAAACACTAATGAAACTAAAGTGTTTTAAGAGGGTTGTTAAGAGTAAATAGTTTTGATATAGAACTTCAATGACTCTCACAGAGCTCTCTTAAAACCGAAGTGAGCTGAATGCCAAATTGTTTTATGCGATTGTTCTATCATAGTATCTCAAAGCCTTTTAATAGGATGGGCATGAAGACCAATATGCTTTTTCCAGGGCATTCATAAAACGGTAGAACAAATTAGACCTATCATTTGCGCTCTCATAACCTCTTTGAAGTCTCATCGAAGCTATCAGGCATTTAAAATGTTACTTGGGTTGCAATAGACATCGAAATTCTCACCTCTTGGTCGGGCAACGGGATGTACAGTCGCTTCACGAACCGCCTGCGAGCCGCCTCGTCCAGCTCCTGCGGCCTATTGGTCGCCCCCACGACCAGCAGACGCTCGTCCGAGTCGGTGGTGGCGCCGTCCAGCTGCACCAGGAACTCGGTTTTGATCCTGCGCGAGCTCTCATGCTCCGAGTCGCTCCGTTGAGAGAGCAGGGAGTCCACCTCGTCGATGAATATCACCTGCACGAGAGATGGGGGATTCCGTTACGAAGTGTATTATTACAGATAGAGAGAAACTCAGTCATTACCACAATAGTTCATAAAATGAACGAAAATGGTAGATAACGAGAGAAAAACAACTACCTTCCTGGCTATATGCCACGCAGAACATTGGATTGCATCCTCCCGAAATCTATGCAATAATTCGTAAAGACGAATAAAATTGCAAGTGTTTCCTTCCTTAATGCCGAGCTGCGCCTAAGTGGTTCAGGGAGGATGTAATCCAATGTTCTGCGTGGCATATAGCCAGGAAAGTAGTTGTTTTTCTCTCGTTATCTACCATTTTCGTTCATTTCATGAACGCATTCCACTTTGAGTATTTGGCTTTTTCCTAGTTGAAAATACGTCGCAGTCGGGCAACCAGCTACTCCCATTTCGCCTGAAATGGGATCTTGTTTTGGAGTGTTTCTTTCCTTGCCCGGTGGCGTTCGGTGTTCGCGTTTCATTTCGCGGACGTTGAACGCCTCGTGAAGTATAAAGGCTGAGATGCGTTTATGTTGGGTCAGGTTCGCACCAGATAGCGGTCAAGAAGCTTTCTGGGACAGCCCTGTACTGATGAGAGCCAACAGCTCGAGACCGGGCTGCAGGTAATAACGCGTTCCTGAACCACTTAGGCGCAGCTCGGGAAGGAAACACTTGCAATTTTATTCGTCTTTACGAATTATTGCATGAAAAATGAACGTTTGAAACAAACTGCCCATACCAAATACCTTGGTATTTGGATTGATGAGAAATTAACATGGAGAAAGCATATTGACATCCTCATAGGAAAAGTATCTCCCATTATTGGTGCTTTACGAAGATGTCCTAAACTACGTACATATACATCAAATATTATTCTCTATTCACATATACTCAGTCGAATTAACTATCTCATAAATATTTGGGGATCTTGTTTCAAAACTAGTATTAACAAAATTTCTGTTCTATATAAAAAGGCATTGAAAGTATTGGATCGTCTTCCATATGATACTCCAACGAATCAACTGTATAAGGAAACAAACACATTTTCTTTCGAGGAGCACCGTTCAATAAATACTCTTAAAATTTCCTATTATATCATCAACAACAAGCTTAAATCAAATTTTATATTAATCTGGAATTCCGAAATTCATGACCATCACACTAGACAATATAACTTGTTTCATCTTGAAGCTGCAAATTCTGAACTTGGGCAAAAAAAGTTTACACATGAGGCGATTTCGAAGTAGTACAGCTATGCCGGTTGACGCGGAGTGCCGCCGCAAAAGCTCACCAGATGGCGCAGTGTCGCTGCGAATGTTCGCTGTATTACGGGCGACGGCAAATTCAAATACTGGATGGTTTGTATTTATAATATTTCTCGTGACGTAATTTTGTTTCAATCTAAATTTGGAATTAAATAAAAAAAATCTGATGTTTGCGGGGATTCACGACGACCGGCAGAACGCCAGCAGCAGCAAGCGATAGATGCTTAGATCATACAGAATCTAAGGATAGATGCGACAGTGCAGGGTTGCCGGACGTTGTGCGCGGTGCGCTACATCGTTGTCGGACGTTTGAAAAAATCGGATATTGCTCCGTAATACATACATAGACCATTTGAAATGTGTAACGTGTGACCCTTAATAGATTTCGTATAACAGATGGCATTCAACATCTGACATCTATTTTGAATGTGTATTATGATTTTGAATACAAACGCATTGGTCGTTTTTGATGAATTGACGTTTCGTCGTTTGGACGTTTTGACGTTTCGTCGTTTTGACGTTTCGACGTTTTGTCATTTAGACGTTTTGTCGTTTTGACGTTTCGTCGTTTTGACGTTTCGTCGTTTTGACGTTTCGTCGTTTTGTCGTTTCGACGTTTTGCTGTTTCGACGTTTTGTCGTTTCGACGTTTTGTTGTTTTGACGTTTTGTCGTTTTGTTGTTTGACGTTTTTTTGACGTTTCACTGTGCAGAATCGAGAATAGAAAAAAAAATAAATTATTAGTAAATAGGTTGTTATTTTTTATTGATTAATTGGGTGACATTATTTGGGTATCAAATTATCGAACCATTTGTATAAAATATCAACGTTGCGAAGGCTGCAGTTGAAGGATGATCGACGAAGGTGATGCATACAGGATGTGATAATGTTGTTGTGATCAAAAGTTGGAACGGTGTTGTACCAGGAATCGTCAAATTGTTCCAAATTCACGACCCTTGCATGTGCATTGAATGTTGCTAGTTTATCATCCAGAAACTCCTTCTTTTGATGTCCTCGCACATAAATGATATCGATGTCACTCAGCTTATCTTGAAGAATATCATCCAGTAAATTTTATGCCACAAAACCAGAAGAATATCTTAGGCCATGAATGTTTTTTCCCAAGAAACAAACGCCGCATAGGTCTTCTTTGCTGAGAGAGGAGAAGGATTTGTATGGAAGTAGCAAATAATTACTACATTGAACTGCAATTTTTATGGCAATTTCCTTGGGACGGAATTCATGCTCGATAATGAACCCTTGGATGTCTATGAACGCTACTCTCATGATGCCGGTCGAACTGGAACTGACTAGGAAACTGGGATTCAATTCCACTTTTTGATAATTTCACTGAGTGGGAGGTGCTCAATGATGTTATCGTGAACGATGATGCGATAGGCTCGAGTGTTGGCGGGAAATCCTTGGGATGCTTCGATTTCAAGTTTGACATCGACAGTGAAACTTTTGACACTTTCGTCTCGCCGCGAACAATCGATAACGATAAAGAGGCTGTTTATTGGCGAATTCGGGGTAACCCACGAGCGGAGTGTGTAGGGAGGTGTTTTTATAGCTGTATCCGAATTGTGTATAGTTGAAGTACTCCTGTGGAATAGCTCCTTTATCGAAGGCCAATTGCATCTTCTCCTTTGGATAACTTTCCCTGTTGAGAGTTAATGTGATATTCGTTATGTTGGCATGATTGAAAATTGTAGGATCAGTATTAACTTTAGTCAGATCGTGATCCGTTTGAAAGCAAACGATGACATAGCGAGGGCTTTCGAGAAACGAAGAAGTTTTGACGGCCCATATTTCATTGGTGGCGCCTGTCGTGAGAGAAGACAACATACCTAATTCTTATTTTCTGAAGGGTATCAGGATGGGAGTGTCAGCTTTGATTGCCTTCAAAAGTTGCAATTTAATCTGATCGTTTGGAAATAGTCTTTCCACTTTGACTTCCACGTTTTCGATTTCCAATTGTACTTTTGTGGGTACAACAGCTGCGCCGACAGCAGTTTCGGTGATTTTGAAGCAGTTATTATCGTTACCAGCTCGCACCAAACGAATGAAATGTTTACCGTAGGAGACACACTCATAATCGTTGAAAATATTCAACAGATTCTTCAATGGAATGAACATACTGAATGCTAAAGTTGCTGCATTGATGACATCAACGTTATTGGGATAGGTCCAACCTCTGCTATAGTCAAATGTTTTGTATCTTCGGCACTGTAACACAAGTAGCCTCTGACAGTGCTAACATGTACCAACATCACGTACTGATTCCAATTCCTTACCATTTTGATCATTGCTGATGGATTGAATCATATAGGCACCAGCATTATTGACGAAAGATACTTTACCAACACCTTCAGTTCTCGTAACTTTTCCGCTAATGTGCAAAATACTTTCATAGAGGGCATCAAAAGCATCAGACTGATTAATGTTGATTTCTATGACATCGTTATTGCAAAAGGACTTGACGTAAGGGTAGTATGTTCTCCATTCGACCTTTTGTATGGATTCGTCGATGTGAGGCTTTCGGAATATGTTGAACACTTGAGAGGATAACATGATAGCCGAGTGACCTGAGGAATTTAATATTCTGCAGACTGAGTGGACGAGTGTGGCGGCTGATGAATGTCTTCTTGAAGACTGAAGGAGCAGACACAGGGGTGCGACTCTCATAAACACTTAGGACCATAATTTTTTCAGTTCCAATCGAATGATGACTTCTTCGTTGCGGAAATTTACCAGTTGAAAGTTTTGATCGAGCACTTTGAGCGTGATGTTGTAGATTTCGTTTGTATGGGTGGCGATGGGTAAATAAATAAGGTGATTCGGTGTTTCGTCGATATCGTGTGAGACGGTCTGTCGTTGTATGCTCCTGAGGTAATGTTGCTATCGACATGTATCGTTCGAACTTTTATAATATTCACAGGCTGATCTGACACATGATGAATGCCATTTTCCAAGGTTCTAGACGAAAATCCCAATATTTTTGCCAAACTATTCTGAGTGAAATCAATCACATGTTGTTTACAGAAAATTTCGCTCTTTAAAGTATTATTATTCGGTTTGAGATAAAAAAAGGTCTTCGGGTTTCTCCGATGGTCGTAATGACGTTATATTTTTCGAAGAAGGTGGTGGTACAAGATGTTTTCTGATCAGCTTTTCAATATCTTCAATTTCGTAAGCTCCAGTAGGATTATCAATACTTTTTCTTCGTTTTTTCTCACCGTTTTTGAAATAATAGAACTTTGTACCTTCCTCAATGTTGGGTACGCTGTTGTACGAATGGAAACTGAGTAGAGCTAAGCCATATTCAGAATCGAGATCTAATGGAATCGGAGGGGAAAAATCAATAGAGAGCGTCGAAGAACGACTCTTCAATGTCAATATCAAAGACATGATTGATGAGAGAGTGTAGAGGTATGCATAATTTAAATAGTCGGGGGCCTTTTACTATCATCATTTCATTTTCGAATTCAATAAAAATGTGAAACATAAATGACCACAATTGATTTGATTGTATTTCTGATAGGCATCATTATTATAGAATATCTGCACGTTGTTTCCGAAATATTCGGCCAATTCCTTTGGTGGTTTCAAACAGCCATACAAATCGAAATAATGGACAATATCTCCATGTTTTTTATAAGCTACCCAATGTGTACCGGGATTGATGGAGGAATCTAAATTCATTGCTGCACACTCACGACGACGCCAAGAGCGGGTAGGTAGAGTGTCTCGCATGAAAACCCCTCGAAAATATGGTAGTTTCAGTTGTTTGGCATATTTTACAATCTCTCCATCATATAATGCTCTATTGGGTAGCTTGGATATCAGTTTTTTTGCTGATTCTTCAAGAATAATCCAGCTCCACAGCCACCACCACCACCACCACCACCTCCTCCTCTCTTTTTCAAGTACAGTCCATATCCTTTACGTGTTTTACGTAGATACACACCGGAACCCAAATGCTCCATAGCTTGATTGTGACGTTTATCCTCTTCCATTTTTTTCCTCGCATTCTTGGTATCGATTACTGTCTTCGCGATAGCGCTTGCTCCTCCAGCCAACGATCCTAGAGCCGATAGGTCTGCAAATAGTGGTATCAACGGTAAGAATCCACCACTTTTTCCTGTTGCAGGCAAAGGTATTATTCTGGGAATTCGGACTTTTTTTCTACCACCGACTTTTTTTATTGCCTTACGAGCTGCAGGCAAAGCTGCTGCAGATGATCTACTCAAACCACTACCCCGATGTCTACCACCGTCAGCAGCGTTATCGTCAAACTTTTTTCCAGAGCAGTCAGCACATTTTTCACGATTTCAGAGAACGGGTGCTGCATCACCCCCATACCGAGTTTACGTTTTGACTTCATACCGGTGGTGACGAGCCAAGCGGCAGCTTTCTCACCCAATTTAGCGTCTTCCGATTCAACTCGTTGCCAAGCTCTATTTTCCAACACCCGATCGGCCTTATGTCGTTCTTCCAAAGTGTTGTTCTGAGAGTATGCGATATCGTGTTCTTTACAGGCTTCGTCCAAGGGATTTATGCCTATATCTCCACGTTCTAGTCGCTCTCGTAATTTGGTTCCTGGACCACAATTCGAATGGTCTGGTAGATGTAATTCGAATGGTCGTTTATTGATGAGCGTATTGACAATACCTTCACCGCGGTAGATCAACATTAAGAATGAGCACTGGTGTGGGAAAGCACGTTCATTTATAAAAGTCAACAGTGCTCTATGAATCGTCACATATCATGAGAGTCGTTCAACAGAAAACGACGCTACCAATCGAAAATTTGGACTATTTGAATGACAACGGTAGCGGAATCAATCGAGGTAAACATGGCGTCCTGTTACCACACTCATTTCGTGCAATCATTTGCGGTAGTGGATGTGGAAAAACAAATGCAGCACTGTCATTGTTGTTTCATCCCAAATACCAGTTACTTGAAAAGGTGCTGAGAATGGTGAAAGGTGTCGGTTATTTTCCATTCAAAGATAATGAGGAGATTTTGGACCCCAATGAAGCAAAGCCAAATTTCAATTTCATTTTCGATGACATATCCTGCGATTCACAACAGAAAATTCAAGAGTATTATTCCATGTGCCGTCATCGAGGCATGGATGCTATATACATAGGACAAACGTACAGTAATGCCCCCAAACAGATGTTGCGCGAAAACAGTAACCTAGGAAACAGGATAAGGTAAATTTGAAGCATGTGTTCGATGAACATGTCTCACCGGACATGACATTTGATCAATTCAAGCGAACTTGTGCAGATTGCTGGGGTGAAAAATATGGTAAAATGGTTATTGTCAAGGAGAACGATCTGAACGCAGGTCGATATCGTCAAGGCTTTGACAAGTTTATAAAAGTATGAACTCGATGTGCCTATTCGTCAACATGAAACCACTCAGCAAAGAGGTTGATGTCGTTCGCAAAAATAAAATTAATGAAATCACAAAGGCTATAAAAAAGAAATATTTAGCTTTAAAATTGGGCAAATCAGAGGAGGATGAAACTTATAAACAACAATTCTTCAAACCTGTATCTGCACCACTGAAAGAAATGATAGCAGCAAAAACTCCATTATTCAACGCCTCCATCAAGAATGAGCCTTTGCTACCGAAAAAGGAAGAGAAAGTTCGAAAGAAAGAGGAACACGAAGAAGAAGAAGCTCATGAAATACCATTTCAGAAACTTGAACGTGTTGCTAGTACGAGTGGCGAAAATGATGATGATGTGTTTAAGCAAGGTGTAGAGGAAGAACAAGAAGAATGGGAAGGTGCTGAGGAGAGCATCAATCCTGCAGTTATTGAGTCATATCTGGAACAATATCCTACAATGGGCATTCCATTCATAAAAGAACATTGGACAAATAGCGATAAAATAGACAAAGTATATGGTCCTATATATGATTCTAGTAATTCAAAATGGAGGCTTGGCTACAGAGAAATCGATTTTGATGCACGAAATGGCTACATCAAAATTGCTGGGAAACAAGTGAGAGGAACACCTGGTATATATGAGCTGATATTCTACGATCTTCCTGAAAATTTCAATAAAGAAGATCTGAATGGATATAAACAAATTTTGGAACTATCGAATGCTCATCTGAATGCAAGTGGAATGATGAAAGGCAGTCCAAGATTCAAATACAGGAAAATCATCAGGCCCATGTTTCGACCGCCACCTCCACCATCAGCAGCAGCTGCAGCCTCACAATCAAGAGCACGACGTTGTACAACGGGACAGGGCTTAAAGATTCGCCGCGATATCAAGGGCAGAGAACCCATGATGATTACGTACAATACCAAGCCTGTTGAATACATCTAGTGGGATGACCCAAATGAGTTGTGTGAACCTTTTGAGATTGCTCATAGCATCGCAGCAAGCTGGAAATACTTCTCTCGACAATGAGATTGTATCCATTATTTCTGAACTGAAGGAGGCCAACATTATACAATAGAAATAAGTTTGTGGAATATCAGTCATTTCAAAGATGACAATCGATAAGTTCGAACGTAGTAAAAATACGACTGATGCCATTTTTAATTTACTTGAAAACATCTACACAACTCTAAACGATAAGGAAGTGGCTGCGGCAGTATTTCTGGACTTTTCTAAGGCGTTTGATTGTGTGTGTCATGAGATCCTCCTGCAGAAACTTTTCCATTATGGATATCGGGGAACAACATTAGAATGGTTTAGATCTTATCTCACTGGTAGAAGCCAAAAAATATCTTTGAACAATAATACTGCCGAAAGTGGAAAAATAGTAAACGGAGTTCCTCAAGGGTCAGTCTTGGGCCCAATTTTATTCTCGCTGTATGTTAACGATCTGGCTGAATTGGATATATCTGGAACATTCACCTTATTTGCGGATGACACCACGGTATTTTGGCGTAATGGAGATCCGGCCACTTTGACTCGAACTATACACTCTGATTTAGAAAAAATAAAAATTGGTGTGAATCGAATATGTTGTCGCTGAATCTTTCTAAAACAAATCTGGTCACATTTAAGTGGGATTTGGATCAGGTAACTTTAGGTTGTCAGACGGTTGAAAGTAAGCTTGTAACGAAATTCCTCGGTATATTTATTGATAGTAATTCAAAGTTTGACACACAAATAAATGCACTGAAAAAAAAATTGTCTTCTGGTTGCTTTGCCGTGAATGTCATATCTCGTGACCTCGGATTTTCAGTTTCAATGACCGCATACTATTCACTTATGGAGAGTCATCTTAGGTATGGAATTCCATTTTGGGGCTCTGCCTGCCAGGTTTTATTGCAAAGTATATTCGTCATTCAGAAAAGAGCTATGAGAATGATATTCAAAAAGAGGATTCGCGACTCGTGTAGGCCAATTTTCTGCAATTATAAAATACTAACAATATTCGAAATTTTTATTATAGAGACTGTTTGCTTGCTTCACAAACATAAAGAAAAGTTCTTGAATCGAGCAGAAAGGTATACACGAAAGGAGATGATACTTGTCCTTCCACTCCCCACATCAACTTTGACCAAGCATTCTCAAATCTATAGAAGTAGACAGATATATAATCATTTACCGAAACAAATAACAGCAATCAATGATCAGAAGCAATTTAGGAAATCGGTAAAAAACCTTGTGATGGGAAAGTGCTTCTATAGTTTGGAAGAGTATTTTGCATATAATTTCTAGTTTTTCTATATAAATGTTACGATCTACATCAAGATTTTAATAAACTGTAGTTGTGAAAACACGTTTGTACCGTACCGTATTATACCCTTTATGTAAATATTTTTTAGTCTTGTTTCTTTCACAATTGTTCGTTTTTTATATATATGATATACCTTTGTCGACGAAATGTAATACATTTTAGACAATAAAGATTATTATCTCTTTCTCTCTTTCTCTCTCTCTAATTCGGATAGAAAACGAAAACTGGTGGTAATTGCATCATCAGGTGAAGGTGGCTTAGCACATACTCCTAATGGCGATATAGATTTCGGTAATTTGAATTTGTGCAATGTGAAAACACCTATTTTAAAAAAAGATGCTGCGAACAAGGAATACGTGGACCAGGTCAGAAATTCTGTAAAACAATCTCTTGTACGAATACAAACCGATTTCAAGGCTGTAACTGATGATTATTTCAAAAAAATTGATGTCAAATTTAAGAGAGCAAATTATTCTCAGGATACCAAATTAGTGGAGTTGACCACCATGCTGCAAAAAACAGCTATGCAGATAACACATGTTCTCAACGAATCATTGCTCAAACTAGAAAAAGATATATACTCGAATGCAAAGAACATTGCAGATGTTGTGCAGTTACTCGAAGTTAATACTAAAAGTATAAGTACTCTGAAGAATGAGCAGCAACAAAGTCATCAGACAGTGATTCAGCTGACCGATAGCATCGCTCAGATCGGAGACGACCTTACAAAGAACGTGTATCAAACAGTTGATCCGAAAACACCATTATCAAACAAAGTATAGTGTCAATGAAAAATGCATAAATACAATGTTTGTCTTCAATTAATGCATCCTATTACCTCCTTACCTCCCATCCCCAATAGATAATATGATATAATGTCACAATCTGGAGAAAACATCAAACTTGTCAACGAGTTACATAAACCTGCTCGGAAAAACTACCTACATTGGCGTACTATTATTAAAGGCACAGATGATTTATGGCAAATGGATCTGGCTGAAATGCGTCAGTATGCAACTCATCGAAATCGACATTTCAAACTAATTATGGTTGTGATTGATTGTTTCTCCAAATACGTTTGGACTCGTCCATTGAGAACGAAAACGTTTGCAGATATCTTGACGCACACAAAACGTTGTCCGAAAAATTTGCAAACCGATCAAGGAACGGAATTTTACAATAGCACATTTCGCAGTCTGCTGAAAAAGCACGAAATCAATCATTACAGTACGTACAGCATCAAGAAAGCAGCCATAGCGGAACGTGTAATCAGAACATTGAAACAGAAAGTATTCAAATACTTAGCTTAAACGGCACCTACAAATGGATACACGTATTACCTACCATTACAGAATCCTACAATGATACACGTCACAGTAAGACTGGTTGCAAACCATCAGAAGTCAACAAATCCAACGAGAAGCAAATTCTGAGCAGATCGTTCACTCACTTGAAAATTGCTGGCCCGCGAAAATTCAAAGTTGGTGACATTGTTCGCATAAGCAAAGCTAAGCATGTGTTTGAAAAAGGATACACCCCAAATTGGACTAAAGAACTATTCAAAATCATCAAGCAAAATTACCAATCCTGCCACATACATGCTGGAGGACATGCAGGTTTCACCAATTAGTGGCGCTTTCTATGAAGAAGAGTTACAGAAAACTGCAAACCCCAACGTCTATCTGGTTTAAAAGGTACTGAGAAAAAAGGGGAAAAAATGTAAGTCAAATTATGGTTAGGTTTAGACAACAAACACAACAGCTGGATCGAAAACGCTGATTTAGTATAGAATCTTATGGAAAATACGAGCAGTTTTACACGTTTTATGGAGCCTTTGGTTGTGTGCATGTGTGAGTCGAGCACATTTCTAATTGGAAAAACAGAAAATCACATCAGTGTCACGTGATTTCCAACTATAAATAATACCATAAGTCTGAACTGCATTTCAGTAGAGAGTTCATAATGTCTCGTGATATAAGCAATTGCAGCAGCATCAGTAGTGCTGGAATGGAGTTTTCCGTCGACCTCGTATTAACGACTAAGTTTAATGTATATGAAATCGTTCATTAATGACCCCTATTAATAAACGATTTGTCTATTAATGCACGATTGTTTTATAGGCAACCAAACATACACCGCGTGCATTCATTGTTTATGCTATAACTTACGGAATCTGCATTTAAATCGAAAATATGGATTTCATGGAAGATTTTCCGTTAACGGGTTCGCCTTTCCAAGTTTTTGACACGATTTTTATTCCTGTTTTCTGACACAAGGAATCAAGGAATTTATTGCCAACACATGGTTGTATGAAAATAAAAAAACTTTGACACTTACAGGAATCGTTACTGGACTTTGTGAGGCATCATCTACAGACAGCATTAATGCCAATGCTCTACGAGAATATTTATTTTATTATCATTCTCGAAATTAATTTATGTGAATAATTTCATGTAGGTAATGAATGATTGAATGTTTTGTTTTGTTTTTGTTTTCAAATCGAGTTATCATATTACATCCTGTAGAATAAATAAAGCACAGGAATTTCCTGGAATATTTTTTTTATTCTTTCATGAGAATCATTATATACAAAATACAATAAGAAAAAAACTGGGAAAAAATAATGGAAAAAGTGGAAGCAACCAAAAAACAATCAATAAAATATGAAATACAGCGCAACACACTCAACATATTGTAAGTAACATTTTTTCTATGAAAATTATATTGACATAACACAATTTCAGCAAAATTTAACTTTCTTATATTTATGAAGATCGTGAATACATTCATCACGATCTTTCAATTTGAAGACAACATTATGAAACCCATTTTGACACCAATGAGACTTGTCGCGGAGTAAAAAATGTACTTCATCACATCTGACAATTTCATGCTCAATACTTGGAGTAAAATTTATTTTTTTATCTTGAAAGTTTTTTATTAATGAGGAATTATAATATATAGCAACTGTGAGTGATAACTGTGATAGATTCATACTGATTTAGGATATTCTCTTGTTATTTATGTTTATTTGTATTTGTTGAATATTTACATAGGTATATATTTTATATATATATTTTTTCCCATCTTGTAATAATATTTGTGATTATAATGTATGCAATGGATAACCGTAAATAAAGTTCTATTCTATTCTATAACACTTTCAGGCACACTTTGCAAATTGACAAATTGAACTCATCAATTTTATAGCATTTTTTCAATGCACAATAACAATCGCTATCGCAAAATATTTCCAAATTATCCGCATCTAAGAGCGCTTTTCGCACATCGAAAGGCATATCAATTTCATGGCAATATTCGGGAAAATTTATCAAAATGAAATCACTATAAGACAATGATTCTCGTCGTATCTTTGACCATTTGAATTTCGTAAAAATTTTTACAACTTTTTTTGTTAATGGTGGAGGTAGTGGAGATCTGAGGATGAACCCAATTACCGAATCTATGTTCTCGCATACCGTCCTAATGCATCTTTCTTGCAGATTCATTGAAGCTGCAATAAAAAAAGAAAGATCAATTCAAACTGAAATGTCCCCAGGGCAAGGTATCAAACGAATCGTTCATGAGTTTCCTTTTATCATCATGTGGACTCAGACCGATTTTGGCTTGCTCGATGGAGTAAACATTGTGATTGTAGGAACGAATTGTTCGTTGAGTTATATTCTTCTTCTTCTCATCTTTCAAACAATCTACATAATCCTGAAATGTTAATTCATTTTTGACCACACATTTCTTGACCCCCTTTGATTTTTTGATTACTCCAAAATTTTTAATTCATTATTCAATCGTTCTTTATTTAATCCTTTCCTCTCTGAACGTTTCCTCACATTTTCAATGTCCTCCTCAGTTGTGTTCAATTTATAATTATACATTTTAGAACGTAGTCCCACAAAATGAGAAATTATCCTTCCGTTGGCCTCATCCTTCAATAGCCCTAATGCCCACTTATTTGCCTGAGGAATTCCATAAATATTACCAGGAGCATAGTCAGACGTATCGAATTTTTCAATATTTGGAGCAATCACATCTTTATATACATCGTCACAGGTAATTCCATAAATGAAACTGTCTGTGTCCGTGTACATGAGTTTACAGTTTTCTGCTTCGATCTTTGGCAACATGAAATTATAATGGAAATCAAACATGAAAATTTTCGATAAATCAAGAATAGCCATACCAATGTATAGGGGCTTGTTGAAAATCAACTCCGACTTTTTCAGTTCGATAGCCATGAGGTTCTCATCGAAAACTGTTCGATTTTGAAATCTAGGACTGGAAATTAAATTTTTAGCACCATAACGGCCTTCATATTTTTGTACCAATTTCACAACGCGGTGATT
This sequence comes from Phaedon cochleariae, assembly GCA_918026855.4. Taxonomy (NCBI): domain Eukaryota; kingdom Metazoa; phylum Arthropoda; class Insecta; order Coleoptera; family Chrysomelidae; genus Phaedon; species Phaedon cochleariae. The sequence goes on along the minus strand of OU896713.1, from coordinate 51,905,427 downwards.
AGGGATATTTTCCATTGTTTTCCCAAACACGGCATTGTTCATAAATTTTCGCAAGTCTCTTTCAAAATCACTAGTGGCCAAGGTCCTCAATCGCGTATTCAACGCAATGTAGGACTTAAGCCACGGGGCTTGCTTAAATTTCAATACTTTATGGATTTTGTTGAGTTTTAATCCATGTTCCAAAGCCTGCTTCAAATTTCTATAGTGCAGGGTATATTGTTTTTTGTTATGAAGGGTGGCCATTAATTTCGATAATTTGGAATTGGGGGGAATGCGATGTTCGGGACAAAATGGAAAATCTTTGTGCAAATCGTGTAACCCCTCGGGATACTCCAAATCGACTTGGAGAATTTAGCCTTCGGGACTATCGACGGGAATTTGGCTGACATCAATGTTAGTGTCGTCAACCCCATTGAAGCCTCCATATGGGAGAAGTTCACTCATAGCTTTTCCATACAAGTTATCAACATCAAGGTAAAGTAGATATTTTGATGGCTTTTCAGGATCATAATCAATCTGATATTTATTGTTTGCTTCACTGCATCTATTACAGCAAACCGACAATCCTCCTCGTATCGATTCTTCTACAAACATCACCATGTCTATATCCATCAAAATTAGTAATTTACACCCCGTATATTTGAGCATACAATCCCAAGTTTACCTTGGCACAGTGTAATACCAGGCTGGATCGAGACCGTATGTTTTCAATGAGGATTCGCGAAACTTTTCCATAATGTCGGCGAGAAGAAGAATATCGGTACGCATGTACAAGTCGCTATATTCCCCAAGTGTCTTTATTCCGAATGCCGTCCAAACGTTTCGAGCGTGAGCATAATCATCGGAAATATTTTCATTCATTATATAATCTATTGTGGAAAATCTGAATAGAAGGCAAATCAGTTTCATTCAATTTTTCCCCATTATCGATGTAATCGTAGGGTAAAACGCCTTTCCGTGTTAGCAATTTGAATTGACTGTCATTTACACTGCTGAATTCTTTTTTAAAAATTTTCAAATCCTCAATATTCATCGTTTTTGCAAGGGCATCGAGACCTGCTCCTAGAAAACGGAATGAATCGATGAATCTGAATTTAATGTCAGTTTCCGAATCATGTTGTGTAAATGATATATATTTTTCCATATTGACTGGAAGCACGCTCACGCGTCCGCGCTTGAAATGTCTCGAATTATGAAGTGAGAGTCGTACCCTGAGAGAATATGAAATGCTATAGGTACAACGAACAGTTTTCTAAATTTGAGGTTACATGGAGCTTGGTGGCGAGACCTCTGAAGAGGCCTGTGAAATGGTCATGGTCGCGTACGACAATGTCTTTTTCCTTGTATTTTTTTTCGCAAATATGACAAACATCAGTTGCGACGCCACTGGTGTTTCCCGGCTGTACTACCATTGGAATAATATTTTTTATTTTAGATTGAACGAACTTTGCAACGTCAGACATTTCTTTTGCAAACTAATCCATGCAATCATCACCTCGATAGTCTTTATAAAATGAAAGTGAGTCATCATAGGAACATTTCAAGTAATATCCAGCACTGTAGGTCTTATAGTGTTGGTATTTCATAGTTGTTTTGGAAATGTTCGATTCACATTTTTCCAATTGTGATTCGAAATCTGCATAAATTACAAATGGACATGTCTGCTTATATACGTGATTCTTAAATTCAACGGAATCATAATTTGGGAAAGAAATTTTTTCACTATTGACTTTTTCGCATAAGGCCGTGTGATTATCAAGCTTCTCCTGACTGTGAAAATAATTTAGACATCTATCACAGATGAATTTTTTATGATCTCGCTTGCTAGCTTGGCTGGATATCAAACGTGATAAGTCTTTTATCCAGCAGTTATGGTATTTGATTGAGATATCTTCATCGTGTACAGGAGGAGCCTCATAATCATTCAATTTTGGAAAATATCTATCTTGAATCAGTAAAAAATAAACATGCCTATCCAATTTATGTTTGGTCAATTTGATAGGTGCAACTGTGTAGAATTCTTTTTTTTTTTTTCAATCAATCAACTCCAAACCATAAACATTGACAGAGATATTATTCATTTTTTCAAATTTCGAGATTTGAGACAGTTTCATTGGCATGTCTAATCCTTTTATATCCAAAACTGTAGAATAATGCGAGTATTTTGTTAATCTTTGGGGGTCTTTCGCTATAGGATATAATGCGCTGACTATGCTCCAATAGAAGCAAGCATTATCATTATTTCGAATATTAATGCAAGCCCGCTTCTTCTCGATTTCCACAGGTAATTTATAATAATAATAATAATGTTTATTGAAATAATACCCAATATGTATAACAAATTCATCGCGAAATAATATATTATGGTCTTACTACTCTCAAAGGACAGAATATTGGCAAAGCCATTTTTCAATTCTGCCTGAATAATTACAATAAAACATAACATAATGAATAAATATAAAGAAAAACGATATACAATACATACTACATAATATACACGAAAATATACAGAACAAATTGACCGATTAATTAAATAAACTATAAAAAATAATGAACACCGTAAACTAAGTTAGAATAGATCACTTGGCACTAATGATATGTCCTCAATAAATATAAATATACCAACTAGGTGAGAGCTGTGCTCAGATTCTTACGATATTTGATGTAGGACGAGCCGTTCCCCATTTCATACTTATTGGTTGCTACTCCCAAAGAGATTATCTCCCTCAAAGCCCACCCACTATTTTTCTCAGCAAATTCGCTCAATTTATTCAAAACCACATCGATATAATTAATTGTAAACCAATTCTCCAAATTCGTTTTTACATCCAAAATGGCATTACGTGTATTGAAGTATTTGCGATCAATCGTCTCTACATTATTAGATGTTTTAACGAAATCGCCGCAAAATGTAAAATTAATTTTGAGCATGGAGAACTTATCTAAGATTTTCGAATTTTTTTTTTTTCAAATAATTTGAAAGAATCAGGAAAAAAGTCAATAATTTCCTTATGTCTCAAATTAAGAATAAGTGCTGTCTGAACTCTTGATTCAAATAATGAATTTACGTTTATCCATCGAACAATTTGTTTTTTCAAACCTGAGCCAACATGACGATGATGTTTATTCATTGTTTTGATGAAGAACCTCATTCGTTTGAGCTCGCCAATCTTCGTTTGTATTTTTCGCTTCTGCCCAATTGAAAAATTGATTTTTTTTTTTAGCCAAAATACATTTTCTAATATGCGAGTTGTTTTAATCGCTAAGAGTGTCTCATCGATTTTAGTAAGAGTTTTATTGAAATTTTCCATGATTGTGTTATGTCAATATATTTTTTTCGAAAAAATGTTACTCACTCTATTTATTTTCGATGATTTCGAAAGATGCTGCCGGGTGCTGCTTTCCCACGTTGATTGTCCCTCTATATATTAGGAAATATTTCCCTGGGGTGAATTGTCCGACGTGGGGCTCGTATAGCGCTGTCACTCGATTTGGCAGAAACACCACTGAGTCCTCCAACTCCAGTAGAAGTGCCTTCCCAAATCTATTGTTTGTTATTTTCGCCCCTTCTATTGACTTCGGTTGCCCCAAGGATAGATCGGTGAGCATCCTGATATCCTTCCTTTCCGCCACAAGGGAAGCTTTGTTCAATGAGGCGATATCCATCTGGAGCAGAGAATGAGATAAAAAAAGTATTTTTTCTGTGACGGGGAAAAAGTTTGGCATTTCATCTCTGTTGGTAGGTTATAAAATGTCACTTTTCATAAATTACCTTTTTTTTCCGTGGGAAAAAAAGTGAGAACTTTTTTCCCAGATATATCACATATATATACACTGTTGATGGCTTTTGTTGTGCTATAGTTCAGAAAAATGAGTCAATAGTACCGTCTCCGAGAAATAATTGCAAGTCCTTTTATCTTCCATTCGACTTCGCGGTTACGTATATTACTAAACAACCACCAAATTCGCAATTCTTTGAAATCAAATCACAGAATTAGACTGACAGAAGTGACATCAGATATTTGATTACTTCAAAAGAATGATGAAGATGCCTACAACGCAGGTGTCCCTACTGTTGAAAACTTAAAATTTCACGTCGATTATTTTCAGATTTCAAAATAATGTAATATCTTCTCAATATTGATTCGTCCTTTCTTCTATCACAGAAAAAAATTGTGTATTATACAAGGGAAAAATATTAGATTAGATAACCTGGAGCTGAAATCTACTACTTTTTTCCCTTGTATGATAAATAACTATTTTTCTTCATTTCAAAAACTCAAAATGAGATGTCAAATTGTGGAATTATTCTCAAAAACTCAAAATGGAATGACAAAAGGCCCATAATATACGCAGAAATGTGAAATTATTTCCAAAACCTCGAAATGGATTGACAAAAGGTCTATAACATTTGCAAAAACTCGAAATTGACTGAAAAAGGCAGCTATATACGTGGAATTGAGAATACAAATTCAAAAAGGTCTATAATATACGTAGGATTCAGAGTATAAATGAACACTTTGTCAAATTGTGGAATTATTTTCAAAATCTTAAAATGGAATGACAAAAGGCCTATAATATACGCAAAATTGTGAAATTATTTCCAAACCCTCGAAATGGATTGACATCATTGGAACACCGTAGAAAGGTCGGCGACCTTTCACTTATCTACCGACACTTCCACGGGAAATTTTCTTCGGAAATCTCTGCTATCATCCCCTCACTAGCAATACCAATCAGACAAACTAGACAAGCCCAGTCAGCACATCCTTTCGTTGTCAACCTCGAAAGATGTCGAACAGCACTTTATCAAGACTCCTTCATCCATAGAACGGCTAGGCTCTGGAATTCATTGCCTGTGGAAGTATTCCCAACAACATATAATCTCCAAAAGTTCAAAAAAAATTCCAATACCTACCTCCTGTCCCTATCCTCCCTAGGAACGCACGATGTTCTTTGAACATTATAGGGATTCCCTTTCGTGCGCTCCAAGCGATAAAAAAAATTGCGAATACAAATTGAAAAAGGTCTATAATATACATAGGATTCAGAGTATTAATGAACACTTTAATATAAAAAAGTACTTACTATTTTCGGTGGTGTAAACGAACAAGCTTATTTATATTGTGTAATGTTGGCTGACTTGGCTGACTGCGCTCACTGATGAACTGAATGCTGTTGCTGCGCGTCAGGCAGTTTTATAATCAGAGAGCGTGGGTATAGAGAGAGAGTGGACATGCATTTGCATGTTAATTAGAATGCTGCGCGCCTCGCAGTTTCTTTTTTTTATCGTCGTGAATGCGTGGGTATAGAGAGAGCGGATATGTGGTATGTTATCAAGTGGAATATAAATGCGCATATTAAAACTGATTAGCAATCTCAAGATATCGTCGCTAATGGCCGAACGGAATAATAAACATCTTGCCACATGTGCTGGAAGCTATCGAGGCTATCGGAACTGTTGGAAAAAAATTCCCCGCTGTATTATAATTAGAAAGCAAGGGCATAGAGATCGTAAACATGTGGCGTCTTCATGGAAATATAACTGCGATACGTAGACTCATAATATTTTCTCATGTCAGAAAAACCCATTAAATTCTTGCACAATCTTGCGAACGAAATAAACATATGACCACATGTGCAAGGCGCTTCCAAGCTAATCAGTAGATTTTTAAATCAACAATACACAAACAAGATTGAACATGTTTCTATCTATTTCCTACAGAAAATCTGTATAATTTTAATCAATATTATTCCAACTAGTAATGCTAAATTGATAAATGAGAAAATATTCAACATAGCAAAGAATTTTCCATAGTCCGCTGGTGGTGCTAATGTTGGTATTGGTGATGAGAATCCAAAAATCTGCCATTGATATGAGTCGCCAAAGGTCCTATCGTTGAAAATCAATCTGATTTTATATTTCGTCTCGTTCTCTGGTACTTGCATTGAAAACACTTCCATTTGCCCGTCATTGATGAATTCTTTTCAAATAGCAATCCACTGGCACGGCTCATTATTGAAACAAATTCCTGCTTCGCTAACCTTGCTCGGTACATTCATATACAGAATGTCTCCCATCATTGAAAACAGCAATACAAATGATGCTCTCAAAATAGCCATATTTTTTTCGTTGCAGTTGATAAAGGTAAACTTCTAGTACTAATAACGTCTTCCAATAGAGTAATTTTCGAGAAATTACGAATCATCAGCTGTTTATCTTCGAAACGTTTTATTGCTACGTCAAGTTCTTTTATTTTCATCTGGAATTCCTCCAACTGACGTTTGAACTCTGTCGCAAACATCTGAAAACTGTCACAAAACATTCAACTATCCCATTTTTGCATCTCGATTCACATGCGCAGACGCAGTAACTGAAATGTCTGCATTTTCTGCATGCTATTCCATCAACTACGTCATTGTGATCATATATGATGAAACACTTTTTTCTGCAGCAATAACTTTTCAACGTTTTAGGACAATCATATTCATACGAAGCTCCCATCATTGATGAAGGCTTAGTTGAAATAGCGCCTCAACTATTGATGTTCAAAGATTTATACCTATCCGTTTGTTTTCAAAATCCGATTCTTTGGACAATCCGTTTCGTATTTTCTCGTATTTTTATAACAAAGAGCGCTTGGCATTCGGTGAGGTCTAGAGCACAGAAAGTATCATATTTATTTCATCAGTCTACCAATTGACGTGAAACTAGAAGCATCTAAATTTTTTTAACTTTGCTCGAATTGAAAAAAATGAAGTCTGAAGTAGCTGTGCTCTTGGAGTTCCTAAAATCTCCCGCTTTGACTCTGACGAAATTCACCGAACAAGAATTGCAGTACATTCCCGTAGAATGTCTCATTGAATATGCAGATTCTTGTGGGTTATTAAGGGTGTGGCACAAACTTCCCAATGAATATCGCTGCAACTTTAAGCTGCCATGCTTTGTTCATTATAATCGTCCCGATTGGACTACACACTGGGATGGACCACCATCTTCTCAAGAAACTTGCCATTTCTGTAGAAAAGCATTACTATAAAATAAATTGATTCGATATTCTATTGTTTTTTATCATTCTTGCACTCCATACATTATATCTCAAATGCCATCTGCCATACGTCATTTTTTCTCCTAACAAGGTTCTGATGTGTGAAAACGGAGCAACGTCCGATTTTTTCGAACGTCCGACAACGATGTAGCGCACCGCGCGCAACGTCCGGCAACCCTGCACTGTCGCATCTATCGCTTGCTGCTGCTGGCGTTCTGCCGGTCGGCGTGAATGTCGTCGCTCTGCGTATTACACTTTCAACTCGTACCAAACTCTGTCTAGTGGTATAGCGCTTATGTTAGCGTATCGGGCTCTCTTATTTTTCCTCCAACGACTTAGCAACCCTTTCCATTCTGCGCAGGAGCAGCTCCCCCACCCTATGGGCACAGATTAACAAACCTTACAGATGAGACACTCCGCCCCTTTTGTTTGATGTACCGACACATGTGTTTCGTGACCTCGTCCCTTTAAACTTTGTGCGTCACGGTTGCCGTTTCTCAAAAGTTCAGGTTGAAGTCACAGAATTATTCGTGATACAACATTGCCATATCAACGAATATCTTGATATCAGGGATTTACTTCATGAGAAATTCCTAAAGCTTACATTGAATTGATATCATGAAGTGGTTCAAATGTATATATTTATTGATTGGCTCAGGCAGATTTAATATTACCTGACTTTGATCTGCACAAAATAATTGATATTAGGAACTGTAAAATTGTTACTTCAGAATGAAATTATTGTGGGGAATGAATTTTGAACTAATATAATATGCAGATAGTGCCTTTTAATTAGTTAATAAATATTTTTCCACAATATGAATCAATTCATTGGAAATATTCAACATCATATATATTTGATTCTCAAGTTTATTTTACAAAATGCGTGAAATAATAAAATATGTAAGAAATATTTGAGAGGGATTAATTGAACACATTGGAGACTTGACAGGAGTGAGCTTTATTCATTCATTCATTTTCACTGGTATAAAATAAAAGTAAATAACAGAAAGACTATCTGAATTTTTTTTATTGTAAATACAATAAATTTCAACAGCGTTTTCACGCATACAAAATAAAAACATCACAATTTTGGAATTAGGATGTTCATAAAAATAAATCTAGGTCAATGCATATTAATACATTTTATTCAACATTAAATGTGTCAAATGTCGAAAGGCCTCATTGATGGGCACCCAACTTCCGCATATTGTTTTTTTTCTTGATGAAAATACTTTAATATAGGGGTGTTCCTTTTTGATGGATAACCCTGTACATGAACAGTGTACGTACATAATGACTGAATTAATTGTCTTGTGTTCTAGGAGTGAATTAGAATATTAGTGTTTTGAAAAATAATCATTGTCTGAATCATGACACTCTACTTGAACAAAAGAGAGTGAAGTAGGTACCTGATCAATTGTTTATAACTTTTTGGAAAAGAGCAGTTTGGTATGATGTTTCATCCTTTGGAAAACCATGTAACTTAATGTTCTCTGAAATATTTGAGGTGTTCTTGCAGTTTATATATACACAACTGTGTCTTCCACTAGGAACTGCTGCATATTTCACTTTCTGCTCACTCATTATACTGTTTGAAGTTGAACAAGAAACAGCAACAAGCACAACTCAAAATACAATCTCAACTTCGATCATAACTCAATCCATATATATATATATTTGCGCAACCGAATCTGGCAACTGTGTGCAATCTATCAGCTGTAAACAATATGAAAATAGAGTTAAATTCACAAATTTAATTTGACGTGAGTGCACCACTGACACACTGAAGGTTAGTTCAAGATCTTACGAAATTAGTACAGTGATTTTCCTGCTGTAGTTTGAATGTTCTCGATTAATTTATAACCCTAAAGTGAATCGGCTTCACTCCCCGCATCAATTTGTCGAGGCGGGGTTGCCAATACCTGAAATTTATCACTATCAATTATACAAACATGTCGCAGAGGCATACCCGCTCTCAAAATCGCCCGAGTAATGTATTGAAAGATACGAAGTCTACTTTGGTAGTGAATTCGTGCTGTGCTAATGCAGATGAACAATTACAGAAATTTAAGAAAGAAATCGTAAGACTGAAAAATGCACTGGAAATCAAAGAGCATGAACTTGAAGACATGGAAACCAAGTTCCAAAGCAAGATTGAAGAGTTGAAAAGAGACAATTCAGACAAGGATGAACACATTGAACGACTCAGAAGGAGAACACAAGATTTTGAGGACGAGGTATATGAAAGTGAACAAAGCTTTCTTACAGATTCTAATAGGAATAAGCAAACAATTATGGATCTGAACAAGGAAATAATACGCTTGGGACGGGAAAATGAAGAATTCAATGATAAATTGAAGGAACTAGAATCAAAAAATGCTATATTAGAGAATAACATTGTAGAACTAACTGCAATCAGAAGAAACATGCTGACTTCAATTGAAGTACTTACAATAGACAACGACCTCTATGGCAATGAGTTGAAGAAGATGAAAAAGGAAAACTATGATCTCAGAAACAAAGTGAATCACACTCACCCTGTAGTCAAAGTAAACAATCTTTCCTCACCTGAAAAAAGAATCGCTTCAATACCACTTGTGTGTTCGAAGGAAGAGAAGGATGAAGAAGAAAACGGTAGTTTTGATAAGGAAATATTATTTGTATCAGGAAATCATGGAAGAGGTGTAGCCCAAATGATTAAAACACAGATAGGAAATTCATTCAAGGTTCACTCTGTTCTGAAACCAAACGCGGGTGCTTATGTACTACTGCAGACAGCTCTAGAAAACTCCAAAAAATTTTCGAAAAACGACTTGGTCATACTATGGCTACAAAATACTTATGAGTATCCCAACACGAGGATCCTTTCCCAAATGAACCACACAAATGTCCTGATCATCACAGAACCGTATCGCTATGATTTCGATTATATAAATGACCTCGATTATATAAATAAGTCAATTTACGAAAATAACCTACACCTAGCCAAGATGGTACATAAAGATTTTTCGGGATTCGTGAGAATCTTAGAATGCAACAATATTTTTCGCAGAACAAATTACTGTGCTAATGGTTGCAGTCTGAATAAAAAATCTAAATGGCATTTATGTAAAGCAATTAGAAAATTTGTAGTCAACAATCAGCAGTCTAAATCAGAAAGAAAATCTCTTGTGAAAGTGATTACAATTGGAACACAGACAAGCAATGAACGTATTTTAGAAGTGGTAGAAAGAAAAGAAAGCAAGACTGAAGATAACATAGCTGAGGAAATTGAGAACGCAATGATAGAGACCACATTAAATAAGACAACGTATTCTCCCAGTTTGACTGCAGGCCCCTCTGGCGATAGCGAACCAAATTCTTTTTCTTTTTTAGATCAAAAGAACAAATAAGTGATATGTCAATGTTATTGCTGAATATTCAGTCGGTTCGTAATAAAGTAGATGAACTAAATATTTTTTTGAGGCAGCAAAATCATCCAAATATTGTACTATTAACGGAGCACTGGCTGAATACTGACGAACCAGTTCACATTCCTGGATATTATATAATTTCGAAATACTGTAGAAAAAGTTCACTACATGGTGGTACAATAATATTGATCAAGAAAGAGTCTTCGAAAGCACTATCATTTGTAAACAACAGTAAATTTGACAATTTGATTGTGGAAAAAGAGTTCGAATTTTCGTTAATCCACTCAAAAATAAATAATATTTATATCTTATGCATTTATAGACCTCCCTCTACAGATTGTAAACTATTCATAGGAAGACTAGAGTATTTGTTATCTCAATTTTCCCCTCTTAGTTCATTAATTGTAGCTGGTGATTTTAATATTAATTACGCAAACAAAGCTTCAACTGAAACCCAAATGTTAATTAACCTGCTAGATTGTTTCAATCTGAATATGCACGTGGAAAAACCCACACGGATCTCGAAATCCTCAGCCACTGTTATAGATTATATATGCACCAACGTTGAAAGCGTATCAACTTCAGTGATCAATGCGGGGCTATCTGATCATGAAGCTGTTACTTGCCTTATTCCTAACAGTCTCAAACATGGAACTTTTTCCAAGGAAAAGGAATATGGACGGATCTTTAGTAAAGGTAATTATGAGAAATTCCGGTCTATTTGTCAAATTACTGATTGGACCATGATTTTTCTGGCGGTAGATCCCATAAATGCGTTTCAAGAAGTTGTCATCAGCTTATTTAACAAAGCTTTTCCACTGCGATTGCTGAAGAAGAAGAAGAAATGTAAACCCTGGATCACGAAAGGAATAAAAACCGCATCAAATAATCTTCGGTGCTTGCACACCATTAGAAAATTCCATACCGAAAACATTTTCTTCATGTCATATTTCAATACGTACCGTCGTGTTTACAAAAAGACAATCAAATTAGCAAAAGATATATATCTTATATATCTTAGAGCCAAAAATACCCGCATAAATTCACAAACAAATGTAGACCTCAATCTGCTGAACGATTATTACTGTTCAATAGCTGATCAATTAACACGAGATATCTTTCCAATAGAAAATCCTCTTGTATATACGAGGAAAATGCTATCTCCGATGGAGTCTCTTTTACTGTATGATACAGATTTAAAGGAACTTAAGTTAGTAATCAGCGAAATAAAAAATAAATCTTCGTCAGGTGAAGACAATTTGTCAGCGAAGTTGATTTCTCAATTGCCAGAGGAAGCTCTGAGCGCCTTGGTATTAGCTATAAATAATTCGTTTGCTACAGGAATCTTTCCTACTAGCTTAAAGTCTGCAATTGTGTTACCCCTGCATAAAGGAGGTGCTATTGACGATCCTAACAACTTCAGACCAATTTCCATGCTCTCAACTCTTTCCAAAATTATTGAAAAATTGGTGAAACGGAGAATGCTTGGCTTCCTAGAGCAACATAATATACTAGCGCAGGAACAGTTTGGTTTTCAAAATAAAAAAAACACCAATGATGCTATTTTCAATTTTCTCGAGAGAGTATACTTGAGCTTGAATGAAAAAGAGGCGGCTGCAGCAGTGTTTCTTGACCTTTCTAAGGCATTTGACTGTGTGAGTCATGAAATTCTGTTGCAGAAGCTTTTTCATTACGGTATTCGTGGTACAGCTCTAAACTGGTTCAGATCTTATCTCACTGATAGGAATCAAAGAGTATCATTGTTAAAAAAGACTTCGGATAAAGGTAATATTATACGGGGGGTCCCTCAGGGGTCAGTTCTTGGTCCGATTCTCTTCTTGATTTATATCAACGATATGGTCAGTCTAGATATTTCTGGACACCTAACTTTATTTGCAGATGATACCACGATTCTCTGGCATAACGAAGATCGAGCTAGTCTGGCTCAGTCAATTTCAGTGGACGTTGAAAAAATTAAAATTTGGTGTGAAGCTAATATGCTAACTCTGAATGTTTCTAAAACAAACTTAGTGACATTTAAGTCAGAAATTGAACAAATTGCTCTAGGAGATCAACTCATTGAGAGCAAGTCTGTCACGAAATTTCTTGGTGTTCACATAGATAACAATTTGAAGTTTGACCATCATATATCAGCTCTTAAGAAAAAAATATCAGCTGGCTGCTTCGCAGTCAATGTGATATCCCGTGAACTTGGATTGCAAGCTTCAATATCAGCATACTACTCACTTATTGAATCGCATCTACGGTATGGAATTTCATTCTGGGGGTGTAGCTGTCATGGTCTCTTAAATAGTGTTTTCGTCCTTCAAAAACGAGCTCTGAGATTTGTATTCAAACTCAAGCCGCGTGACTCATGCAGGCCAATGTTTCACAAATATAAGATATTGACGGTCTTTGAAATTTTCGTTTTAGAAACAGTCTGTTTGCTTCACAAATATAGAAGAAATTTCATGAACACAAACATAGACAAGATTACGCGTAATAAAAGGAACCTTGCTCTTCCTCTGCCTAGTTCATCTTTAACGAGACAATCCTTAATTTATAGGAGTAAAAAGATTTACAATCATTTACCAGAATGTACAGCTATGATCAATGATTTGAAACAATTCCGTAGATCTGTCAAAGATATGTTAGTGGGAAAAGGCTTGTACAGTTTGGATGAATACTTTGCCTACAAATTCTAGTCTTTCTATGATATGTGAGAATAATTAGAGATTCATATCATTGATTTTAAAGATAATTGTTGTTTGTGATAATAATGAAACTTGTCTATGTTATTTTATTTTATATATTTTTGTTCTGTATTATTTTTATATATTCCTGTTCTGTTGTATTTATTTATAATCTTGCAATCGATATATCGCAAGATACTGACTTTGTCGACAAAATGTGCTCATTTTAGACAATAAAGCTTATCTATCTATCTATCACTATCACTATTCACAGATCTTTGCACTACTTGCTCGAGACTGATATAGAAGTGATTCCATTTTCTGAATTCCTTTTATTGAGGTACCTACAAGTAATTAGATGGCATTATTTTAACGATTAAAGTTGACTGGAACACATGCTATTAAAACAACATTTTAACTGAGTACCTTACCTGAATATAGAATTTATTCCCTCCTTGTCTATAAATTTCGGACATTAACAAACAAATTATCGATTTTGAAACTGATGAGCAAATAAAATGCACAATAATCAAACGCTTCTATCAGTTGCAGTGCTGGTATCGAGGCCGTCGGCCTCGTGCTAGTCGTGCTGGAATGTGGAAAAAATGCCGAAAATCCCGACGCTTGCGCAGTAGTGAGACTGTCCCTTCAAACTTTGCGCTTTTGTCATCTCTCTCTAATTTTGTGCGCCTTGTCTGACTGTCCTATCTGTAAGGTTTGTTAATCTGTGCTATGGGTACTACCAGCGAGATTACCTGTATAAAGGGCCTAGCCGTAGGAGATAGGTCACTGCGACGAACACCTCACATATCCTCTCATATTCCTTGGCTAACACCAGCCACCTCTGCGACAGCGGAGGGACGTTCAGTCACACTCACAGATATGTCGAGCCCATTATACACAAATATGTTGATGTAATATGTGTTGTATTGTAAAAACTGTGTCAACGAATCAATGAATTCAAATTTTTTATCGGGCTCTCAGTCCGTTGGCCGGGGATCGAATCCCCGCAAACAACAGCTTTTTTTTGTTTAATTCCAAATTTAGATTGAAACAAAATTACGTCACGAGAAATATTATAAATACAAACCATCCAGTATTTGAATTTGCCGCCGCCCGTAATACAGCGAACATTCGCAGCGACACTGCGCCATCTGGTGAGCTTTTGCGGCGGCACTGCGCGTCAACCGGCATAGCTGTACTACTTTTCGAAATTCAATAAATTACCAGATGATATCGAAAACAGCCCAAATATTATGCAATTCAAAAATAAAGCGAAAAAATATATTTATATGCAAAGGAATGATCAGAGCTGAAAGGCCATGAATTTCCTTGTTTTTTCACTGTTTTTATTTTTTTATTTTTCCCCTTCTTGTTCACTATAATATGACCGTTATTTTGAGATATCTTAATGATCTGTGAGTTTTGTTCACTATTTGTAATTTCAATTATACAACAGTCGATAATACTTCATGAATGATCTTATACCAGGAATTACTGTCTGATCATTCATGTCATTCCTACTAGAAACTTAATTATACTTTATATATTATTTGTATGAAATGTATCAATGAAGAAGGGAATGTAATGCAATAACTGAAATAAACTGAAATAAAGAAAAAGAAAGAAAGATTTTGGTAGGATGTAATCCAATGTTCTACGTGGCATATGGCCAGGAAAGTAGTTGTTTTTCTCATGACTTTGAGATTGTCTCTATTTGTAACCATTGCAATTCCACTTTGAGTATTTGGCTTTTTCCTAGTTGACAGTGTATTATGATTAGTTGTCAAAGAGCTTGTGAAATTACAAGGAAAGGGTCTATACAGGATCGCCCATCAAAAACTAGACATCGGGGTTTTTGGTAATGATATTGCAGATGTGGAAAAACTCTCGGACAGGTCGATTTCAGTTTCGAGGGTTACATTTTTTTCTCCTACTTGCACTGCCGTCACTGCAACACTCGAGCTGTGGGGTGAACAACCCCTAAAATTTGAATAGGGATAATGGCGGAGTGGCACATCCTTTGAAAGCCGGTTAAGTTCTCTATCCAACGGCGTCCCGATTTTGAAGTTGGGATGAACCGTTTGGGAAAAAATAAATTCAGGAATAAACCTGTACGATAGTTAAGATCTTACTTGTACGTCTCTGAAACACTCATTCGGATTTTTTTGTAATCTATCATTTATTTGCAACGATGCACTTTCTGTGTTTCACATGTGTACTACAACTGTATTATGTAAACAGTAGATCTGCGAAAAGGGCTGCTGAACGGTTCAATCAACAATATGGTAGGACTGTGTCGCGGCACTATGTGTCTGAATTAGTATCAAAATTCCGAGAAACGGGATTGGTAGCAAATGAAAAACGGCAAATCGAACCGCCAGTAAGAGATGAGGCGACAACAGTGGCAATTTTGGGCCATGTTGAGGTTGACCATACGTTGAGTACAAGACAGCTAGCAACTGTTTCCGGTATCTCAAGAACTAGCATTCAGCGTATTCAAAAACTACATAAATTCCATTCTTACAAAACAAAATTAACACAAGAACTGAATGAAAATGATTTTGATCGACGTTTACAATTCTGTGAAATATTAAGTGAGCAGGCGATTGCAAATTCTCAGTGTCTGTTCAACATCTGTTTTAATGACGAATGTTCGTTTTTCTTAAATGGCATAGTTGATCGCCATAATTGTCGATATTGGGCTGATTCTAATCCCCATATATTTCATGAGGTACATACGCAATATCCCCAAAAATTAAACGTATGGGCTGGTATTTTTGGGGATCGTATCGTAGGCCCTTTCTTCTTAGAAGGCAATCTGACAGGGAAAATGTATCATTATCTGGAAAATAAGTTGATATTTCAACAAGATGATGCTCCTCCGCATTATGCTATGCCTGTTCGGCAATATTTAGATCAACACTTCCCTGGTCATTGGATTGGTAGGCGAGGTTTTATTGAATGGCCCCCACGATCACCAGACCTGTCTCCCTTAGATTTCTTTCTGTGGGGTCATTTGAAAAGCAGAATTTATAGTACACCACCAGCTTCACTAGCAGATTTACGCCAACGAATCACAGATGAATGTCGCCAAATCACCCCAGACATGCTCCAAAATGTCCGAGAACGTTTTCAACAAAACCTATCATCATTAAAGAAAAAAGTCTGCCGACCAAAAAATATGTTCAATACCTTGTCATGGTCATTGTCGATCTTGAATTCGTTAGATTTTCTTTGAAAATACTACACGACTGAGAATTAGGATGAATAGTTTTCACGACTTGAAATGAATCTTTTGTTATGGTCGTTATGGTCAAGTACTTACTGCCGGTTGATGCACTCGTGCCACCGTAAACAAGGCTCTAACCATCTTTTCTCCATCGCCGACCCATTTGGATGTCAGAGAAGAGGCACTTATACTGAAGAAAGTCGATTTGCTTTGTGAGGCTACGCATTTTCCTGAAATTAAATATTCGAAATTGCAAATATTCTGTATAAGAAGCCCATTCAGAGGAGGAAATTATATCAGTTTTGCAAATGAAAATACTGATTGGAATGTCTTCAGTTAGTAAGTAAAATAATTCATACAATAAAACAAAATGTTTTAGGCAAGATGAATCAACGACAAAATATAAATGAACAACAATGATAATTGACTTCATTGACGATTACGTGTTTATTGTAGTTAGTTTGCAGAATTGAATTTTTATTTCTTCAGACGAAATTTCCCCAAATGGCTCATCTTGCCTGAAATTTTCGTGTGAACAATAATGAACTACACTCGTCACGACAGAAATTGAAGGGACGGACGCATAGTATTAGATATTTCCACAATGATTTTCTTATTCATCAAAAAATTAGTCTCATTCCAACTGCATAGATTCACTAGTTCGTTGAGATAAAGTTTTTTGAAAACGAATCTGCTTGAACTCGAATCGTAATTCCCGGAAGGATCAAAAAGCCACACGTACCAATCAGAGTCTTCCCTGTCCCGGGCGGTCCGAACAGCAGGATCCCCTTCGGCGGCCGTCTGAGCCCCGTGAATATGTCCGGCCTGAGCATCGGCCACACCACGGCCTCCTGGATGGCCGATTTGGCGAACGACAAGCCGGCGATGTCGTCCCAATGCAACGCGGCGCCGCTGTCCATTATCTCCGATCGGATGAGCTCGACCATCTTCGGATCGATGTTCTTCAGTCGGTCGTCGATTACTTCGGAGGACGGCCAGTCATCGGTCTTCAGGTCTTCATTACTGGAACGGAACCACTGACATGAACTACTATCCGGATCTCTGACTGAATAACAATGGAGAGACACGGCGATTCATTCATGAATCATGGAAAAGTGTACGACAACAATCCTGAACGTCAAACACGGATGAATGAGTGAAATCTTGAATGGTGGGGATGCTAACAGAGAATCGATCAATATTCCTCAGGGTACAGTTTTATCACCGATGTTGTACAGTCTTTTTACTAGCGATTGCCATGGCCAGTGATTTGCAAAATGTCGCTTTTTGCTGATGATGCAGCAGTTCTTGCATATTCAACTAATTTTGTTGAGCAAGCAGCTTTGAACCTTCAAAGCGCGCTAAATTCTATTCAGGAGTGCTTCCTTCGATGGAAAATCAAATTGAATCCAGCGAATACACAATTGGTTGAACTTGCAATTGGTGAATAAGTCCGGCCTTATCATCGGCCATACTTCAGCCTCCTGGATGGCCGATTTGGCGAATGACAAGCCGGCGATGTCGTCCCAATGTATCGCGGCGCCACTTGTACATTTGCGGGTGACTGCTCAGAGTAAATAACAAGAGATTGACACAGCGATGGTGGGGGATAATAAGAGACACTTGTACATTTGGGGTGAATACTCAGACTGAATAGCAATATATTGACACCGCGATTAATTCTTGAATCATCGAGAAGTATCAGACAACAATCCTAAACGCCCAAACACGGAGAAATTAATGAAATCGCGTATGGTGGGGATAATAACAGACACTTGTATTATATATGTGCGGGTGAATTCTTCAGACTGAATAAATAACGATAGACACCGCGATTTATTATTAAAAAGTTTACGCCAACAATCCTAAACAGCAAAAAGTGATAAATGAATGAAATCGCGAATGGTGGGGATGATAAGAGACACTTGTACATTTGGGGTGAATTCTCAGAACAAATAAATGTTAATATGGTATTTTATAATTAAAGGCTCATTAATGGCGATACTTTGTCTATTTTCTGTAATAGTCCAGCGAGAAAATAAATCCTTCCAAGCAATCAAAATCCCGAGGAACCACAAACGACCCGATTCAAAAGATAAGACTACAGAGATAATACTAATAAAAAAGCACGGCAGACATCACCAATTCAAATGAGAAATAATAAATGTATGAACAAACCTAGGCACATACAACCAGCAATACAGGACGACTTTACAGGTTGCCAAATTGTCTTCAAATAACCCAAATTACACTAATTGATGAATGCACATAAATGGCGAGGAAATAGTGATTACTGGATGAACACTTAAACAGTAGGCATATGAAATAAGAAAATAAAATACTTTGTTCATTTATTGAACTTTAGGAAGAGCAATTCCAATTCCCGCAGATTCGATTGTGATGAGAGGTTTCAGCGCAAGATCAACACCGCGATTATTTCTTGAACCATCGAAAAGTATACGCCAAGAATCATAAACGTGTTTGGCACACGAAGAAATTTATGAAATAGCGAATGATGGGGATAACTCAGCGGAAACATTGCCAGAGAATTGATCAATATGGGCTTCCAGATCATTTCATTCAGTTGATGTGTTAATTTGAGAAAAATCGAAATTTTCAAGTAAAACTTGTAAATCAATCTGACATTAAGTCCATTGAAGCTGGTGTTCCTCAGGGTACAGTTTTATTAAAGCTGCTGTAATTTCTTTACTATCGATTTGGTATGACCATGGTGCAAGATGTCGCTTTTTGTGGAGGATAACGCATTTCTTGAAAATGCAACTGATTTCAAGCAAGCAGCTAAGAACCTTCAAAGCGCGCTGAGTTCTATTCAGGAGTGCTTCCTTAAATGGAAGATCAAATTGAATCGACGGTTGTCATTAAAATGAATTATGAATTAATGAGCTCTTCAATACCGTTATCGATAATAATGCGTCAGACCGCAGTGAAATCAGTGAATTGTGTTAACTAATGAATCAGGCCCCCATTGGGAGAGAGATAGAGAGAGAAATATACTTCATTGTCTAAAAAACAAGAATTTCTCATTGACAAAGCATAGTATTCAAAATTGAATAAAAGTTTATAACATGACATGAACATATACAACTGAATTAATAATATAGAATAGAGAATAAACTTATTGAGAGTGTAAAAGGACAATAAACAGTACAGATTAAAAATTGATGTGAACAATTGTCATAACAGAATTTCGTTGTGAAATTCCCCAATATTATAGTAGGCTCTTTTCATAAGGGCATCTTTCAACAGGTTTCTAAATTCACTACGATCTTTTATAGTTCTTAGTTCAGTGGGTATATGGTTATAAATCTTTTCACTTTCAAATAATAAAGAAGATTTGGTCAAACTGGACTTTGGAATGGGTAGCCATATACTTTTTGTGAATCAGATATACCGTTTCCAATATGAACACACTTGTCAGAGTGAGAATTCCTAAGTTTGAAAGCAGTGGTCTGCATGACTCTCGAACATCTACCTTGCCTAAGTACCTTATCGCTCGTTTCTGCAGAACAAACACTGAATGAAAAAGTTGTTGGCTACAATATCCCCAGAAAGTTATTCCATATCTCATATAAAATATTTTGGAAACAGACAACATATCGAAACAAATATATAGGGAGAGTTACACTTAATAATTTGGGGCAGTTGAAGATAACATTGAAATAGATTGAATATCTTGATTTTTCCAAACGAACGCAAATACTGATCAAACAGGAACAACCATAATATTAAGCTCGCATTTTACTATTGTCACGATCTTGGTCTTCCTGATGGGATAATGCCACTGGATCATCTTTGAAGGTAGCTCTGATAGGGTAGATCATATCAACTCAGACACTAATAGTTTAAGAGATATGAGAAGTAGTAAAAACCATGTTAAAACCACAAATACATTTATTACATCATCGATATAAAAGAGGAATCATCCAAATGCGATACAAAACAATTAAGTGGTACTTACAATATAAATAGAGCCATTTCGGAGAGGGTTGTCTGGTAGGATGCACAAAGAACTAACTAACTCGTTAACGCGACGACCGACTGTGCGAACCCCTAGATTCCACGACCGACGGCAACTACCCGCTTATCAAGTATCCACTATCAGCTATTAACTGCCTCTTGAATAATCATAATCTGTAATTATCTGAATTCTCAAGAACTATTATTGTTTAGGTTATTCTCGGTACGTTACTAATGGAGGTTACTCAGTCGTACAGGTTGTTAACGAGTCAATGTCAAAACGTGTTCGAAATGTTTATAAACTTTTCGGTTCAATGAGAAAAGCACGATTTTTAATTTTATAGAAATATTGAATTATTAATGACTTTGATTATGATTTTGGAAAAAACTTAATTGTGGCACTATCTTTTCAAAACTACATGTATTCGAATTTCAACTAACATCATAAAATTACTTTGTTATTATCTCAAATAACTGTGCCCTCTATCAGCCCTCCCTCCAATGAAATACATTATTCAATGCGCCTTCTATTATTCATCACTTCTCTTCCAAGTTCCCCTGGTGTGATTTCTTGGCATGCCTGAATTATTTTTGCCTGGAGTTCTTCACGTGTGGTAGGCCTACTTCTATAAACTTTATTTTTCAATGTGCCCCATAAAAAATCTGTAGGTGTGAGATGAGAGTACCGGGGTGGCCATACCATAATAGGGCTATTTGGACCTATCCATTTTCTGGAAAACTTACTTTCCAGCCATGCCCTTGATGTCATACAATTATGAACAGGCGAACCGTCCAATTGGAAGATTGAATTTCCTCTCGAATTCAGTGGCACTACTTCCAGAGCATCGGAAAATTTATTCTCCGGGAAATGAATAAATAATTGGCAATTTAAATTATTAACGAAAAAATAAGGGCCTATTATTGCTTGATCGAGTATGCCACACCACACATTTATTTTTCGAGATACCTGGTCTTTGCAATTCACCACCCAATGCAGCCCAATATCTTTAGTTTTGAGAAGATACCACACCATTTGTGGCAATAGTCGCCTCATCGCTGTAGAGAATATTTTTCTTTAAACTCCTATCCTTGAAGTAATTGCTTTGTAGCCGAAAACAATATTCCATTCGGCGAATTTTATCGCCATCGTGTAATGTGTGGAGGAATCTGGTATAACGCTTTCTTGCTATTTTATGGATGTTGTATAATAAATAGTAAATTGCAAGACTAGTGTGTAGTTGTGTTATAGGCACGGCAGCTCTGTTGTTTGGGAGCAGGCTGTGGATTCAAGAAGCTATGTATTTTTAGGGACCTTTTGCCAGGCGCCACTCAGTTTTCAGTAGTAGGAAAACTAAGAAAATTTAATACTGAGGATAGAATTTGAAAATCTAATAAAACACCAAATAACTGTACCAGAGAAATATAATTCTTTAGATGTTTGAAGCAGGTTCATGTGACACACAATTTCAATTATACCTTCAGTAACACCTTACTGTGCAGAAAAATGATTAAATCACTTCCTCAGTGTTGTATAAGTTAAATGCTTAAGCAGAACAAAAAATGTAGATATCTCAAGATAATCCCCTTCTATATAGGCCTATATTTCCGGTTCACAGAATGACTGGACTCCCATTATGATTTAGTTAAGTGGTATTTCAAATATAAAATTAAAAACTGTTGTTACGAGTAGTAAGACTTGAATAGTGGTTCAACTTGGTGCTGTGCACTACTGGATCATCAGGAACAAAAGTATAATCAAAATTGATCTGACCTTAGTGTCTGCGGAGCATGTGGTGCTGCTCTGTCCTCCCTGCCAGTGAACTCCAACTCCAACTCCAAACTTTAGCCGGTGCAGTTAAAAAAAAAGGTTTCCTGGACTTCCTAGTCACCCTTCAACATCATGGACGGCACAACAAGGTGGGATCAAGAGAATAGCCCCAAAAATGAGAAGTGGCCCCAACAGCACACTATCTTGAAGTGGAGACTTTCTAGTCACCTTGTGGCATCATGGATGGCTCAGGATGGGATCAAGAGGAAAGTTCCAAAATTCCGGAGGCTACTACTAGCAACAGGCTAGCACGCTATGGCGATGGCGTCCCACCAGGACATCCACCATGAAAAGGCCAATAAATCTGTTGGAAATATACCAAATTGAAACCATTGAATAGGTTTATGGACTCTAAAAATGCTCACCTTCCGTCTGGAATGGCCGAAAATAAGGGTATCAAACCCCACAAAGGTTGGATGGAAAATGGCAAAATTCGTGCCCATCTTGCCTACTCTCGGTAGAGAAGAAGGAAATCAAGAAATTTCAAGAGTTTCCTGTGCACTCAGAAAACAAAACCGTTTATAAAAACATGTTTCAAATTAGAAATAATTCACTGCGCAAGTACAGTTGGAATCTTGACTAGTTGATAAATATTACCAACAGAGAATATTAAAATACCTAGATTATTTAAAGAAAATGTCCTAATGGGCCTTTGCCCGTTTTTAAATAATTGTGAAGTTAGGTCTGACACAAAACTATAGTAACATTGGTCCAACCAAAAATGTTGCCAGCAGGCCGAAAATAAAAGAAGAAGGTTATAAATTCACAAGGCTATGGACGAAGCGAAATAACCCAACAATTCACATAACCAATTAAACTGTCAGACTGAAACTGAAATATGAATATAAACAATTACAACTACTTCAAATATAACTTCCTGTGGATCCATAATTAAATTGAAAACAGCAAGGACATATTAATTTCCAACAGGTTCGTCAAACTGTGCATTTCAACTTCTATCCATTCAATCAGTCAACAGCAACTAGAAATGTAAATCGTTTATCATTACAGCTAGGAAGAAGGACAGATCAACACCACTGCTATGGACACCTGAAAAATACAACCCTGAAACTAATAGACAGTCACACCAGGAAGACAAAGGAATCTTCAAGTTCAGCTTACAAAAGGTCCAACGCCAACAGGATATTCAATCCACCTACCATAACAAAATGTAAAGTGTTGCAGTCACATAATCTATTGAGTATCTTACATCATCATACTATACTGGGTGTTACTCTTGGTTAACTTAATAACAAACCCATATAATAAAGGTAAAAAAGGAAAATCACATGTTACACTGGGTTTGATAGCATGCATTTGATGCCTTTTCAAGCACCTGATACGGCTTTAATTGAGCTGATGTGATAATAGTTCCTCAAACTCAATTTAGGATCGGCTCGAAATGCTGTCAAAATTGCTTCATCATCTTAATGATTTTTCTCAAAGGACCCCGCACGAAAACACGGTAAATTGGCTCTCAGTCGAATTGGCTGAAATTGAACTATGTTATTGTGGGATGGCTCATTAGGAAAATATGTGAGTTTGAAGAGTTTTGTATGTTTAGTTTCTGAGATATAAGCCTACAAAGTTCGTAAAAACGTCGTATCGGGTTAGGATTGACGAAGAAAAAAACTGTTTTTTTAGTATAAATAAGACAAAATAAGCTAGAAAATGTATTGATCGGAACTCAAATACATGTCTAGTTATGATCACATGAATTATAGTAAATCAGGGTGTATACGAGGCACGGTCAAAAAATTCATTTTTCGGAAAAAAATTCGAGTACTATTCCAAAACCAACAAGTTATATCAATTTTTTATAGTAATATCCGAGGTAATAACCCTATAATACTTGTAATACTGTAAACTCAAAAATGCATATCTCAGAAACGAAACATAAAAAAATTGAAAAACTTTTTGCATATTATGATAGTCAACATATTCAAAATAGTGTGTGTAAAATGAGATCCAAATTAACGGAACTGTTTTCGAGATATTCATTTGAAACATGTTGAATAATCTTCAACAAAATTTAACACATCCTGTATCTAAATGAAAGGCAATATTGAACAACTGAATTCGCTAGTAAGTTTCCTCAGCTTCCATTCATTCAATAGTATCAATCAATTCCTTTCTTTGTGATCAAAAACAAGTTTTCAATTGTTTTCCAATAAGGAAATAACATAAAATTCTAAAAATTCCTATTTCAAACAGAGATAGTTATCAAGAATCAAAATACGTTTTCGAAGCCTACAATAGACTGAAACCATGATATCCCACCAAAATATAACTTGTTGGTTTTGGAATAGTGCTCGAATTTTTTTTCCGAAAAATGAATTTTTTGACCGTGCCTCGTATACACCCTGATTTACTATAATTCATGTGATTATAACTAGACTTGTTTATGAGTTCCGATCAAAACATTTTCTAGCTTATTTTGTTTCATTTATACTAAAAAAACAGTTTTTTTCTTTGTCAATCCTACCCCGATACGACGTTTTTACGAACTTTGTCGGCTTATATCTCAGAAACTAAACATACAAATCTTTTTAAACTCACATATATTTCTAATGAGCCATCCCACAACATCATAGTCAAATTTCAGCCAATTCGACCGAGAGCCAATTTCCCGTGTTTTCGTGCGGGGTCCTTTCCTGACTTTTGTTACTTGTCCAGTATTCCTGAATTGGTTGTATATTTTGAAAACTGTCCCACTGTGGACTAAATTTCCTAGTGGGTGTCTTCTATTTCAATTTTTTCCAGAGATCGACGTGCCGTGTTCAACACTTGAAAATGAAGTCACCAAAAACAATAGCATAAAGAACAGCAAAATCTATAATAACCTCAATAATACAGAATGAAAATAACAATTAATTATTCTTTCAAGAATATTGCCAAATTGACGATAAATAACCATGCATGCAATAATTGAATAGGGACCCGATTCAGTTCGCGATTCAATTCGCGAATCTCTTCGAGACAAACATTTATAATGTGAAGAATACCTTCATTGATGAGATAATTTGTTTACATGCAAAAATTCGACATTCCTGGAAACTGTAACTAAAAATAAAGAAAATATCGGCTGTTGGCGGGTAGTGTATATCATCGAAGATTATCATAGTCATGGAGTACGTCTCCGGATCCTAACCCAACGATTACGTAAGATACGGGGTGTTTCCATGAAAAGTGAGACAAAAATGAATTTTTAAGAACTAAGAATTCTTCAGGAAAAATATGAATAGTTAGTGAATT
Organism: Phaedon cochleariae; assembly: GCA_918026855.4. Classification (NCBI taxonomy): domain Eukaryota; kingdom Metazoa; phylum Arthropoda; class Insecta; order Coleoptera; family Chrysomelidae; genus Phaedon; species Phaedon cochleariae. Next base: position 51,879,976 of record OU896713.1, on the reverse strand, counting down.
CTGCATCCGATTGTGAATCCGAAGTGATTTTCAACCTATTTTGCTTCCTAATATCATTTTCCGGAAATAGGGGTGGTTCCACGGCTGTTGGCGAGCAGTGTATATCACTGAAGATGACCCCATTTAATCATAGAGTACATTTTTGGTATATATCTCGCTCCAGCAAATTTCAGGATTCTAACCCAACGATTGGGGATTGAGACAAAAATTATTTTTTTCTGTGACGGGAAAGAAGTTTGGCATTTCATCTCTGTAGGCAGGTTATAAAATGTCACTTTTCATAAATTACTTTTTTCCCGTGGGAAAAAAGTGAGTACTTCTTTCCCGGATATATATCACAAATATATATACTCTTGATGGCTTTTGTTGTGCTATAGTTCCGAAAACTGAATCAATAATACCGTCTCCGAGGAAGAACTGCAAGTCCTTTTATCTTCCATTCGACTTCGCGGTTACGTATATCACTAAACAACCACTAAATTCGCAATTTTTGAAATCAAATCACAGAATTATACTGACAGAAGTGACATCAGATATTTGATTACTTCAAAAGAATGATAAAGATGCCTACAACACAGGTGTCCCTACTGTTAAAAACTTAAAATTTCACGTCGACAATTTTCAGATTTCCAAATAATGTAATATCTTCTCAATATTGATTCGTCCTTTCTTCTGTCACAGAAAAAAATAGTGTATTATACACGGGAAAAATATTAGATTTTAGCTCACGGTTTTTTGTCTCTCTCCGCTACGCGTCGGGAGACAACACAACATGCAGCTAAAATCTAATATTTTTCCCGTGTATTAGACACTACTTTTTCCTTTGTATAATAAATAACTATTTTAGAATACAAAATTATTCAGGAAAAATATGAATAGTTAGTGAATTGTGCATCCTGATTGCGAATCCGAAGTGATTTTCAACCTATTTTGCTCGCTATTTTGCCTCCTAATATAATTTCCTTACCCAACAATTACGGAAGATACAGGGGTGTTTCCATTAGAAGTGACACACTAAAATATCTGTTATTTTCAAATATTTTTTTTTGCAATTGCATTACCTCGTTGGTCCCAGCACTGGGACCAAACGCCCCATAAGTGGAAACTTGTGCGGGGTTAGGTAAGCATACAAACACAAACATCCATGGCCTAACTAGGATTCGAACCTATGTCTGGGTGGGAGTCCCCATACGAACTAAGCGCCTTCACGCTCTCGACCACCGAGCCAATATACCGGGTGTGTCATTGAAATGGGAATATGAGATAACGGCTTCGCTGTTTGAGATAGATGAATAAAAATTTTTGTGATGGTCTAGGCTCATGAGCGGTATATTCTTGAATTACCTTGCGTATACAGGGTGACTCAAATGTGCGTGGCGTATCAAAGTTATACTTTTTATTGTAGGGCACCCTGTATTTTATTTCATTTTCGGATTCTCCTTTGTGAGCTGATTCCATCAATACATCACACTCGGAATCTAGCGGGAATGCTTACAGAGATATAGGGTGTTCAAAATCGAGATTTTTCAAGTTTTTTTGTCTCGAAACTATTAGTTATTGGTCAGTACGGCTCACATGTCCCCATCTTAACTTTTGATTCACTATCTGTTGATATTTAATTTGGACGAATACAGGGTAGTTCAAAATTAAGAATTATAAACCACCCTGTATTCGTTCAAATTGAACAGTAAATCAAAAGTTGAGAGAGGAATATGTAAGCAATTTGACCAATGATGAATAGTTTCGGCCCAAAAAAATCCTATAGTTGAAAAATCTCGAATTTGAACAGCCTATATCTCTGTAATTATTCTCGCTAGATCCCAAGTGTGATGCATTGATGAAATCAGCTCACAAAGGAGAACCCGAAAATGCAATGAAATACAGGGTGTCCCATAAGAAAAAGTATAACTTTGATACGTCACGCATTTTTGAGTCACCCTGTATAACGCGAAATATTTTGGAAATGTGCTGCTAATGAGCCTAGACCATCAGAAAAATGTTTCTTCATCTATCTCGAACAGCGAAGCTGTTATCTCACCTACCCATTTCAATGACTCAATCAAAACATTGATGGTTTGTGCATTTCGAATATATAAACAGGGTGGCCGGCAATTATGCGCAAAAAATCAAGGAGGTGATACATGATACAATAAGAAATACATTTTATATGTACAGGGTGGCTGGAATTCGAGCCTCATCATTGGGATCTCGTGAACCGTGAGAGATACAGGGTCGGTTAAATTATGGCAAAGTTGCGCAATTTCATGCCTAACAAAATGCCGTTCTGAAACTTGGAAAATTCCAAAAACTTTCGGAGATATCCGAAAAAAATCGAAATTCCATAAAATCGTTTTTATTTTTTTCTGGCGTTATTTGAAGAAATTAATCAATATAAATAACACTTTATCAAGGCCACTTTTTCTTCCCTACAACATGGCATTTTCAAATTTGAAATCTGACGTTTCGTCTTCCAGAAACCATCATCAACTTACTTTTTTTAAATACGGACCTGGATTTTTTATTTCATTTTTTGTTACCTTCAGATAGCCCAAAAACTATGAGCTATCACAAATTTCGATTTTCAAATGTTTCAATGACTAAAATTCACAGTTTCTTTATTTTTTCCAAATATTCAATGCAATTACTAAAAATGGAAAAGGCGGCTATGCTTTTAGAGATGAAAAGTTACAACCACTCGTCGAAGTTTGACAGTTCAAGGTTTTGAATAATTTGCGCGATCAAAAATGGTGTTTTCCAATTCAGGAAAACGTGATATGGTCCGAATTTATTATAGTGCTAATAGAAACTCGCAAATTTCATGTGAGAGATATTTACAGCAATACTTCGAACGACCACAACCGCATTATACGTATTTCAATAATTTGGACAAGAATTTGAATCTGTATGGTAGTTTTAGTAAGCCCCGAAATGCGTATGGCGGAAGATTTGGAGCTGAAGATGAAGGAGCTGCGGTAAGTTTCGAAAAGAAATAATTTATATTTGCGATAAATTTGATCGAGAAATTTTGAAGGTTACGGAAAATCCCCGAGGTTCCACACGACAATTTGCTCTAGAATTGAATATGCCTAGAAGCCGAATTCAGAAGATTCTCAAAAATCATAGGTATCATCCTTATAAATTACATGTTAGCCAAGAACTAAGACCAGGAGATAATGAAAGAAGGCTAGAATTCTGCAATTGGCTTGATAGAAAATTGCAACAGAATGAAGATTTTCTAAATAACATTATCTGGACTGATGAATGCAATTTTTCTACGAGCGGCCTTTTCAACAGAAATAATGAGCATTATAATGTTAATGTATAAGATGGCGGGCAAGTATACATGTCCGAAATGTGACTCTGCAATAAAAGAGAATTCTAGTAGTTTAGAGTGTAATTCGTGTAATTCCTGGAATCACAAATCATGTTCGGGGCTCGCCACAAGCGAATTCAATAAAATATATACCCAATATACAAGATCTGGTAAGAATAATTGGATATGTTCCACCTGCAAGAATGAAGAGGTTATCCAATCCAAAGATAACTTTTTGCCGTCAATCAGGAAAGGTAAACAATCTGATTCTGTCTCAGTGGACGGTGTCGGCGCCTTAATTCAGACACAGGTTGAGGAATTGTTAATGAAAAATGACGTCCAGCTGAAAGACGTAGTGTTGATAATAAGTCAACTTCTTATAGGAATGAGCGAGCAAAGCAAGAAAATCGATAAAATGTTCGAGGAAATGAAGAATTTTCACACGAAAAGAAATGACCAGGTCTCAAAATTAGAAAATGATATTAAAATATTGAGAAAGGAAATTACTGAAATGAAACAGTGCCAGGAATCCTCAGATTCAGGGAATAACACTAGTGATATTTATAGTGAGATATATGATAGAATGCAAAGGTCTAAAAATATCATGCTCTATAATGTACCTGAAAACCAAGACAGAGATATCAAGGCAAGGATCGACCATGATAAAAAAATTGTTGTTGATTTGTTGAATGCAATGGAAATTGAAGCAGGAAATTATAAAACAGTACGCCTAGGGCGCCCTAGTAACAATCCCAGGCCGAGTCCCAGGCCAATGAAAATTAGTTTCAATGATCCTGATATCCCTGCTATGTGTTTAAAAAGACGTAGAAACTTGGCTGATAATATCAACTATCAAGTAGGTGCTGATTTGACTATGATTCAAAGAGAGCAGTTGAAAGCTGCCCGTGTGGAGCTTGCTGATCGGAAGAGTAAGGGTGAATCAAATATTACAATCAAATATGTGAAGGGTGTTCCTATGGTGGTGGAATACAAGAATGCTAATAGAGATTATGCTAATGCATCAAAAAACTAAATTGCTACTACCACAATGTGGGTGGCATCAGAACAAAGCTGAAAGAACTCAAACTAGCCATTGAATCATGTTCATATGATATCATTATTTTGGTAGAAACTTGGTTAAATGAAAATTTTTCATCCAGTGAGCTGAAACTTCATAACTATAATATATATCGAAAGGATCGTCGATCCATTATCAAGGGTAGAGGTGGTGGTGTTATGATTATAACTAGAAAGGAGCTATCTACTAGATTGGTGAGAAATTCAGATGATGATCAGGTAGAGCATTTGTTTGTCTCTTTAAATATTGGAAAAATAAAATATATAGTTGGTGCCGTTTATATTCCACCAGGATCAGATGTTAATGTATACTCTGAACACTCTCATGTTGTGGAAAATTTATGTGCGTCCTACCCAGGACATCGTTTTTGTATTTGGGGTGACTATAACATTCCAGAAGCAGTTTGGTCCAGGGATGAAGCATCATTCATTGCTGATTATCCTCACAATTCAACAGCTTATATTTTACGTGAATGTTTTAGTTTTTTAAATATGTGTCAAGTGAATTTAATACCTAATGATAGGGGTGTGTTTTTGGATTTATGTTTCACACATGTTCAGGAAATAATTATCACTCAGTCAGATGATTTGTTAGTATCCGAAAGTTATCATCACATTGCCTATAACTTTGAAATAATCTCAGAAAATGAATGTTACTCTTTGAAATATGACATTTATTATCATGATTTCAGAAGCACAAATTTTATAGGCTTAAATGATTTTTTAGCAAATATCCATTGGGATTCTGTTCTTGATGTATCTGATGTAAATAATGCCCTGGAAATATTTTATAACATATTATATACTGCAATCAACATATTTGTTCCTGTAAAGAAGTTTAGATCTAGTAATTTTCCAAGTTGGTTTTCAGCCGACCTAAGAAAACTCACCATTGAGAAGAAAATTGCTCATAAAAGATATAAACAGACTCGTTTACATTGTGATTACTTGAGGTTTTCCTCTCTACGAAATCAATGCAAATTAATTAGCAATGGATGCTACAGCAATTATATCAACAGACTGGAATTCAACTTATCCTCAAATCCCTCATATTTTTGGAAACATATCAAGGATATGAGAAAGAACAATGAATATCCTATGCACACTTATTATAACAATGAATTTAGTAATGATGGTAATAATACTGCTAAGTTATTTGCCAAGTTCTTCTCATCAGTATATTCTGATACCCAAACTGAAATACCAAATTACAATTTTACTAGAACCATGGAACTTCATAAATTCACGATATCAATTTTAGATATCTTCAATGCAATAGGTCAGCTGAAACCCAAGTTATCTTATGGTCCTGATGGTATACCAGGTATAATTTCGAAAAAATGTGTATACACTTTAACCAGACCTATTTTTATACTGTTCAGCCTATCTTTAAATACTGCCGTTTTTCCCCAGTATTGGAAAAATACTTTCATAACACCAATATACAAAACTGGAGATAAAGAAAATATTTCAAATTATCGGGGTGTTGCAATCCAATCTGAGATACCCAAATTGTTTGATAAACTCATTTCCGTACAGCTAAAGTGGTCCTCTAGACATATCATTATTCCAGAACAGCATGGCTTCCACTCGGGAAGATCGACAGTTACAAATTTGATGATATATCAATCTAATATTTTAAATGCATTTGAAAATCGTGTTCAGGTTGATAGTGTATACACTGATTTCACAAAAGCTTTTGATAGAGTTGAACACACATTATTGATTGCTAAGTTGAAAGCACTTGGAATTGGCAGTCAAGCCCTAACATGGATAAATAGCTTTCTGATTGAAAGAGTTCAATGTGTTAGAATTAATAACTTCATTTCAAATGCTATTGAGGTTTCTTCTGGTGTCCCTCAAGGTTCCCATTGTGGTCCAATTCTGTTCAGCCTGTTTGTCAATGATTTAAATGAAGTGTTACAAAATTCAAAATATTTGGTGTTTGCTGACGATGTAAAAATCTACAAAACAATATCAAATATCAATCATTGCAATGAGCTTCAGAATGACATTGAAATTTTTTGTAATTGGGCTGATCTTAATGCACTGTGTCTGAACGTCAACAAGTGTTTCTGCATAACATTCTCTAGATCCAACTCTCCACTTACATTTGATTATAAAATAAGAGATGAATCGTTGCTTCGCGTCGCTGAAATCAAAGACTTAGGCATTTTGATTGATAATAAAATGACCTTTAAACAACATATTTTGAAAGTAGCTACTATTGGCTATAGAAATCTTGGATTTGTTATGAGAAACACAAAGGATATGTCAGTTAATAGTTTAAAATTATTATACTGTGCACTTGTTAGGTCAGGCTTAGAATATGCTTCTGTGATATGGTGTCCTAACTACAGTGTTGATATCGGGACAATTGAAGGAATACAGAGAAAATTCCTCAGGCATTATGCATTCAGACTGGGAATGAATTGGAATCATGATTATGACAACATTCAAAATAGCACAGGTTTGGAAACTTTAGAAAAACGTAGGTTCAACACAGACTTGCTCTTTTTATATAAATTGTTGAATGGTATCATTGACTGTCCCGAACTTGTATCCGAAATTCAGCTAAGTACAAACAGTAGGACTAGAAGCAAAGCACTATTTTACATTAACCATCATTCCACAAATTATGGCATGCATAGCCCTCTCTCAAGGATACCAAGGGAATACAATAATAATTGTATACATTTGGACATTTTCAGTAATTCGTTTCAGTTATTCAAGAAGTCATTGATTACCATTAATAGTACCCCTTTATAAGCAGCTGTGTTTGATTACTGTGATATAGATTCATAATGATCTAGGATATATAGCAACTGTGAGTGATAACTGTGATAGATTCATACTGATTAGGATATTCTCTTGTTATTTATGTTTATTTGTATTTGTTAAATATTTACATAGGTATATATTTTTTCCCATCTTGTAATAATATTTGTGATTATAATGTATGCAATGGATAACCGTAAATAAAGTTCTATTCTATTCTATTATTATGCAGTGGAAAATCCGCACCAAAATCAGCAAGTGCGAAGGCAGGGACGGGCATCATTCAATGTCTGGGTGGGGCTGTATCGAAACAGAATCTTGGGGCCAATTATTTATGATGGGAATTTAAATAGTGATCGGTACCTTCATTTCATCCAAAATTCAGATGCTCTTTAAGACGAGCCGTTAAATATACTCCAGCAACTATGGTGGCAACAGGATGGCGCACCACCCCACAATGGAAGGGCCGTTACTCAGTATCTAAGTGAAACATTTCACAATCAGTGGATTGGAAACCAAGGAGTGGTGCGCTGGCCTGCAAGAAGCCCCAATTTATCCCCGCTGGATTACTTTTCATGGGGATATTTGAAAAACCGTTTATTTAAAGATATTCCGCGGGACATAAATATTTTACGACAAAATTCAATGTTTGAAATAACAACCCTACGAGGTAGAGGAAGAATGATCCAGCGCGCGCTTACTGGCAATTTGCGAAGACGCACACGAAAATACCAAGAGGTGCAAGGGGGACTATTCGAGCATTTACTTTAGAATTTCATTTTGTTCTTATTACAATTTAGTTACATAGTTCACATATTTTTTACCCTTAGTTATATTACTGATGAATAATAACTCGAATAATAACTCGAATAATAATGTTTCAAAAATAGTTTCGGATTAAATATTTTGAAAAAATAGAGAAACTGTGAATTTTAGTCATTGAAACATTTGAAAATAGAAATTTGTGATAGCTTATAGTTTTTGGACTATCTGAAGGTAACAAAAAATGAAAAAAAAAATCCAGGTCCGTATTCAAAAAAAGTAAGTTGATGATGGTTTCAGGAAGACGAAACGTCAGATTTCAAATTCCATAACGCCATGTTGTAGGGAAGAAAAAATGGCCATGATAAAGTGTTATTCATATCGATTAATTTCTTCTAATAACGCAAGAAAAAAATAAAAACGATTTTATGGAATTTCGATTTTTTTCGGATATCTCCGAAAGTATTCGGAATTTTCCAAGTTTCAGAACGGCATTTTGTTGAGCATCAAATTGCGCAACTTTGCCATAAT